>JAUPFT010000009.1:43089922-43552422 GCA_036936625.1 Parnassius smintheus behrii | reverse complement strand
CACTCCGGTATCACCGGGTGCCGACCTATCTCCGTCGTATAGTCGGGGACTTTCTGACGGACAGGGCCGTCATCTACCCCGGTCGCAACGGTGAGTGGAACCGGCGAGAGATGTCGTGCGGGTGTCCCACAGGGTTCGGTTCTGGAGCCACCTCTGTGGAACATCGGTTACGACTGGGTGCTGCGCGCCGAAGTCCCTACCGGCGTCAGCGTAGTTTGCTACGCTGACGACATGCTGGTACTGGCACAAGGGGGGTCGTACGAGGCGGCGGCGGAAACTATGACACGCGGGGTTGCGATAGTCGTTGAGAGGATTCGGCAACTGGGTCTTGAGGTGGCTCTACACAAGTCCGAGGCCATGCACTTCCATGGTCCTCGGAACAGGCCACCACCGGGATCCTCAGTGATGGTAGGAGGGGTATCCATCGGCGTTGAGTCGACGCTGAAGTACCTAGGATTCGTCCTCGACGGCCGATGGAACTTCGTTGAGCACTTCCGACGTTTGGCTCCCAAACTGGAACGGACCGGGGCTGCCTTCAGGCGGCTCCTGCTGAACCTGGGGGGGGGGGGCAAACGCCTCCTGCCGGAGTCTCTACGCGGGAATCGTGCGGTCCATGGCCCTTTACGGGGCCCCGGTGTGGGCGCGTGGTTTGGCGCGGCTTGCCGTCCACCACCTGAACGCGCCCCAAAAGGTGGTTGCCGTGAAAATGGTTCGCGGCTACCGCACGATCTCCCGCGAGGCGGCGAGCCTCCTTGCCGGATTGCCGCCATGGGATCTGGAGGCGATAGTCCTCGCGCGCCTGCACGAATGGCGCGCGGAGGCACTATGCCGGAGGTAAACCCCGCTGCCGCGGCAAGTTGTCGCGCAGCGGACATACTTCCGGCACGATCTCATGGCGACATGGAGAGAGCGACTGTCGCAAACCGTGCTGGGCACGCCACTATAGCGGCGATAAGACCCCTCTTTGAGGAGTGGCTTGAGAGACGCCACGGCATCCTCACCTTCCGCCTGACGCAGGTCCTCACCGGACACGGTGTGTTCGGGAGGTTCCTGCACCGAATCGGGTGGGAGGAAAAGCCCGGGTGCTCCCACTGCGAGGATGGACCGGAGGACACGGTGGAACACACCGTGGAGGTGTGGCCTGCTTGGGCGGAGCACCGCCGTATCCGCGTAGCGGCGATTGGCGGCGGCGACCTCTCGCGTCCGGCCCTGGTCGAAGCCATGGTCCGGAGCGAGACGGAATGGGATGCCGTCACCACCTTCTGCGAAGCAGTGATGCTAGCAAAGGAGGTGGCGGAGCGGGAGAAGGAGAGAGCAGCAGCTTTCCTCCCCGGCCGCCGCGGGAGACGCCCCGGGCGTCGGGGCTACGTCGTGGCCCCCGGCCACCGTAGGCGCGGGCCTGTGGACGGCGAGCAATGGGTAGCTCGCCGTCCGTCCGTCTAACGACGACAGGCCGTGTCGACGGCGCGTTTTGTTCCACGCGCGCCTCAAAGAGCTGTCAGCAGCGTGAAGGGGCCCGCAAGGGCCGACGCCTGCCGGGGCTGCGGGCTGTTCGAAAGAGATACCGCGGCTCCGGAATGTAAGGGCACTGAAGGAACACGGATGGTTTTTAGTCAGTAAAAGTCTGACACTCCCTTACGCTCCACCCAGAGCGAAAGGCGTCATTAGATGATTTTCCATCCGCAAAAAAAAGGGGTGATTAAAGGGAGTATTAGTAATGGTAATAGGATTACTAATATTTAAAAATATATATTATTCCGTTTACCGTATAATTAAGCGTATAGCAAAAGTTGTCATTCATCCTAACATTTTATATCCAATGCAACACTTCTATGGCAAAATAGAAGGTCGATAATATCAGAATATTAGAAATATAATACAACTAGAATATAAAAACTACTACTAATAGTAACTGACTATTATTCAAACCCGTGACATGTAATTCAGTCTATCAATCAGATACTTGAATGTTAAGGTGATGAACTATACTATGTACTGAGTGAACTATTTTAAAGCATAGTTCTAAATTGTTTGTTTTTATTTCAGGTGTGCTTTAGTTGCTGTTCAGATGGCAACATAGCTGTTTGGGATCTCCATAATCAAACATTAGTTAGACAATTTCAAGGTATGTAACGTTATTAAGGTAACTGTTTATCATCTAGTTACTGCGTCTCGTGACGGCGTAACAAAATATCACCTCATCTCGTCCTATGGGTGGTGTAAGAGGTGATTATGGGAAACATCAGGAAGAAGACTTCATGGCTTCTGATAGGTGGCAGTATAATTATAATCTATATACTGATATAATATATATGTATAGACACAAGGCTATTTTGCAACAACCAGCCAAATTTGCAGAGAAGGTTCAATATATAGGTATATATAGGCAAATGGTGAAGAGTAATTAATTTAAAAATTTCTCAAACATTCTGTCCTATTTATCTTTTAATGCACTATTTTAACTGATTTTACTGCGCAACATATTCGTGAGGGTCGATCGGTAGGCAAAAACGTTGTTGCCTATAAATCACATTCGATTTGGCATATTTTGAAATAAAAGTTCTTACTCATATTTTCAAAAACTGCGATAGTGCTACGTCATTATATATATATATATATATATTTGAGCTTAAGTTTAAAATTTGGTTACTCGTTAAAAAATAACCCTGTATATTATATATATTACTTTTATACTACAGATGTGTAATACAAAATACCTAAATACTTCAATATTTTTTAAAGTGCGAAACGTCTTGTACTCTGTCTGGTTCGAAAATTCATCTGACAAGCATTTTGAGGAGAGATTTTGTCAAGTAGTGGCTTGTTTGCAAGCTATGGTCAACCAAATCGAAGGAATACATTTTGACAGCTGTCAGACTTATTGCATCAAGCATGCCAACCAAAAAATGGGAACGTACAATATTCGATTCTTAAAAAAAATCGATATCCATTATTTAGAGTTGGTAATCATTTACAGTTTGGTTTGAATAATACCAGAATAAATTAAAAACGGATAATTTATAACACACGATTTATCAGTTTCTTCGTATTTGTTGTTACTGCTTATTTCTAGAGGCACAGGTATAAAAATTTAAGATTGAAACTAGATTAAAAATAAATTTATTCAATCACTTTCAGTACAACTAGTAGGGATGTCGTATATTATTATTTGATTTTCAATAATGCAGTCAAAGTTAATGTCTCTTTCAAAGTCATCCATAATCATTTTTTTTGTTTTTTCTACCTCATTGCCCAATCATCCTGTGTGACATGGGCACATGCTTTAACGAATATTTTTTTTTATAGCATTGGGTGACAAACTAGCACACAGTCCACCTGATGGTAAGTGAATGCTATGGCCCATAGACACACATTTATCCTCAATTAAGAATCAAAATGCAAATGCGTTGTCACCCCTAAGGACTAAGATGGAATGCCTCGATTCCAGTAAAAAGGGTCTCCAGTAGAGATGAAACGGATAGCTGTTTGGCCGGATACCCGATACCGGATATGCGGCCAGTCTTATCGCCGGATAGCCGAATATCCGGCCGCCGGATATTCTGCCGAACATTGCCGTTTGGTGCATCGCAATAAGCGAAAATTAAAGTCAGTGCAAACTGTTCGCGATCGTGACCTTATATTTGGTGGGCAGGTATTGCTACACAATACCCAAATTTATCAAAGTTTGCCAAAATCTATTTTTGAGCACCCTGCAGCAGTGTGTACAGCGAAAGACTTTTTTCTGAAGCTGGCCCTGTTTATGATGACAGGTGAAACCGCTTGTTACCTTTCAATGCAGTGAAATTAGTATTTATTCACCACAATTTGCCCTTAGCTAAGTATTACTATTATTTATTCCATGTCTTAGCGCAGTACAAGTACTAATTTTGAAAGTTTTAAAATGAAAATTTCTTAATTACTGATATTTGTTGTGACATAAATTAAGTAGTAATTAAAAAAGTAATTAATTTTGATATTTTGAGTTTTTATTAAATTCCGGTATCCGGCCGGATATTTTAGACCGGATAAGCCGAATACCGGATATTTACCGGATATCCGTTACATCTCTAGTCTCTAGTTCTCTACACTCACCATATGAAACACATCAGCATTACGCTGCTATTTTACGCTGGTATTCTGTGAGAGCGTGGTCCTGCCCTGATTGAGTCGACCCATTCGTGCTACAATATAAAATAGATGTAGCGTGGCTCTACCAAGTACAAAAAGTTATTATAAAAGAAACAGTCCAAAAAGTTAAAGCCGAGCCACAAAATAAGAAGGCAAACACAAAATTGCAAAATTACGCACAGTAAGCTCTCGAAACAGAAAAAGAAACTTTTTTATTCAATATAGATTATGAGTAATACCTATTGAAAGTCACTTTTTTCATTTATCACTGGTTCGCAAGAAAAAAAACCTCTGTCCTGGGAAGAACCAGCAAGAAACCCAACGGGCGTGTTATAATAATATTATCAGCACAAAACAAATTAGAAATAGCTTGGTAGCGATCGCCCTTCCCCGGGGGTTATTATCATCCAAAATAACCCTTTTTATACAAACTTCGTTTAATAAAGTTTTCGAACTTTGTGTAATTACGTCAAATTTTGTATATTTTCTGGCATTTTGTTGTAAAAGCGTTACATGGCCTCAAAAATGAATTACTGATTCTGTGGAGTCGATTAACTGGTACCGAAATGGCGCGATATGGAAATTATGTATTGGTTATTTTAGTACGGCCTTGCTTATGAGTTTTTTGTCTACAAAAATTTACTTTGACAAAGTGAAAAAAAATGCTTGTTTATTAATGATTGATGTAATTTAAGGAATTTGGAAAATGAAATTAAATTAAACAAATAATACATTAAAGAAATTAATGATTCGATTTTTAGAAAATTTTTAACGATTATTTCAATATTTTGCCGATTATTCGCATAACAATGAGTTTTAATCATGCAAACACTAAGGTACATGGCGACATGTCATTAAAACGACGTCAAGTAAAAAAAGTTAATACTGGTTATTTTTTAATATTTTGCTTTGTTTGAAAAATTCTAATTTAAATTAGTGATAAAAAACTATACAAGTTGTAATGAAATATAGATAAATTCAAAATTCTTCAGATTTACGTAAAAGGTTATTTTAAATCGTGTGAGTACGCTTGTGCAAAGTTATTGCGGAATAATTAATGTGAAATGTCAAAAGGTATTTCTTAGATTTGGTTGACTAATTAGTAGAGGGAGGGGGTATGGTAAAGAATTTTGCACTTTATATCACCCTGCGGATAACGCAAAATTGGTAAAAGAGATAGTAGTATTTCCTCTTTACGGAGGAGTCTGTTGGAGTAGGTCCTTTCTTTTGTATTTCTGATTTCAAGCAAGGTACACATTGTGTGCCTCAGTTAAAAGGGAACGACAGTTCATATAATTAGCTGTTTTGAATCAAAATTATGGTCTTCTTAGTTTGACGTTGGTTACAGGTGTACCCGTGAATATACTCTTTCGTATCTTGGATGTTAGAAGCAAAAATAAAGAATTACACACATGTTCTCGAAAAATTTTCAAATTTTTAAATATGCTTGTTTCCTCACGAATATTTTCTTCACCGCTGAGCGCGTCAACAGCACTTAATTCCAATTAACTTCATTAGTGCCGTCGAGGATAGAACTCATGATGCTCGCCTAGTATTTTCATACTACTATTTAACACATATAATGCCTCGTCAGCCACATATGGCTGACATTTTCCAAACCAATTGAGCCGTGTCAGCCATATGTGGCTGCTGGAATATGCATGTTTTGAAAGTGCGATTTTTTGTCGTCAGCCACGTTTTTCATGTTAAACAGTATGTAATATGGTTGATAAGGCCTGGTAAGTTATAACTATAGTGATGGCATCAATACTTTTTCTTACATTTTGAGTAATATCAATTTTGTAATCAGAAGTTTCGAAAACAAAAGAGTGATAAGAAAAATGGTTAGTTTTTTGCAAATGATATGTGTGGGTAAGTGTTTTAAATGCTTTTATTCCTGTTTAAATTGGCACTGGCAACATAATAAATCAAACCTACATCAATCATAATGTTCAAACACGTTTAACTCAAACATATGTATGGTCTAAATTGAAACAGTTGATACAATAGTGTGGCTCATTCGGGCAATCCTCGCAGTATGTTACCACTCTTTTGGTTTTATTTCGAGCATGAACTCTTCCGAATCGGGCACAGTTTTCTTTATAACACCTAACACAATATTTACGACAGGCAGAGGCCAACTCTTGCCTCTTCTTCAATTCATGCTTAGGTCTAGCGGAGGCTCTAGTTTCCGGGAGTATTCACGAGGTATTCAACCAACGCGGTTCTAAACTGGACGACAGAGAGCTTCTTCTTGGTTGTTAATTTATATAAAATATATGAATTCACAATCGCTGTATTCAGTAATAGCTCCATCGCCAATCTCTTGGGCCATTTCGTTGTCTTCCGAAGAGGGGTCGTCTAAGAAGACATTTGGTCAGACAGATCAACTGTTGATTTCGCGTGATTATAATCTAGCACAATCTTCGGTTTTATTTTTGCTTTTCCTTTTTTAGTTATTCTTCTGAAACTAACGGAGTGCTTAGTAGACTGCAGCAGTACATCCCGCTTGTCCTTCCACTTCATAATTGTTATTCCGTCGTCATTTTCTTGAGCTGAGAATTCTCCTGTCTTCAGTTTGGTTTGGACTACTGTTTGAGGTAAATCTCGTCTATTTTTTCTAAGTGTGCCTATGAGGTGAGTTTGTCCTGCTAATAGTTTTCGTGCTAGATCCAAACTGGTATACCAATTATCTGTGCAAACAGTATGTCCTTTATTTAGATAATCGTCACATAAGGCAAGCTATTCGATAATGTGTTACATTCTTGATTGTACTCTGATAAATGTAATTGCGATAGTTAGTAGTCCAAATCATCATCAAAATCTTCCATTTTTTGTTGAAAATCACGAATCAGTAACATATAACTTGCTAAATCACTCACTGAACAACTATTTACTGCAGTCTCCTTCGAGCGACGCGCTCGTTTCGCGCGCTTTTGAAATCAAATGGCTGACAAAATGGTTGACACGGCCCCATTGTGAATTATATTACAGTGGCGCCGCGTCAGCCATATATGGCTGCCACCATTATTTATTTATTTATTTTACTATTATAATATGTAAAACGTGGCGAAAATAGTGAAATAAGACATTCCTCACATTCCACGAACGTATTTTACAAAAAAAAAGTTTTGTTAGTACGGCATTATATGTGTTAAGGATTAAATTAAAATGTATTATTCTACATAGTCCACAATTGACATTCGGTGAATGGTGTGGTATCAGCAAGTTATGATGCGTGTAGTTGTGTATCAGCTAGAGTATGTGAGTGCCAATGTGTGCCGGTGCGTATCAACTAATGCCGGTGTGTACCCATGCGTTTTGGTATGTGTCTACGGTACTCTGCCGCTACGGTGGTCCGGTGTGTAATGGTGCGATGCGCAGGGCACACGGACGGCGCGTCGTGCATCGACATCAGCCCGGACGGCACGCGGCTGTGGACGGGCGGGCTGGACAACACGGTGCGCTCGTGGGACCTGCGCGAGGGCCGCCAGCTGCACCAGCACGACTTCTCCAGCCAGATCTTCTCGCTCGGATACTGCCCCACAGGTATTACCTCAAACCATTGGAACATATTTTGAACTTCTCCACCCGATACAAAAATATTCATTATTTATTGAATACTTGACACCTATATATATATATATATATATATATATATATATATATATATATATATATATATATATACCTTATATTACACATTGTGCACTATTTTTTTGTTTGAAAAACACCACTTTCATTTTATTAAACCTTCAAACACCAAAGTAGCAGTTTTTTGTATAGAATAAGGGTGTGCTTGCACACACAGTCCCCCTTTTGGTATGTGGATGCTGTGGCCCATAAACATCTACATTTATACACAGTTATGAATCAAAATGTAGATTCGTTGCTATCCCTGAGGATTAAGATGGAACGCCTCATTTTCAGTAAAAAGTTTGTGTACACGTTGTGTACACTCTCCATACGAAACGCACCATTTTATTTTAGTATTCTGTGAAAGTGTGGTCCCTTCTCCAGTCGAGCCGACCCATTCGTATTACAACCATACTGTTGCGTGAATAAGTCAACGCCATACACTAGCGCCATCTAGTGTCAGGAACGAGAGCGAGGGGAGCTTTGCAGAAAATGACATCACAAATCTTTCAACCGACAGCGCCATCCGAAGAACTAAGTTTCTAGAAAATCTACACTCGAACACTCGTCGCCTTGCGTGCATTTACTTGAATATTCCGGATGCTTCATTGCTAATTTGTATATATAGGCGCTGCAAGATGCGATCGGGGCAGTATTGGATTTGGCGAGACAAGCGAAGCTTCGGAGCGGAATAAAGTGAATTAGTGTGTTTAATTATTAGTGTTTTAAGTTTTAATTTGTGTAAAGTAAATTAAAGTGTTGATTTAGGTAATTCTATCGGCAATTTTTATTGTCACGAACCTCAAGCTCGTAACAATTGGTGTCAGAAGTGGGATAAAATCATGCCGATTTTACCTAAGGAGGAAACGGAGGGTGTCCGTATCCGAAGTCAACGCCAGCAGGAGACGGACCAACGAAGATTTGGTGGTGCAACGCCGCAGACGTCGGAGGGCCAGCCACCGGCTGCAGGCCCGTCGGTAGCTCATACATCTGCAGCACCTGACTTAGGTGCTCTGATGGTGATGCTGCAGGAGCAGGCTCGCCGACAGGATGAGCAGGCTCGCCGACAGGAGGAACAGGCTCGCCGACAGGAGGAGCAGGCTCGCCAGCTGGCGGAACAGGCACGCCGATTGGAAGAGCAGCTGCGGGGCGGACAGGAGGAACAGGCCCGCCGACAGGAAGACCAGGCCCGTCGGTTGGAGGAGCAGATGCTCCTCATGAAGGACCTTCACGCTACCTTTGGGAAGGAGGTGAAGGATAGGGTTGCTCTGCATGACAACCGCCTGTCGGAAGCTGAAACCCAAATCGCGAAAGCTGAAAACCGAATCGAGAAAGCTGAAACCCGAATCGACCAAGTAAACCATCGGGTTGACAACGTAATGGCTGACATGAAGAAATCACTCGACGAACTCAAACTTGGAGATGGAGCTACAGCTCCCGTAGTAGCTACAACACCTTTGCTACGTGGGTTCAAGGTGCCACCGTTCGACGGTACCTCTTCCTGGTCAGCCTACAAAATCCAGTTCGAAGCTGTTATGAAGGCGAACGGCTGGAATAAAATCAGGCCATGACTGCTCTCACACTAGGCCTGCGTGACCAGGCCTTAACAGTTCTGGAAGCTCTCGGTGAGGAAGTGACTTATGAGCAACTCCTTGAGGCATTGGAGGCGAGATATGGCGACGCTCACCTAGAACACGTCTTTCGTGCGCAGCTTAAAGATCGTATGCAGCGGATCAACGAAAACCTGCAGCAGTGGGCTCTAGAAGTGGAGAAGCTGGTGCGAAAAGCATACCGGTCTGTACCTGCGCTCATTGAAGGGAACCTGGTGCAGACATTCATCGACGGCATCCGCGACCTGGAAGTCAGAGCTGCTGTGAGGCTCGGGCACCACGAGACGCTTAAGGACGCCTTGGCCCATGCACAGGAAGTGGAACCCGTGCGGCAGGATCATCGTTCCCATCGCATCAGGGAGGTTGCAGCAGCTACAGTTCGCGACCGCAACAAAGGATACAGCCCAAGGTGCTATGGCTGTGGGGAAAAGGGCCATCTTCGATCCAGCTGCCCTAAGCGAACCCTAGAAAGGGAAGGTGAACGATCTCAGGAGGGTAGTGCGGCCAACAGCACCGCCCAGCAGCAGCAGGGAAACGAGTAAAAGCCAGAACTGCGGGGCGGGTGCTGGCTGATGTTAAAAGAGCCCCAAGGATCTCGATCTCACAAACCCATGATGGGAACAGTCTAATCATCAAGGGCGAGGTCAACGGAATGCCGTGTAAACTGACCATAGACACTGGAGCCTCTCGTACGGTTGTTAGTTCCCAACTTATAAGTCAGTTCCTTGGGGACTCCGCATACAACCGAGAACGCATTAATTTGGTAACAGCCACCGGTCAGCGTATACCCGTCCGTGGAGAGAAGGAGATGGAGTTGAAGCTAGGCAACGCGATCTACCTGCATAATGTCATCGTGGCTGATATAATGGACGACTGCATCCTAGGCCTAGACTTTATGAGGAATAATTGTTGTGAGATCGACGTTAAGCAAAGTGTTTTGAAATGTGGACAGGAGGAACTTTTTATGGAAGGTGCGTTACCAGGGAACGTGTACAGCATTAGGAAGATTGTTCTTCCGCCTAGATCGGAAACGATTGTTCCGGTTAGTCTTCCTCGAAACGCTGGGCAAGCTCACCGTTGTGTACTTGTGGAAAGGGTAAACAATGACCTTCCATGGAAAGTAGCTCGAACCTTGGTCAGGACCACTGACATCTCAGGAGTACGTGTGCTGAACCTTTGCGACCGGGAACAGATTATAGAAAAAGGCACACTGATTGGTACTTGTGAGGAAGTGGATTGGTTACGTCGGTGCCAATATATATCGAGTGGGACCCCCAGCAAGGATGCAGAAACGAGAGTGACCACACTTTTGGAAGACTGTCGCAGTGTTCTCTGCCCGAACGAATTGGTCAAGGCGAAGAAGTTGTTACTCAAGTACGCCGATGTATTCTAATCAAACGATGCTGACATAGGAAAGACTGGCTTAGTTCAACACAAAATAAACACAGGAGAATTGCCTATCCGCCAGCGGCCAAGAAGATTGCCGGTAGCACGTGAAAAGGAAGTGGAAACCATGATTGAAGGAATGGTGTAGGATGGTGTTATTGAACCTTCCTCTAGTCCATGGTGTTCACCAGTGGTGCTGGTGAAGAAGAAGGATGGCAGCATGCGGTTTTGTGTTGACTACCGCCGTCTGAACGACGTTACGAAGAAGGACAGTTCTATGGTCTTGGTCGGTTCTTGGTCTATCCCTTGCTAAGAATTGATGACACGCTGGACATGCTTACAGGAGTAAAGTGGTTTAGCACGCTGGATCTAAAAAGTGGCTACTGGCAAGTTGAAATTGACCCTAAGGACAAGGAGAAATTTGCGTTCTCGACGGGAAAGGGTCTGTGGCAATTTAAAGTAATGCCGTTTGGGTTGTGCAATGCTCCAGAAACGTTTGAAAGGCTGATGGAACTTGTACTTACCGGGCTAATTGGCGATGCCTGTCTGGTCTACTTGGATGACATCATCATCGTAGGCCGTACGTTTGAGGAACACCTTCAAAACCTGGAACTCGTGCTCATGAAGATTCAGAGTGCCAACCTCAAGTTGAGCCCGAAGAAATGTTCACTATTCCAACGGCAAGTTAACTTTTTGGGGTTTGTAGTATCGGAAGAAGGTATCCGCACAGATCCAGAGAAAATCGCCGCTGTCAAGGATTGGTCGGTTCCAAAAGACAAGACGCAGGTTAGAGCATTTTTGGGTTTGTGCTCCTATTACCGGCGATTTGTGAAGAACTTTGCAGATATAGCCAAACCTCTACACAAGCTAACCGAGGAGAAGCGACATTTCTGCTGGGATGAAAGTTGCAATATCGCATTCCAGGAGCTCAAGGACCGTCTGTGCAAAACACCTATTTTGGGATACCCTGATGCAAGCAAAGAATTTATAGTTGACACAGACGCAAGTGATATAGGACTTGGCGGTGTGTTGTCTCAACGGAATGGTGACCAAGAGGTCGTGATAGCGTACTTCAGCAAGTCGTTGTCAAAACCGGAAAGGAACTATTGTGTCACAAGACGCGAATTGCTCGCTGTGGTAAAGTCGTTGCAGCATTTTAGCAAATATCTTCTGGGACGAAAATTTCACTTACGAACTGACCATGCTGCACTAAAATGGCTATTGCAGTTTAAAAATCCAGAAGGACAAGTTGCGAGGTGGTTGAACTACTGCAGGAATACGACTTTGAGATCGAACATCGCAGCGGAAAATCTCACGGAAACGCAGATGCATTGTCAAGTAGACCTTGTCCTGAAGATTGCAACCATTGTACTAGGCAAGAGAGTAAGGAAGAGGTATCCGTGAGGATGCTCAGGACGGACTACCTCAGCAATGAATGGAAGGACAGCTTACAACATGCACAGCAGGAAGATCCGGACATCAAGCCGATTCTGGAATGGATAAAGGCCAGTGCTCCCAAGCCTAAGTGGAGCGACGTCTCAGCAATGAGTTCGACCACTAAAAGCTATTGGGCCCAGTGGGACAGCTTGCTGCTTCAGGGTGGAGTTCTGTACCGTAAATGGGAAAATGTTAGGGGAGACAGCTGTCATTTGCAAATGGTTGTCCCTAAAGCTAAAGTACCGGATGTTCTACAGCTGTACCATAATGATTGTTCCGGAGGCCATCTGGGAGTTAAACGAACTCTACTGAAGATCCGAGAACGGTTTTATTGGGTCCACTGTCGAAACGATGTCGAGGACTGGTGTCGCAAATGTTGTGTGCAAAAAAAGTTGTGCGGCTGTAAAGGGACCTCAGACTCGAAGCAGAGGTGCATTGAAGTTGTACAATGTTGGTGCACCATGGGAGAGAATAGCCATTGACGTGGCGGGGCCGTTTCCGGAGAGTGAAAGCGGTAACAAGTACTTCATGGTTGTGATGGATTACTTCACAAGTGGCCAGAAGTTTTCGCCATTCCAGATCAAGAAGCTTCAACAGTTGCAGATAAACTAGTTCATGAAGTCTTCTGTCGTTTTGGTGTACCTTTATAGATTCACAGCGATCAAGGAAGGAATTTTGAGTCTCAAATATTCCAGGAAACTTGCCGAGTTATGGGTACTCATAAAACAAGAACGACTTCTTATCACCCGCAATCTGATGGAATGGTGGAACGATTTAATCAGACATTGGAGAGGTACCTAGCAAAAGTTGTAGACAATCGGCAACGAGATTGGGACAAGTACATACAACCGTTTTTGTTGTCATATCGAAGTTCTGTTCACGAAAGTACAGCAGTGACACCAGCTTTCGCAAACTTTGGAAGAGAATTACGGCTACCTGCAGACCTGATCACCGGGATACCACCTGATGCCCCACGCAGTATAACCGATTATGCAAATGACTTGCGGAACAAAATGAATGACATTTATGAGCACGTCAGACAATCGGGTCAGCAAATGTCAGAGAAAATGAAAACCCGGTACGACCGCAAAATGAACAATAAAGGGTTCAACGAAGGTTCATTAGTGTGGTTGCACAATCCAGTCCGCAGCAAAGGGAAATCTCCTAAGCTTCAAGCTAAATGGGACGGCCCGTACCGGATTGTAACCAGGATCAACGATGTGACCTACCGGATACAGAAAGGTGCAAGAGGGACTCCTAAGATCGTCCATGTGGATCGCTTGGCGCGTTATTATGGGACCGATAATGCTCGAGACGAGCATGTCTTAGGAGGGGGCAGTGTTGCGTGAATAAGTCAACGCCATACACTAGCGCCATCTAGTGTCAGGAACGAGAGCGAGGGGAGCTTTGCAGAAATTGACATCACAAATCTTTCAACCGACAGCGCCATCCGAAGAACTAAGTTTCTAGAAAATCTACACTCGAACACTCGTCGCCTTGCGCGCATTTACTTGAATATTCCGGATGCTTCATTGCTAATTTGTATATACAGGCGCTGCAAGATGCGATCGGGGCAGTATTGGATTTGGCGAGACAAGCGAAGCTTCGGAGCGGAATAAAGTGAATTAGTGTGTTTAATTATTAGTGTTTTAAGTTTTAATTTGTGTAAAGTAAATTAAAGTGTTGATTTAGGTAATTCTATCGGCAATTTTTATTGTCACGAACCTCAAGCTCGTAACAATACTATAGCTGCAATGTGGCTTTACGACATATTAACTACTACTACATTCATACTAAATCAGTTATTATAAGGAAACTGTATTTGTTAAAATATTGAAATGTTATTATATTTTTTATATCTTCCTATAATGTTGACAAATGATGTTAATTATGGCATGGCATTATGCGATTACCTGAACCGATCGGCCATCCCGTCGACTTCAAGTATTATTATTTTCGCCTTACGAACATATGACTATATATCCTAATATCGTTTTAAACTGAAATGATTCCCTATACGTTGAAAACTAGAATTTTACTGGTACTATCTCATAACTTAAGAAAGGCTGTGTAGTAAAAAAAAAATGGTTGTCGCATAATGATGACGTCAGTTGTCAGTTGTCGAACTGTCATATTTTGCTGGCGATGTTGTCGAATGGCGCAACGGCATGGGAAGTGGGAAGTGTGTGGTAACGCGTGGGCACCGTACGCAGGGTCGTGGCTGGCGGTGGGCATGGAGAACTCGCAGGTGGAGGTGCTGCACTGCGGCAAGCCGGACCGCTACCAGCTGCTGCTGCACGAGTCGTGCGTGCTCGCGCTGCGCTTCGCCGCGTCGGGCCTCTGGTTCATCTCCACCGGCAAGGACAACCTGCTCAATGCCTGGCGCACGCCCTACGGCGCCAGCATCTTTCAGGTACGCACGCATCCATCTACTTACAGTTCACACACACCAGGAGGACATCCACCACTTAGGAAGAGGTAAAATATTTGACACATTACATAGTGGCTGTTCATATAGTCAAGTTATACTCCGGCCGCTGAGTTATTACCGATTTGACACATGACGAATTGACAATACTAGTGAAGTGACTGAACCAGTAACCCTAATATCATTTGGGAACAGTTTGTTTTTAAATATTCTAGTATAGTGTGTAATTAAATAAAATCAAAACAATAATAGCGTAGATAATTGGTCGAGGACATATCAAAATAAAACAAATTTGTAAACACTGTTACACATTTTAATGAATAGAGTAGGTACAAGATGTTTTAATAAATGACTACCTATCATTTATTAAAACAATTATTCAGACTCTGAACCAGATTCGCCAGAGCTGTCATCGCTATCAGTCACTTGTATGACTATTTCATTCTCTATAATGGTGTCCACTCTTATATCGCGTTCATAATCTTCTGTTATTAGTTTTCGAGTCTTTTCGACGACCTTGACCCAATCTTCTTTCGTTATTTTGCTGCAAGCAAATAGACCCATCACTTTATTAGTACTGAATGGCGGAGTCGTATTATTACGAGCTGCGTAACCTGTAATGTAAACATTAAATAACGTTAATTTATTACATTAAATAAACGAAATGTTACACAATTACCTACATGTAAGGGACATGAGATATTTATTTCTTAGTTATGTATCTTTTTACTTATATGCTGAATATTGGATGTTATAATAGTACAAATTATTCATATTCATAACTTATGCGATAAAAAACAATACCTTTGATTTGTGCCCATATTAGCTGAATGGCATTGTACTGGCAGTGATAAAGCGGAATTCGAAGTACCCGATGTCCATGTGCTAGAGCTATCTCATCTACTTCATAACGGACTCTTGATGTTTTATTTTCGCGTACCAACTTTACTAAGTCAGACTTTAGCATTTCGGCAGTAGTTTCAATTCCATTTTGGTGTAGCCATGCTACGAGATCAGCTTTCTTGTCGGCCTGAGTAGGCGCTTTATTCACTTGTTTCGAGTGATATGAAGCGTTGTCCATTATTATGATAGAAGGCTCTGGCAGGCTGGGTAATAATTGATTTTCGAACCAATTCGTAAAAGTGTCTGTATCCATCTCCTCGTGGTAATCGGAAGTACTTTTTGACGCGAAAGCCAGCAGTCCATTTTCAAAGAAACCACTTCCAGCAGAACCGGCATGACAAATTATCAGTCGCGATCCTTTTCCAATTGGAACCTTTGAGGTTGATGCTTTTGTTTCGTCAGTCCAAGAGCGTGACACAGTGTGGTTCGCATTTAACCATGTTTCGTCAACAAAAACGACGTTGTCCCAAGACTCGATTTTTCTGGCTTCTCTTAAAAACTCGCTCCTTTTAATTATTAAATCAAATCATTCCATTAATATTTTCCTTTTATTCGTTTTTTTATATTCAAACCCAATTTCGTGCAATAGTTTTGACAACACCATTTTACCGCCTTTAAACAAGCCTGCTTCTTTTAAAGAGACCAAAAGCAAACGTCTAGTTGGAAACTCGTTCCTAGTATAATAACCATATATGTGGTTTCTTATTGCATCTGCATCCAAAACATCAACACCTGTCACGGGCTTTTGTCTTCGTTTTTTCTTAGGAGTGCGTAAAACATTATCTTCACTTCCAGAAGCACCAAATTTTTCTTTATTTATATTATATAGTGTTTTTGCACCAATTCCAAGAGCTTGTGAAACCCGATCTTTCACTTGAGTGACAGGAATCAAAGGGCCGCTATTTTGTGACTCACGCTCAAAGTAATCCTGTAGCTTTAGTACAAGCTCACGACATTGACTATTCAATGTTTTTCCTCGTTTTGGCATTTTTAACAAAATTACCAAACACAAACAAAATTAGTCCAATAAAGCGCAACGATAAACAGGAGAAAGCCGAGTCAAAAAACAACGGTTACACAAGAGAACGTAGTCTGTGCGCACGAGAGTACGGAAGACGACTAAACAGATTAAAATAGCGGTGGTAAGGGTGTTGCCAGAATCGTATCGCCAATTACTTTTTTTTTTTTTATAGAAGAGGGGGCAAACGAGCATGCGGCTCACCTGATATTAAGTGACTACCGCCGCCCATGATCAACCGCAACACCAGGAGAATCGCGGGTGCGTTGCCGGCCCTTTAGAAAGGAGTAAGCTCTTTTCTTGAAGGTTCCCAGGTCGTATCGGTCCGGAAAAATCGCCGGTGGTAAACTATTCCACAGAGAGGTTGTACGTGGAAGAAAACTCCTTGTGAAACGTACAGTGGTGGACCGCCAAGCATCCAGATGGTGTGGATGGTATCGGGACGATTGCCGTGTAGTGCGTTCACGAAATTTGGCGGCTGGGATTAATCCGAACAATTCCTCAGAGCACTCCCCGTGATAGATGCGATAAAATACGCAAAGAGATGCAACATCTCTTCGCAGCGCCAGTGAATCGAGCCGATCGGAAAGCACTCGGTCGTCGACGATTCGAGCCGCTCTGCGCTGGATGCGGTCAAGTGGAAGGAGCTGGTACTGGGGAGCCCCAGCCCAGAGATGGGAACAGTATTCCATGTGCGGCCGAACCTGCGCCTTGTAAAGTTGCAGGCGGTGTGCCGGCATGAAATACTGTCCCGCTCTGCTGAGCACGCCAAGCTTTTTAGAGGCCAATTTGGCCTTCCCTTCCAAGTGACCACGAAACTGCACGTCACTCGATATGTCGACGCCGAGGATTCCGATACTGGCTGAGGCAACAAGGGGAGTGCCTTGAAACTGAGGGGATACGACAAAGGGGTTCTTTTTAGCGGTTAACGCGCAAACTTGTGTCTTCTGGGGGTTAAACTGGACTAGATTTAGCCGTCCCCAATCCGAGACTCTGTTCAGCAAAGACTCGACTTCAGACACAAGTTTGTCCCGGCACTCGGAGACGTTTTCCCGAGAAATATTGGCTCGGCCGGTGTAAAGAGCATCACCAGTGCTGTCATCTGCATAGCAATGAATGTTACGGGTATGCAACATATCATTGATATGCAGAAGAAACAGCGTTGGCGATAGCACGCAGCCCTGTGGAACACCAGCATTAATAGGCTTGCAATCGGAGCTTGCACCGTCTACAACGACCTTGATGCTCCGATCTGCAAGAAAGCTGGTGATCCAATCGCACAATTTCTCGGGAAGCCCATAGGAAGGGAGCTTCGAAAGAAGCGCTTTGTGCCAAACCCGATCGAAGGCCTTCGCAATGTCCAAACTAACGGCCAATGCCTCCCCCTTGAACTCTACTGCCTCCGCCCATCTGTGAGTGAGGTAGACCAGAAGATCACCAGCTGACCGACCACGGCGAAAACCGTATTGGTGGTCACTAATCAGCTGGTGATGCTCAACGTACCTCATGAGCTGGCAGTTTACAATGGACTCCATTGTTTTGGAGAACAAGGAGGTGATGGCGATTGGCCGGTAGTTGGACGGGTCTGAGCGGTCGCCTTTTTTAGGGATCGGGTGGACGAAAGCCGTCTTCCATGATTTTGGGACTACGCCTAGGGAGTAGGAGTACCGGAAAAGACGCGTTAAAACCGGTGCCAACTCTGGAGCACACGTCCTCAGCACAATTGGGGGGATTCCGTCAGGCCCACTCGACTTGTGGATGTCCAGGGAGAGGAGTGCTTTGCGAACCGAGCGCTGTGTGAACTGCACTTCCGGCATGGAGCACTCACACCGCGGGATGGTCGGCGGCGTACTCCCCCCGTCATCGAGAGTCGAGTTAGACGCAAAGAAAGAGCCTAGAAGATCGGCTTTCTCCTTTGCAGTATGGGCCAGTGAGTCGTCCTCCCTGTGCAGAGATGGAAGAGATGGCTGACAGAAATTCCCCTGGACAGCCTTGGCGAG
Organism: Parnassius smintheus behrii; assembly: GCA_036936625.1. Classification (NCBI taxonomy): domain Eukaryota; kingdom Metazoa; phylum Arthropoda; class Insecta; order Lepidoptera; family Papilionidae; genus Parnassius; species Parnassius smintheus. The sequence goes on along the minus strand of JAUPFT010000009.1, from coordinate 43,533,876 downwards.
AGACCAGAATGCACGGGTACCAGAAGGAAGGCGAACTAGTTTCTCGTCAATTCTGCCTATGTGCTCTGACTTTGCCTTGGCAATGACTCTTTTGAAGGACCTAGAGGCGGAATTATACTTCTTTTTTAGAGCGCTGGTGTTTACATCCCGGGACGCTGATGCATCAACCCAGGCTTGGTAGGACTCCTGCTTATAGCATGATGCTATTTTACAGGAGCGACCAAACCATGGCTGATATTTGCCTCCAATGGGCACCACAGAGGAAGGAATAAAAAGTTCCATACCCTGAAGTACCACATCCGTAACAGAATCCGCAACAACGTTGGGATCATCCGGCGAGAAGCAAACCCGCCCCCAAGGGTAGGATGCAAAGAAAGACCGCATCCCATCCCAATCGGCTGAACTATAGTGCCAAACACGGCGGCAGCCTGCAGAATGCAACCGCGATTTCAGCGTGAGTGGCACAACACTCCGGACCAGACAATGGTCCGAGGAGCCTAAAGGGGCGTCGACGGAAATCTGATATCCGTCCGGGTGAGAGGTCAGCAGAAGGTCCAACAGGGAAGGTGCATGATCCTCCACATCTGGAATCCGCGTAGGCGAAGTAACCAGTTGTGTCAGACCATATGCCAAGGCAAAATCATGAACAGATCTCCCCGCATGATCGGTTAAACGTGAACCAAGCCATTCGGCGTGATGGGCGTTAAAGTCGCCGAGGATCACGATCTCTGCGGAGGGCATCTGCTGTAGCAACGAATCTGCAGCCATTTGGACGTGGTCGAAGAGTCGGTCTGTTTCGGCATTACCGCTATGGGACCCATAGAGGCACCCGTAGACGCGCGAATGGTCGTCGCTGTCTACGCGTAGCCAAAGGATGGACAGGTCCGAACCTTCAAGTCTGCCGAGGCGTCGAGAACAGATGTCCTCTCTGACGTAAACGCAAACTCCAGCCCGAGGCACAAAGGAGTGTTCCAGTTTGTACCCCGGGTAGGAGAGATACGAGACATCAGCCGGAGAGGACACCTGCGTCTCGGTCAGAAAGAGCAGAGCCGGCCTCGCCGTCTCGAGATGGTAGTGGACGGCGTTTAGGTTAGAGTGAAGTCCCCTGATATTGCAGAAATTCACGGACAGCGTGGCAGGGGTCGCCTTGGTCTTGTTGCTCCGTTTGCCCCGAGCAGTTGTAGTCTTGAGCGGAATTTTGCCCCCCCCCCCCCCCAGAATACGCGGGGCAGCCTGAGCAGCCACGCTCAGAAGTGGAGAAACATGGTCGTGGATGCTCAGCGAGGAATTCTCCAGGGGTGCTGGTACCCTCCTGGGGTAGTCTATCATTATTTAATTCCGCTACCGTGTTGATGGGGGGGGGGGGGATTTGGGCCTCCGGCCTCCTAAAAAAATACACCTATAACATTGCTTAATTGAGGGAGAAAATTATATTTATTAAGTGTTGTTTTATTTATTATGAATGTTAAAAATTATACATAATCATTTTAATTGTATTTATTTTTAAATCATAGAAAACAGTATTGCTGTCTTTGGATCACACATAAATCTTAAAAATCATAGAGATACTGGCAACACAGTGCAATTAGGAGACGCAAAAAAATGGTAGCATTATAGTCTAGTTGCTCGAAGGAATAAGTAAAATAAAAATATCCAAATAAAATAAATATCAAATCTATTCCAATGAATTCGGACCGAATACTATCAAGCACATCACTATGAAAACTAGACGCACGATGTAACTTTGTACAAGCGCGCCAAAGAACAAAAAATAAATGTTTTCATATTATTTACAAACTATTTTAAGTTTTGAAACAGAGTTTATTGGAAAATTACTTGATTCTGACATTTTGACATAAAGTTTTATATTAAAGAGGTATTCTAAATCATTCGGCAAATGTGTCGCTCGTGCAAGGTTATATCGATTAATTTAAGAATAATCTGTCAAATCGGTAATAACTCAGCGGCCGTACTATAATGTGTTAGAAAAGGTTTCTTTCTAAAATATTAGTTGTTGAATAAAACTAAATTTACGGATTTTATCGCGTTTATTTTACTACTTTTACTTATTTTTAATTCCCGACGTTTCGGGTGCTTTACAGCACCCATGGTCACGGGGGGACTGAGATGTTCGACGTCCCAATGTCATAGTTAGTCCGGCTACCTTCAGTTTTTGAATATTAATTTTTGGTCCGATTTACGCAAAACGAGCTTATAGTATCATGAAGTCTTGCAGTGGTATGCTTAGGTTTGGGTTTAATTTTGTTAATTATAGGATCCCAAGCAGGTGGTAGCACCCATCCATCTTCTCTATTGAAATTTGGATGTTTTTTTAATTTCAATCGCCTCGCGTATCATCCTTGGTAGGAATCGGTGTTCTTTTGCGAGGATTTGTGGTCTATCAAATCGAATGTAATGGTGGGGACGATCTTGAACATGTTCGCAGACTGCAGACTTCCCGGAGCGTCGGTGCTTCACGTCAGCTATATGTTCTTTCACGCGGGTTTTTATGGATCTTTTTGTTTGACCTATGTAAGAGAGACCACATTCACAATCTAACTTTTACACTCCTGCATCTTGTAGAGGGATATTACACTTGACGGATGGTAAAAATTGACTAATCTTCTTCGGCGGCTTGTCGTATGTTTTAATGGAAGCTCGCTTCAAGATATAGCCAATCTTGTCTGTGACTCCTCTGACATATGGTAGTACAGCAGGTACACGCTCGACTGTGGCCGGCTTCACTTGGTCACTGTGACGTAGGCGCGGGACCCGAAGCTTGTTGTCTTGCAATACTTGCTTGACGGCTGAAGTTCGGCGGCCAGATGTTTTCTGTCACAGATCCCTCGTGCTCTCTGAAAAAGATTTACCCACGGTAGCTAACTGTGAAGGATGATGGTGAGATTCACCATTTAAATATCGGTTGGTATGGGTCTTTTTCCTATACACAGTGTGACCAATTGTGTTATTAGGATTTCGAATGACTAAAACATCTAAGAAAGCTGAAGAATTATTTGCCTCTAACTCCATTGTGAATTGTATTTTAGAGTTTATAGAGTTAAGGTGGTTTAAAGTAACTGCATTTTTAAACCACCTTAACGCTTTACGAAACGTCGGGAATTAAAAATAAGTAAAAGTAGTGAAATAAACGCGATAAAATCCGTAAATTTAGTTTTATTCAATGTGTAGTGTTCGCGTAAATTTAAGAAATCATTAAATATTAGTTGTATTTACTATTTAATACCAATTAGATTAGAAATGGATAAAACAGACGTTAAAATATGTATAAAGTTAAGGAATAGCACTGAGGGATTGTTTTGAGTATTTAAATACATTATTAACCAAAAAACTTATTAAAACTTGACCATCTATCTAACCCAACTAGCGATGTCTGGTGAGCGTAAGATTACTTTTGCTTTCTCACATATATTAAATACAACACAAACTAGTAATATAATCACATTAAGGCATCTAGAACCACTGGTATTTTCGTTTCATAGCTGCACTGCATATATTTTTCTTTAAATAAATTTTATCTTATTTAAATAATACTTTCACAGTAAAGATATCATCAGATCAGGAAAAGTTAAATCACATACTTATTCTTCGTCTTGGCATCAATGTCTCATATTATGCTTGTGTATTAAGTAGGGATGTAACTATACATTAATGTGCCGATACGATACCGATACCGATTATTGTAGCAAATAATCTTCGATACCGATACCGATACCTTTATCGGTGTTTGAGTAGAAATAGAAAAAAGAAACAAATAATTAATAATATTCTTTATTATGCATAAAAGTTAGCTTTATTTATTAGAAACTGAACCTTCAGAAGGTAGAAACCAAAATGTCAAATCAATATTTCAATACCAAAATTCAAAAACATTTATTTGTTAATATAAAATTTGTTTAAATTATTAGCAGATAATCTGTTACGCAAATCAATTTGAAAGAGATTTGCAGTTGAAAACAGAGACTCTGAGGCAACTGAGCTGAACAAGAATGTTTTCGCGCGCACGTTGTTCGTTCCGTGCGCTTTTCAAACTCTTGTAATCAGTTGTATATAATCGGCGATTTCGAAATATCGGTTTGCCGATTATATCGGCCGATACATCGGTATCGGTATCGGTATCAGAATCGTTACATCCCTAATGATAAGATTTCTAATATGAAATCTTTTATACTTTTTATTGAAAAAATTATATTTTATAATATATTAAATAAATTATAAAAATATAGGGTTATAATCTTTAAATATCTATTTAATTATTTTTTTCAGTCAAAGGAGTCTTCATCGGTGCTTAGTTGTGATATATCGTCGGATGATAAATACATAGTGACAGGCTCTGGAGACAAGAAGGCGACAGTGTATGAAGTGATATATTAACTGTGAAATGATAATCCCATTAGGCAAAATGACTGACTGTGTTCTTGACATGTGGTCCAGTGAAGTGTGATTTAGAAGAGATGTGGCAGATTAAAGTGTTATTTCTAAGGATTTAATTACTTGGTTGTAATGTACATATGTATAATAATCAAGCTGTCTGATTTTGATATGTAAGGAACAATGTTATATAGTGTACTATACATACATGTTTATGTTTAAATCTTAAGTACCTGGAAGACCGAGCTTTGCTTGGTGTTGGAGAAAAAATATTTTATTCACGGATGAAACCATAGAATATTATAATAACATATATAATAGAACGGGGGAGTGGGCGGAGCCCGTGTAGCCACTAAAATGTCACTAACATGTTAATTCACATGTATAAATGTCAACACAAGATGTATTTTGACTTTACAATCGTTTCCAGTTTTCACATGCAAATTATTTAGAAAATGCCAAATTGCACGCTATTAACAAATAAACACGTATTAAAATATGTCTGTCAACACAGCGAATCGGGTTGGTAGCAGTGATAATACTACGTAATTTCGATAGTGTGTGTGTGATAGTGTATGTGTACTCCCGGCGATGCCTATCGTCGTACAAAATAAGGCTGACAGCCATTCTATTGTGTATTATAGTATTCTATGGATGAAACTTATATATAGATAAACATGGAAATTAAAAAATTATTGAAATACAAAATTTAATCCAAATTGCTAGAGCCATTTCCGAGAAACCAATTACACAATATTTACATATATACAAGTACAAGAATTGCTTTTTTTAATGAATTTACATAAAATATACAATATTTATTATACTAACTAAAAACTAAAATTAATCATGCAGTCCTTCATCCAGTGGTATAGTGCCAAGACTGCTGGCTGGGTTTTCTCGCTGAATATACTCAGCTTTTGAGTGGGAGAAGTTAACAAGTCTCGGGTACACTTCCTTTAGGAATTCGCTGCACGTGGACTCTACAGACCGACAGTTTCTACAGCGAATACCACAAATATGTAGGCATCTATTAGAGACTTAACGCCTGAGATAAGATCTCACACTGAGGCTTTGTCTGTTTCCCAAGGAACCAAAGTTAAACTGTTGGATCTCTAACATCAAATGTGTATTTACGAGAAGAGCCCTTCACCTGCTAACACAAGGACACTGATGTGGTTGTAAGATTGCCGCGCTTTATCGAATTCCTAAGGCTATACCCAAGATCCCCATCAAGTAATGTGCCGATGCTTGTGGTAAAGTGTAAGCCAGTGGCTAGGTTCGAAACAACTAGAAGGTAGCAGGCCTGATCTTGGTCACTATAGAACTGCTCACATTAAGTATAGGATAAGTATCAAAATGAGCACCAATTAAATTTAGTGAATGCAGTTAGGTGTTTATTTCTGTACAAGTAATCAATTGTACAATATTTACCATGTAACTGTTTTTTCCTTTTCATTATAAATTTTGAAATATTAGATATTTTTTTTAATGAATGAACATATTTAATCTGTCATGCTCTAAATGTTGGAGATAAAGTTGATTGCTAAATTAATTTACTTTATTATATATACACTGTTAATATAAATTTTTATTAAAGTACTCAATAACATTAAATGTATGTCATCAAAATCTGAAACTTTATAATGAAAACGAAACAATCCTTTAAAATTTACACCTACTATTATTTCAGTGATTGATCATATTGTTTAATTACTTAGCACAATCAACTTCATCTCTAATATGAAATATATTTTAACAAGTGGTTTAGACATGTGTCAATAATTTATTTTTAGTGACCCGATCACTCAAGTATTGATTTTTCTTACGAACACTGTCATTCGGGTCTATCATTTGAATTAATTATTTCGAGCTTAATTGCAATCATCAATGTTTTGTATTAATATTTCTAATGAACGAAGCATTCGTGATTGATACATGTCTAAAATAGATCAGTGTTGCACTGTTAATCTTGGATAATTTTAGTGTTATTGTATATTTTTATATCGAGATTTGAAAATAATTTTATTTACTAAGTTAAATTTAGTTACATCGGTCCATTTCTTTTTAGTATTTATTGCGACTGCAGATCTATTTCTAGGTCAGACTGAATTTTTACTCTTGAATAGTGTAATAATCTACATATCTTATTCATAAATCATTACCCCTTATTATTGCACCCTTTCAATATTATTTGTCTCAGGTGCATTCAATTTTCAGTGTTATGTTAACTTTGTAAGATGCTAAATGCATTACAATAGTTTTGCTACATTGTATATATGAAAAGGTCTAACCAAACACTACAGATTTGGTTAAAATGATAATAGTTTTATATAAATGTAAATTTTAAAGCTGTTTTGTTTTTATATTCGAATATTAAGTGTCTTACATTATTAGGTTCTCGTAACGCGAAATTTTATGATAATGAAGGATGAAGACTTACAGTTGTTTTGTTAAATTAGTTATATTTTGCAATATATCGCCAAAATGTATTATTTCTCTTATACAACATTACAAATTGAATCAGTTTCCGTCCAGATATTTTCATTTTAATTCCAGATTGACCCAACAAAAAGTATACCTACTTTATTTAACTGAAAATAGTATCTTAATTTCTACTGGTTCTTTTATACTGGCGCACACTACTTACGAAATTATTAATAAAACCTATACAATAAATATAAATGTTTTTAAAATATTTTGTTTGTTCCGCAACTAATTAGAAATATGTTGTGTTGTGTAAAAGTCGGAAAAAAGTGTATTTTCAAAAAGTTTAGTGCAAAGTGGTTAGCAGATGTTACATGTGGACTCTGCAGCCATATGAGGGTACGATACATTTAACTTAAATATGAAGATTAAATGCTTATTATCTGTGCTTTCTCTAACGAACAGTTATCGAAGAAATTCGCACTAAAGTTTATAAATCACGATCAAATCCTGATTTCAACAACTAGAACTTTTGTGGGTGAAGAGTTCCAAATAAATTTTCGTGATTGATTCCCTCTTTACACCATGAAAATAAGATACGTCGGAAATAAAGTTACGGTCGTCCGAAATTTCGCTTAACGTGTTTTCTGTATTAAAAATCTGAAACCTATTAGAACTACTGTTAACCATGATGTGATTGGTGTGGGCTGTCTTAAAACATAACCTTGTAAGAGTAACCGAGGTTGAAGAAAACAATACATTTTTCATTTAAACAAATTACAATTATTTTTTTAATTCATCTCTTAGCTACAATCCCAACTGATGGTAAGTGGTGGTGTAGCCTAAAATGGTGAAGAAACAAAAACCTATTCATTCTTGCCTTGAAGATACCTACACTGTAATCGGATTGAAAGACAGATGCTAGCAATTTATTCCACTCTTTTGCTGTATTAATTATGATTATACGACATAGCAAACCGTTTGGTTCGAATGTGTGCTACAGTCAGCGTCAAAAGGAAGGTGGCAGTAAAGGTGATCAAATACTTAGAAACATCCAAAGTGATCATTAATATTTAACCATCCAAAGTAGGCAAATTCTTGTGATCACCAATCTTGCTCAAATATATCGGAATATATACGTCAATTTTTTTTTTGTAGGATAGGGTGACAAACGAGCACACAGTCCACCGGATGGTAAGTGGTTGCTGCGGCCCATAGACATCTACATCTATCCTCTATTACAAATCAAAATGCAGATACGTTGTCACCCGTGAGGACTAAGATGGAATGCCTCGTTTCCTGTAAAAAGGGTCTCCGGTTCTCTACACTCACCATACGAAATACAGCAACATTAAGCTACTATTTCACGCTGGTATTCTGTGAGAGCGTGGTCCTTCCCCGGTCGAGCCGACCCATTCGTGCTACAACTATACTACTAATATAATTGCAGCATGGCTCTACCACGTATAAAATTTATGATTTCAGTCAAACCATCCCTAAAAAATGCCGGACACAACAGGTATTGGGTGTAATTTATTTTGCACTAAGTTTTAATAAAATATATACGTTATAAATTATACTTCATATTAAATTATCAATGTTCCTTTTAATACAACTCTGCATTATTACTTCGCTTGCTCTTATTTTATGCCTGATTTCATTGACATGTTTAGTTTATTTTTATAAAATCATTTATGATGTTAATGTGTTGTAATTGTTAGACTTCCTGTAAAGCTATAAACATTTAGTTACGATAATTGATTTGGATTTTTTTAAACAACAATACAAGGAAAATAAGTTTATTGGTGGTGATTTTCTAGGAGTACCTATCAAAGAAATTAATTACCTTCAATCCCTTAAGTAGAGCCAAACTTAGCCATCTTTGTCCTTATGTGACTCTCCCAGTAGATAACATTGGAAACGAGATAGTGAAATTAGACAGAAATAAAGAGTTATAATTTGAAAACAATAAATATTTTTGAGTTAAATGAGTATATATTCAGTAATAGAAATTTATCATCAACAGCATCATCACCAGGTATTTCAGTATTTAACATATTATTATCTTTCTATTGACTGGAATACGTCATTAACCTATTGAGAATTGCAGTTCAGACAATATGCACTTGAGACTGCACCCTGGCCTAGTCCTTCGGTGGGTCAGGGAATTATTTTGTTGTCTGTCAGAAAGAGAAGGCGTTTTACGTAGGTCCGTTATGGATCCTTTTAACCTAAAATGTTTTTGTAAATATAAACACACGTTCCGTATATTATTATTTTTATAAAACATTGCGTCTTCTTTTTGTGTAAGGAAGGAAATACGATGAACCTAAATTCTAATTTCGCTGGTACGGATGAAATTGTTCAATTCTAGCCTTTTAAAAGCATATAATTCGCATTTAATTACATCATGCATTATTTCCGTTCTATCACTAAAAACACAAGGGTGAAAACTGGCAGCGATCACCGAATGGTTAGAGGCACACTGAACCTAAATGTTAAGTTGGAGAGGTCTCGTCTAATGAAGTCACCACTCCATCCCCCTCGTGTTCTAATCCAGAATCCCGAAACCTTTCAGCTCGAGTTACGTAATCGCTTTCAGTGCCTAGAAGATGGCAATGCAGTGGACGATATGAATGACAAGCTCGTGGAAACTGTACATGCGGTCGGAGCTAAGTTCTGTAAGACCCGCCGCAGAAGAACACAAAAACTCCGATCACACTTTTAATCTCATGGCTGTTAGACGGGAGATGAGGCTGCAATCGTCAACAGATTAGACAGCATACAGGCAACTGAACAGACAGATCTCGAAATGCATGCGGCGAGAATTACGCAACTTTAATACTGCTCGTATTTTAGAAGCGATCGAGCGGAACCAGGGCTCCAAAGTCTGTGCCAGAGATCTGTCTGCCAGTAAGAGCCAACTGTCAAAGCCGAAGACTGGGTGTGGCAGCATTGTTTCCGGGACACCTGAGATTCTGAGTGAGATTGAGAGGTTCTATGGGCAGCTGTACACATCATCGTTGGAGCCACACACAAGTGTGAGTAAAGATCCAAGAGCAAGTATTATCCGACACTATTCCGATGATATCCCGGACGACAGTCTGAGCGAGATTAGAATGGCTCTCCAGCACCTTAAAAACGGCAAGGCCCCGGGCGCGGATGAAATTACAGCGGAGCTTCTGCAAGCGGGTGGAAAACCGGTACTTGAAGTCCTTCAGAGGCTCTTTAATTCCGTCCTCCATGGTGGCACTACTCTAGAGGCGTGGAGCAGAAGTGCGGTGGTCTTGTTCTTCAAGAAAGGTGACAACGCCCTCTTGAAGAACTACAGACCGATATCCCTTCTGAGCCGCGTCTACGTCGTGCGTGCGTGCGTGCGTGTTTTTTAATCTTTATATCAAATGCATTCTGTCATAGAATTATTAGGCGGTTTTGGCTGCAACTTGGCCGTCGACGGACTCTCGCTCCTGTTTTGTCGCTTGAATAATGGTTTGAAGTCGATTTAAATTCGTAAAAGTGATGTAATTTTGTGAATAAAGTGTCTGCGCGTGTGAACTATTAGAGAAAATGACGAAACAAGTGCTTTGATGTTGATATAAACCTCAAGTTAATTAGATCGCTTGGGCGCCTTATGAACTTGAGTGACTGTCGTCATCAACAGTCTGCTGGGTTGAGCTGTCGTCAAAATGTTCCAAAAGCTTCGCAATGTGACGCATATTGTGAAGAAAAAATTATATTAAAATGAAGATTCTGGGAGAAATGATAGGCTCAGAAAGGCTAGAACCCAGAGCCGTAAAGCCAGTTAAATAAAAGTTACTAGGCTTCACAGAGTACTTGAGTACATTTATATAGGGAAATAGGGAACTAGGCTTAGAAGCTGCTTATGAAGATAGATATAGAACCGCAGCAGGCGTACGCAAAGTGAAGCCATTTCAAGTTAGCCTTTTAAGCTTCCGTATATATTACTATACTCTTTGCTTTTAAGGCTAAGTACGACTTTCGGCGCTTCAGTCATAGACAGTATATAGTCTCTAGTATATACGCAGTAATCTATGGTCATAGAGAGTGTAGCGTCAGTACAGTACTCGAATTCGCGTATTCGTGTAAAGAACTTGCGCAATTTTGCAAAAAAATGACGTACTGTGCTGTAAAGGGGTGTCACAACTCATCACATAATCATGAAAAAAATTTAAAAATCTCATTTCACGGGTAAGTACTGAACTCTGTGCTAGCATCTTATATTTTTGTAAAAACACTGACCTCTTGTACTCTTGTATACTTGTATATATAGAGGTCAGTGTGTAAAAAAACATTCATCAAAACAAAATAATAAATCGTAAATTTCACAGACGCCAATGTAATGAAAGTGTTGCTAGGCATAATAAAATATTTTACCCAATATTTTCTTATTATTGTAATTTAATGCTACCAATATGGGACTATTATTGTTGCATTTTTATTTGGCAAATAAAAATATATACAATATTCATGCATAAGTAAATATTTTTATTTGCTAAATATTATTAGGGTTCCCACTTGCCATGAAAAAAATGTGTTGATTTTATTTTGTTTTCATGATGTACAGTTGTTTTTACCTTTTTTATGGTATGTCTTTTAGGATAAATAATTTACCATATGATTGTTTTTTTATTCTAATTTTGATTTACATATCTTTAACATTTCCTAAAAAGACGACACGTTTTGCCACTAGCCAACAAAGGTGTATTACATTATGTTAAAGACAATAGTTAACGTTTAGCCAAAATAGCACAAAAATATTTATTTTGTTTTAATGAAGTGAAGTTAATAATAACGTGAATCTTATTGCCAATTTAAATGTATTCATTTTTAGATTTCCGTCTGATCCGACTGTTGCTGCGCGATGGATTGAAAAAATTAGACTTAATCGCAAAGAAAACTATTGGAAGCCAACAAAACACACTAAGATATGCTCGATACATTTCGATGAAAAAGAAAAGTATATGACTAAAGGTGGTTTATGTAAATTACGTCAGAGTGCTATACCAACAAAGGCACGATAATATTTTTACTATAATATAGTATGTGCCAAATAGATGAGAAAAACGGACAATGACCTTTCGGTCGTTTAACCAGGGGTTACAAACCTTCATAATATAGGCACATTTTATATGTAGTACTTTCTTCATTTATAATAACTTTTTTATAATTTTTTTATAATGGTTGATATCATCTATTGTTATAATGTACTTTATTCATTTAACAACAAAAAGCATTAATTTATAACACATATAAAGATTCGGGTGATAACTACACCGAAAAAGTACGTACTTATTCAAAACATAAAACTTTATTTTCAGTATTATATAAGAACATTATTTTTATTCGGTGCAATTTATCACTTGTATCTTCACTTGATGTGTATTTAGATGAACTGTCTGTAACGTTAATAATAAAATGATCTATCATCCATGCCACGCATTTTTGTTCAACCTAAAGGACATGCTGAACACAATTTTTCCATTTATCTGTCTTAATTTGAGCTAAACCATCTTTTCAAAAAGGTGACGCATCTCTGGCTGCCATTGTCACGTTTCTTTTAGAACGAACTGACATAACGCGCTTTGTTTATTTCAAAGGGATGAATTTGCAAAAGTTCAATATGGTGATTATATTGCTTCAAATATTTTTTTTTATATGAAATTGTTATTAAATGAATTGCTGCGTTACTTACCATAAATTGAAATATAAAATATAACACATTTTTCGCGATGTACCGTAAGATTTTACTATGTTTATAGGAACCACAGACAATATTATTTAAGAAACAAAAAAACAAAACATTTGTGCTGACCTAGAAGTGTGAATAATATCAATATTTAAATATTGTTATTACATCTAAATTGAGATGTTGTAAGTTATGCTTTTTGACACTCAGCTCATATCTGAAGTCATTGGCCGTTTTTCTTAATGGATTTGGCACATACTATAGTAACTAAATTATTAAATAAATAAATAAAAGATTATCTGATCTATGGTATTTTTCTAAGTACATACTTGTCATGTTTATTGTTGCTATGTTTTAGGGTTTGCACATTTTTTGCACAGAAGATAGTAACGACATTCATGATCCTCAAAAGCTGCATAAAACACAACTGGTTAGTTTTTTGATATTTACAAGTAATTTTTGATATTTACAAGTAAGTTCATTAATAATGTTTACACATGTCTGGTCTTTAATGTTGTGATTGTTTATCAGGGCGCGTCTTCTAATGAAGTCTACGAGAATACTAATTTTACAGCTCTGACTATATCTCCATCCCGACAGCAAGAAACAATAAATGACAGCGAAGCACTTGTATCAAGCAAACCTGTGCGTAATACGATTTTAAGTCAATTTTAAACAATTAATTTACACACAGCTGCTTTCTGCATAATAAAAATAAAACTTGTTTACAGGTATATCAAGAGAGTGACATGGACTTAGAATCCGTTTTCGACACTCCTCGAAAGTCTGCACTACTGAGACAACTAGCCAAAAAGATCTCTCTCCAAAACAAACACAGTAAAAAAATTAAGACATTGCAACAAAAAGCACGTCGCTTAAAGAAAAAAAATATGTGTTTGCAAAAAATCTTAGAAAACTTGTGAAAGAAAAGGTTTATTGATAATGATGTCTCAAAAAAACGTGAGCGGAATTCTATAACAACTTAGTAAAAAAAGTATTAAAGAACAAAAAACGTCCGATGTCAAAGTATACGCCAGAAATTCATAAGTTTTGCTTAACATTGCTCTTCTACTCACCACAGGCATATAGTTACGTCCGTAGAACCTTTACTTCGTGTTTACCGCATCCAAAAACCATTTATAATTGGTATCGCAACGTGAATGGTTCTCTTGGCTTAACGGATGAAGCGTTCAAGCTTTTGAATACTAAAGTACAATCTTCAGAAAAGAAATTGATATGTAATTTTGTAGCCGACGAAATGGCAATACGTCCGCAAAATACAAATGGTGGTCATGGACAAGTAAACCTAGGAACAGGCACGTCTGAATATTCTACGAAAGATACGGAAGCTAACACATTTATTCAAGTTTGTCTCAACGAGCACAGGAAAATTCCACTGAGATACTTTTTGGTTCATGGCCTATCCGGTGAGCAAAAAAGTGACATAATTAAAATGTGTCTGATAAAATGTGAAGAAGTAGGTGTGAAAGTAGCCGCTCTTACCTTTGACGCTCACGCTATAGATATTTCAGCAATGGAACTATTAAGATACAAGATAAAGGACTACAAAAAAATGAAAACAACAGTTAACCCTTCAAGTGTCATAAAAATCCAAAGCAGTTGTATGCGCCCGCACACTTAAAACCATTAAAACTTAAATTTAGAGACTGTTTTTCTATGAAGAAGTTTAGCATTATAAAACCTATACAAAATTCTCTATCTTGTCTAAACAAAAGTCAGGTTTTCCTTCATTACAAAAAGATTTTATTGTATTTTGATAACAAAAACACTTACCAAGCGAATGTCGGCAGCGTGAAAATCACAATCATTTCAATATATATATATTACTCGAAATTATTTACGATAAATAACGATAGCAGCCCGCAATCAATTTCCCACATTGACGACTTAGGTGTAACGTTAATTTCTGTTGACGCCGCTTTAAATCGTAGCTGCCCCAAAAATAACTATTTAGCAATGGAGGAGTTGGAGGAAATGAAGATCAAACTACAAAATTTGGAAACAAAGCTCGAAAGTGCTGACCTGGAAGTGGAAAGATTGTTATTAGAAAACAATTCATTGAAAGAGGAAATATCAAAAAGAGATGCAAAAATAAACCAATTATCTCGCATCTGTCGCTCAACTACAAAAAAGAAGGTCGTAAGTCCCTCCCAGAACAATACCTGCGAAAATAATATAAAGAAATATACTACTAATGTATTATTTAGTACTCCCAAAGCAAGTGCCCCATCAACGATAACAAATATAGCATTGTGTCGCAGCCCCAGTGAGACTAACGAAAGCAAGCGGCAAAATAATAATATTAACAGTATGAACAAATCACCATTACGCGACGTAACAAGCCAACAAGAGAACACATTAAATAATTCTAAAATATCTCAGGAGAACAAAAAGAAGATATGTATGCTAAGTACTAACAAGTTTACTAAAACAAGATCCATCGCGCAACGATTTTTGCATGGAGATTTTGATATCTGCCATTATCTTCTGACTAGATATGGAATAAAACCACTTATGATGGGACTAAAAACCAAACTTATGGATTATACAATGGAAGACAACTGCATATTACTAATAGGTGATCAAGATTTCAAATCCACTATAAATTACTTTGAATTAATAACATATATTCGACATACTTTATCAGAAATTACACACACAAACATCATTTTGTGTCTACCTACCTTTAGATACTGTAGATTCCGAAATTTATTTAACTGGCGAGTAGAAGTTTTTAATAATTTACTACATCTGGATGTAATGACACATGAGTATGCACACCTTATTGATTCCAACCTGAACCTAGAATATGATTATACGATGTTTAAAAAACACACAGGTATCATAAATAACTACGGAATGCAAACCATATTCAAAGACATTAATGTACTTATGTGTGAAATTGAAGATTATGGTTATAATAAAATATTAGACCCCATGACAGAATTGCAGAATGATCAAAATGAACCAATACCTGCCTCGCCACCTCTAAAAAATATGTTTTTTCGATAATAAAATAAGGATTATTTACCAAAACATACAAAGTTTTAATAACAAACGGCATTTGTTGGAAGCTTGGACAGATGAAGATAAAAATGTACACGCTATATGTCTATCTGAAACCTGGATCAGTGCTGCAAAACTTGACCTACTCAAAGTACAGGGTTATATGCTGGCATCCCATTTCAGTCGATCTAGTTCAGTAGGAGGAGGTGTTTGTATACTAGTTAAAGATGATATAGATTATATTGAACGAAACGATTTAAACGCTATGTCCATAGAACCTATAATTGAAATATGTGGAATAGAAATACCAGTTACAAATTTATTAGTCATAAATGAATACTGGCCAAATAGTAACAGAATGCCTGATACCTTTTACAGTGTATTAGAAAAGCTCTTACAACGAATTCAGCAAAAACATTCTAAAACAAACGTTGTAATAGGTGGAGACTTTAACGTAGATGTGTTAAAACAAAGTATATCGACTGTAAGACTTTTATATTTAATGCGTAGTTATAATTTCTATCAACATGTTCAAGAACCAACGAGGGTAACAGAGACTACATCCTCATGCCTAGATTTAACATTCACAAATTTTGATGTCGAACAAGTCGTAATTAATGTTGTAGAGTTGAGTCTCTCTGACCACAAAGGAGTTATAGTAAATATACCAATAAAAGAAAGAAACATACTCGTGCGTAATACGTGGATTCTAGAAAAAAGAATCTTTAGTGAAAAAAATATCCAACATTTCAAAGCTAAATTAAGAGAAGTAAACTTTAGCAAAATAATTACTATTGATAAAAACATTAATGAAAATTATAACTCATTTTGTAATAAAATGAATCATATATTAAATGAAACTATACCAAAAATTCTCATAAAAATAGGAAGCATAAAGAAAAAGCCATGGTTAACCAATAGAATCAAAACATCGTGCAAAAATAAAAGACTCAAAAAAATTATCATCTCAAACAAAAAATCCAGTACTAAACAAGTATTATAAAAATTACTCAAAAATACTTCAAAAAAACTGTAAATATTTCAAAAAAGAACTATAATATTAAAAGAATAAAGAATTCCGATAATGTAATAAAATCAATGTGGAATGTTGTAAAGGAACAAACTAATAAGCTTACACAAAATAAAAATAACATAGAACTGAATGTCCAAAATAGTATCATTGCGGACCCTGTTCAAATAGTTGAGTGTTTCAATAATTTCTTTTTGTCGGTTGGTAATGATAACAATACTTTTGGCACAACAGGTGCAATCGTTCAGCCTGTCCTTCATCCCGTAAAGAATTCATTCTTTTTACAACCCGCTACTAATCAAAAAATTATAAAATGTATACGTAATTTAAAAAACAAGCGTAGCTTCGGTCATGATGACTTACCTAATCCTTGCCTTGTCTAATTAGGAAATGCGCCGAAGAACTAGCCCCAGTTATGACATTCCTGATAAATCAATCGTTTACAGAAAGTAAAGTTCCAGACCAACTAAAAATTTCAATAATTAAACCACTCTATAAAAAAGGCTCTAAAACTGACTGTAACAACTATCGCCCTATTGCTATTCTTCCAACGTTTTCAAAAATATTTGAATCCGTTATGGCTAATAGACTATACTGTTACTGCGAAAAGTTCAATATATTAAATGAAAATCAATATGGCTTTCGCAAAAACAGATCAACAACTACAGCCGTATACAAATATGTCAATGAAATATTAAATTTATTTAATAAAAAGAAATACGCGATCGGTATTTTACTGGACATGACCAAAGCCTATGATCGAGTTCGATTTGACATACTTTTACGGAAGTTATACGGAATAGGAGTAAGAGGCCCAACATACAACTGGTTCGAATCATACCTGACCAATCGAAAGCAGTGTGTAGAGATAGAACACCATAACCTAGCCAGTGGAAATGTGATTAAAGTCAGGTCTCAATTTGCACCGGTCACTAAATCAATACCACAGGGTAGTGTTCTCGGTTGTTTATTATTTTTAATTTATATTAATGATTTGCCGAAAATAGTCAAAGCCCCCTGTACCTTGTTTGCCGACGATCTTTCTGTAGTCATACCTTTCGACAATAATACTAACAACAATCTTAACAACTGTCTAGATAGTGTACTTACAGATATCTCTAAATGGTTAAAAAATCACAATCTCGTCATAAATTACACAAAAACTAAGATAATACAATTTAAGCCATATCAAAAATGCCCCCTATCTATAAATTATTCTTACAACGATATTAAACTAGAATGTGTTGATTTATATACATTATTAGGTATAAACATAGATTCAGGTATAAATTGGAAAGAACACATAAAGAAAGTATCATCTAAACTTTCCCGTTTCTCGTATGCACTATACGAACTTAAAAAAGTTACAGATTCAAGAACAGCCACGTGTGCATACTATGCTTATGCCCATGCATGGCTCAAGTACGGCATTTTACTGTGGGGAAACAGCACAGACGTAAATAAATTGTTTATTTTACAAAAAAAATGCAACTATTTTAAATAATTTCCTGCCATTCAATTTCTATGAATAATGCCACCTTTAAAAGTATGCAGGAACAAAAACTCCTTCTAGATACAAAAGATGGCTTTGATTTCGTTTACCCTGCTTTAACTACAGTGACATTTAAATATCCGCAATTTTGGTTGATGTTTACGAAGAAGTCTGCGTGTGCGTTTTTTGAGAAAAAAATATCTAATTTCGCTTAAAACGACCGGTGTTTTTAACAGAAAGCGGATTTTATATACGGTTAGGTTTTTTGTAATATTTATTCTTTGGTATGACTCTCGTATTAAGTGATAAAGCTAGAGTTACAATAGCCCCTTGAAATCACGTTGAGGGGAAATTGTGACTTTTAGATTAGTTTCAGGTTAGTTGCAATTACCACACCAAATTTGTATGAAATTGATAAACGCTAGAGATGTTCCAGCATCGATTTTTTAATAAGGTTTTGTTATTTTTGCTTAGTAGTTATACATATTTTACCGTTGAGTCAAGAATAGTATGAAGGCGAAAGTTTGTTTATGTATGTTTGTTACTCCTTCACGTTAAACCTATTGACCGAACCAATTTCAACGACATTTGGTACGGAGATTTATTACACCTTGAATTAACACATAGGCTACTTTTAATCCTGGGAAAAAAATGTGTGTATAAATGCAAAAGTGTATAAGTGTATTTACATTTTTGTTAACGCTTCAAGCTTAAACAGCTAAACGGATATAAATGAAATTTAGAAGGAAGATAGATTATGATTATTTGTTTTGATTTAGATGATGCGAATTACAAAAGAAGAAAAGTGTCCAAATACACAGTAGAACAGCAGAATGAAGCAGTTGTTGCAGTTCGCACAAAAAAAACTTTACAGCTGATGCAGCACAAAGATACAAAATACTGAGATCTACAATAATCTCTAGACTATATAGTACTTTAGGAGTTAAAATGCCCAGAGTTGAAAGACCAGAAGTATTTTCTGCTGAATTCGAAGAAAAAAATAGCTTCGTATATTCATATCTTCGAAAATGTCAATATGAGCATTTTTTATTGCCATAATGAACATATATTGCACATTATAATTGCCTGTGATGACAATTAAATGGTTTGATGGATTTTTTTATTCTAAATAAGTACATAGTTAAATACAACTCGACGAAACAGTTACTGATTTGTCAAGTTGCCATAAATGACTCCTAAATTTTGACCCGTATTTAACAAAAACAGATCGTAAAACACCGCTTTTCAATATTACTTCCTACTTTTATCATTTACCAGCTGGGCCCTATGGGCTTTATCAATTTAATTTAACAATATGACATTTAATTTAAACAATAACATGACAGTTAGGTTAACAACATGATAGCCAAAGTCATACATTACTATTTCTAATTTCAATCTGTTCAGCTATTCAGTTACCACACACACACACGCGCGTCGCGCAATGGTAAGAACATTATTATATTATATAGCCTTCAATTAGTGCACCCTTTCATTAACTGCACGACTGTGATCAATTGGGTAATTTAAATAAACGAATTGAACATATTAGAAGTGTATATAGCAGGATATAACTTAGTTTTTACAAAGTTATCACTAAGTTCTTCACTTATATTTTTTATGAAAAAATATAGATCTTGATAAACTATGACCTGTGACATCGATGAACTATGATAATATATCATATCCCATCACTATTCTCGAAAAAATAGTTGCATTTGCCCCTTACATTTTTGATAGAAGTTTACGGTAATTTAAACTTTACCTACGCTGATTTAAAAACCATAATCGGAAAAAAGACAATACAAATTAAAACCTACACTCATTTAAAAATGTATATTCGTAAGTATATCATACTTACAGCTATAAGTTGCAATTACCCCGGTGAGGGGTAAATGCGACCTTTTGCATTCTTCTCACAGAAATGGTTTACTGGAGGCTTTCTTATAAACTAATAAACTGAATCATCATATTAGTAGCTTTCAATGATACATAGGGCACTTAGTAAAAACAATGTTTTTTATTTCAGGCTTAACCAAAAATGGGTACATGAATTCAAATTTTTGTGCTTATATTTTTTAGTTGCAATTGCCTCCCCGCAACTTATCCGAATAATTACAAACATAGACAGCACTGACAGCTGTAAACCCTACTTTATTTCACTAAAAATATTAACAATTACATCTATATATATACTAGAAGTATGCACATTTGTTAAAAAGAATATGCACCTTTTTTCAATATACTCCCGGCCTCATTTTTTACGTCCTAGTATAAAATTAGCTCCACCTATCACAAAATTACAAACAGTTAAATCAGGACCCCATGGTATGTGTGTAAAAATTTATAATAAAATTCCCAAATGTCTACAAAAAGAAGAATCGTTGTATAAATTTCAAAGAGAGCTTAAAAAATATTTAATTGAAAAAAGTTTCTATTCGTTGTCAGAGTTTTTCGGTGAAAAATCATAATTGTTTATTTTGAATATGTATACCTCTTTTATATCGTTGTAAATATTGCAAATGTTTATTAAACCTAAAAGTAATGTAGTAGTTTAAGTAAGTAGTTTAAGTAAATAAAATAAAATTAGTCTTTCTAAATTGATATATAACATAATATAATATAATATTGCTACGCCCTATCAGGGCTCATGTTTGGTTTTAATATATCCAACTTAAGAAATATTTATGTAACCACATGAACGCAATAAAATGTTTGAGTTTGAGTTTTAAAAAGATAAATTATATTCACACAAAATCTTTCATTACAATTTTATAATAAAACACTATACTCAAACACTAGAAAAATCCAAAAATCAGCACAATGACATTCACGCGAAAATAGCGTACGAAATGAACGTAGGTTATAAATAAACATTCATAGGATAACAGATTTTTTATTGCACTAGAGGAAAGAGTATTTTGATTATATAGTGCCAAACATCTTCATGGAAAAGTAGTCTCTATATATAAGTTCTTATGGGTTAAAGTGCTGTGGGTGGGCGCGACCTCATGAGACCGCTAGGGATTTGACTGAATTTGGCCGCGGTCTCATGAGACCGCTGGGGGGTTGAGAGGTTCCTGCACCCAGTTGAGAGCACCCAGCAGCAAATCACAATGCAGCTGTGTTTTTAGATTTTAACCGTATGATTAAGCTAGTTCGGAACCATTTTGAGGACAAAAAAGAATTTTTAGACCAGGAAGAAAGAAAAATTTATTGGTAATTCCTAACAAAATTCAATAACATGCAAGAAAAGGAAGGCTTACACTTATCCAACAAATCAATTCATAGAGTTTAGAAGCTCTGTTATGAAAGTGAAACGAGCTTCCCAATTGCTTAGCAGGAGAGCACTTGCATTAAGGTTTTGTCGCAAAGTCTTAATATTGGACAGTTTCAAAGATAGTGACGGCACAGAAAATTTCATAATGATTTTCAATAACCTGATTGATATTTTTAATTCTAGAAGCCTTACTCAACATGGGTTTTGTCATGCCCTTTCCCGTGAAAATAAAACAGAAATATTTGAATATTTAGATAAAGCTAAAAAGTATATACTCAACTTACAGATCAAAAACACCAGAAAACGTAAATTTAAAGAAAACGAAAGTCAATACAGTTAAAAATAAAAAGTTTTCAATCGGTCTTCGCAGTCAAGTGCTCCCCTGTTCTTTGTTGGACACCACAATACAGAAACATCAATATAGTTAAAACTAATTAAAGTATGTACAATAGGCGGTCTTATCACTGAAAGTGATTTCTTCCAGACAACCTTTGCGTAGAGGAATGATGCAAACAAAAGTTACAAATAGAGGGGGGCATACAAAATAATAATAAAAAGAATACAATAATATATATATATATATATATATATATATATATATATATATATATATATATATATATATATATATATATATAATAGCCTTATGTACTTATTTAGAACTCTGGTTGATGAGACGCAGGCACCAAAATATATTACCACTTATAGATTAAGACAGGATCATATTGAACGGGAAACTGTGTATCACTTGAAACTATTTCAATTTTGACGTGCTGCGCTTCAATGCATGAATGCTTCAACTATAGCAGAAAGATTCGACGATGCCGACTAAGAATTGATTAATGCATTACTGACTAATGAGGATATCACATTTGAGATGGCATATAATGATGATCCAGATTGCAAAAATCACATCGTTGGATATATTGCAGGTAATGTTGTGAGATATATCACTACCCTAATTAAATTTAGATTTTGTGTGGACAATATGCTAGCCAAGGAAAAACAATGGTTCCATAATTTGGTGTGTTTGCGCAAACAAGGAGGATTAATTTACGTTTCTAATGAAGTTTACTCCATTTGTAGTACTGCTGAAAATAATCTGCGGAATTATATTAAGCATAATGCACCGAAAAACAATTCTGAGAAAGAGCTAACTCTCAAAATTATAGCTAAACTCATTGGTCGTTCTTTATTTCCTATTGTAGAAGAGCCCATCAATTCGCAACATCACGACACAAATCTGGCGCGGCTTATTGTAGAACGTTATGTAAGACATCGATTCTTTTATGAATCCAAAAATATAATATTTCGCGGATAGCGTCATCAAATCGGCAGTTGCTTAGAAAACAGTTGCAGATGCAGGGTTATTACTTATTAAGTAAGAGATGTTTAGTTTAAGCACTTGGGTATAACTATATACTAAATATTTTTAATTTCATATTTTATTTAAATAGTTTTTATCCTCGCAAATCTTATTTCGTTTTAATACAAAACGCCTATTCAATAATGTATATTAATAATAATAATAATAATAATTTCATTTATTCGCTTAAACATGGTACATTAGAGGTGACAAATATTGGATATTGTATATAGTCCACATGTTTACCACATCTGGCATGCGAAAATTATAAATTAAATGAAAAGACATAGTCATGTACCTACATTGATTAATTTAAAACAAATAAATATAAATTAAAAATGTTAAAACTACAATCATTACTACAAGCAAAGAATTTAAATATGCATTATTCATTTAAATCAAATAAAATTAAAATACAATCAACATGTCAATCATTATAAAAAGTAAAAATTAGAATGTCAAAAGAGTACATATACAAAATCTACAGATTACACAAAAAAATAGTCTAAAAGAATACAATAATGTCAAGTTCAGGCAGCAAGATTCTATTCATTTAAAAATTGTTTTACGTCATAAACGCACTTTAGTAGTAGCCAGCTTTTTAGTTTGGTTTTAAATTTACCAGTGTCTGTCTCTTCTTTAATGTTTACCGGAAGTTTATTATAAATTTTTACACTCATCGCGTAGCAGCCATTATGATAAAATGCAGTTTTAGGTATACGTTCTATAACTAGTCTATTAGAATTTCGATTGCTACGCAAGTATACCTCAGATGCTTTTTTGTACATATGTAAATGTTTTTTTACATGAACACTTGCTTCAAATATGTACATACCTGGTAAAGTTAGTATGTTAAGATCCCTAAACAAGGGCTTACAGGAATCATACCATTTGGCCCCAGTTAGGGCTCTCACACACTTTTTTTGAGCTATAAAAGCTCTTTTTGAATAAGAGCTATTACCCCAAATTAATAATCCGTATCTTAATATTGTTGCAACATATCCATGGTATGCAATGAGTGCGGTTTGACTTGACGATGTTCTTCTTAACCTATTTAAAACATATACAAATCTATTGATTTTATTACAAATTTCGTCAATATGAGCCATCCAATTACAATTACTATCTAATTTTATTCCCAGAAATTTCTTCTGTTGGTTTTCTTGCACTTTGTCATTATTATATCTTACGTCAAGATCTAGTTTCTTTCTACTATTACTATAAAATTGTAAATAACAGGTTTTTGCGATATTGACTTTCAAATTATTATTATGTAACCATGAAATGACATCATTTATTGCACATTTTATGTCGTTTTCATAATAATCTTTATTTCCATGATTATTTTTTATGATTAAAGATATGTCATCCGCAAACAAAATGCATGGGAATGAAGTTGAATCCGGTAAATCATTTACATAAATTACAAACAAAAAAGGTCCAATAACACTGCCCTGAGGAACTCCAGCGTACTTAAGAACTAGTCGCGATCTGAATTTTGTCAAAATATTATTTTTATTAGGGCTTATAACTTCCACACACTGTTTTCTTGATGATAAGTATGACTTTATCCACTGCAATGTTAGTCCTCTTATTCCATACTTTTCTAGCTTACGTAATAAGGTGTCATGGCAAACAAAGTCAAATGCTTTTGACATATCGAAAAATACACTTGTTACATTTACCTTATCATCTATTGCATCGGTGATTCTTTTTAATAGATCAAAACACGCCATCGTGGTTGATTTGTTTTGCTGAAAGCCATACTGTTCTTTTTTCATAAACTTGTTTTCATTAAAATAATGACTAAGCCTACTATGCATAGCTTTTTCAAAAATTTTTGAAAAAACTGACAAAATTGTTATTGGACGATAGTTATTAATATCTTTTTTATCACCTTGCTTAAATAAGGGCTTGATCAAAGATAGTTTTAATGACTCTGGAAAAGCACCTACTTCGAATGATAAATTTATCAAATATGTAAGTATAAGCGATAGTTCATCCTTGCAATATTTAATTACTTTTGTATTTACGCCATCATAACCTTCACTTCTAGACTTTTTTAAATTAACTATTAATGACTTTGTCTCCTCCAGAGTAATTGGACGTAAAAACATACTTTTGCACGGGCTTTTAATGTTATACAGGTGTGTTTCTTTCGCTTGCTTAAGGTTAACTATCCTTGTCTGACTTTCATAATACTCACTAAAAGCATTAGCAATCTTCTGTGGAGATCTTAGACATTCATTATTCTTGTTTATCATGTTTAAATAGTTGTCGTTCTCTTTTAACACTGCCTCTGATTTTATCATATTCCATGAACATTTTCCTTTATTCTTACTGGTATTAATTCGTTTAAAATAATTTATTCTTTTAGACACGTCAATACATTTTTTTAGTAATTTGCTGTAAATTTTGTATTTTTGTTTATTCTCTTCAGTCTTTTCCTTATAATAACTAATTGTGAGTTTCCTTTTCATTAAGCAACTAAGTCTCAAACCTTTTGTAATCCAGTTATTTTTATATTTTATGTCTAGCTTTTTTATCTTGATCATGGGAAAGCATAGATTATAAAATAAGATAAAAAGGTCCATAAATTTATTGTATGCAGAATTGATGTCCTTGTCCTCAAAAACTTCCTTAAAAGTAAGCTTTTTTATACATTCACGGAACATATTAATGTAATATAAATTATAATTCCTTTTATACTCCCAAATATCATTTAACTTTTTTCTCTGCTTATGTACATCAATAGATAATATTTGCGCGGATTCATGATCTGATAAATATAACTTTTTAACACATGTTGTTGCATTCATTATATTACTAAATATATGATCTATACAGTTGTTTCCACGCGTTGGTTCATTAATATGTACATATAAATTATAATTCGAAATGATATCATTTAATTCAATTGTATTTTTACTATTTTCCAAGGTATTAATGTTAATGTCTCCAGCAATAATAATTCTTTTATGGTGATTATTTATTAATTTTGACAATAAGTTTTGCAGTTTAGAAAAGAATATATTCACATTTGAACCAGGTGTCCTATAGATGCATATTATGTAAATATTATGTAAAGGAATTTCTATTCCACAACATTCAAAATGCTCGGATTCTGTTAAATCTGAAATAAATTTTATTTCATTCCACTCTATATCTTTCTTTATCAAAATACATACACCACCTCTATTTTTTTTACGACCATAGAAACCAGCTAATTTGTAACCATAAACATTATAATTATTATAATCACTTGCTTTAATAAATGTTTCCGTTAAGCATAAGACATCTATTCGTGTATGCTCCTCTTCGTGTAAATTTTTTAATGTTAATTCTAAAATATCCTTTTTGGAGCAAATGCCAGCTATATTTTGGTGTAAGATTGTGAATTTCATATTTAAAGATTTTTCTTTATGGACGAAAGGAATCATGTGATACTTGTTTATAAGATTTTACAGAATGAAAATAATAAGTTATTAACCCTCTATTTGGTTTAGAATTTTTAGAGCTCTCGTTGATGATATTGCAATTTTCATTATTATGTCTAACATTCTTTTTATTCATTAAATTAAAATAGTAAGGTATAGTGCCCTTTATGAATTGACCTTTAGGTGAATTAGGTTTAGTTTTTTGCGAGTTAATAGTTTTGTTGTGTGTCAGTCTATTTCTTATTTTACTTAATGGTAGAAATGATGTATCATAGTCAAAGCAATCTATATTAAAATTTATTTTTCGACTCATATGCCACAAATATTCTTTTACGTTATAAAAATTACCACTCGATGTCAAAAAAGTACAATTATTATACAACCTAACTAAAGAAGCTATATTATCATTTAATGTTTTAGTATTCAAATAAGGATTATTTACGACTTCTAAAATATATACTCTACTACATTTACTTAACTTATAAAGCACCAAGCTTAAATCGTTTAATAATTTAATTGGGTTAGAATCATTCGCACCCGTCACAATCACAATCTTGTCGTCATAGTTTAAGTTCTTAATTATATGATTAGAGTAGTCCAACGAATCTGCACAAAGAGATTGTGGTTTTATAAATGACATAATTTTGTAGTTATTATCACCCCTAATTTCTCGATCCATGAGTAGTTTAGTCGCAAGTCCTGTCGCTTGTTCATCACCCAGTATATAAATTTTTTTTTGCTCTAATGTACTATGTGTTGATTGAGTTTCAATTTTCTGTTCTTTGAGTTGTTTTACCGGCTGTTTACTTTCCGTTTTTTCTGAAGTTCCATCTAGCGGACATTTATGGAAACTCAATTGAGAATCAGTTTGCCCATTTAACAATTTTGTTTTTGTCGTAATCAACATGTCCTGCTCATTTTCTTTGTTTGAATCAATACTTAATATAGAACTTCTCCTATTTTTCTTTTTCTGTACCGAACTGACCGATTTTTGAGACCCGTAAAAAAGATTGTTACATGTATCTCTTAGTTGAGAAATCGTCTTTTCATATTCCATATTCTTTTTTTTAAGTGAGCTATTCTCAAGCAATAGATTCTCTATTTCCAAATTAGCGCTAGCGAGTATGCTTTTAGTTCTTTCCAATTCTTCCTTTATGATTTCCAGTTCGAAATTGAATGGGGTTGAAATATCAGGTAAACTCTTTATGTCATATTCCGAATCAGATGAAGTCAACGAGGTATTCATCTGCGAGCTGGTACATGTTTTATGTAAATTTTTTTTAGATCTTATTGTCACATTTTTTTCATATTTGTGCTCATCAGTATTTTTCTCGATAGTTTCTTGCTCTTGTCTGTTTAAATTTGTAGTACACATAGGTGAAATAATTGTACTGCTATTTTGTTTTTCGTGAACGCAACTAATACATCTCCATTTCTGTTTTCTCTCCTTAGACATAATATTAAATCTTTTAAAAGAGACATTGGTACAGTCTGGCTCATAAAATTTATTACATACATTACATTTTAAATAATTCACACCTTTAATTTTTTTATTACATTTGAAACAATATTTCTCTTTAGATGCAGAGTTGGTTTCCATTTTTTACAACGCCCTCTAGTGATGCAGTCACTAAAACTATATAAACTATAAATATGTTATGAGTCAACAGCAGTACCTTATTTGTCAATAGATGTCGCTATTACAATAAATCCTAACAATTTCAGCACCCTAATCAATTTGAATTATTCAACCGCCACTTTTAAAAGTTTTTTTCTGATTCTTTTCACTTACTTATTCATTTCTTTAAGATTTGAATGTTATTCGTTTGAAACACTAGTCACACAATGTTTTTGCACATTTTATTGAGCTTTTATACTATAATTTTAAAAATTTATCATAAAATCACCATCGGTACACTTATTGCATATTATTACGATATTTAAGTCTCGTACTATTGAGATAACACTTGTAGTTATAGTCCACATACACACAAAGAACACAAACATAAAAAAATACTTATTTTTTTAATATAACATTTTTACGAAATTTATAAACACAGATACGATGTTTACACAGGCCGTGCAGCGCCCTCTTTTTTTATATGAATATATAATATATTATATATTTATATTATATATTCATATAAATATATAATACTATATGCTTATATAAATATTTTATATAAGCATATATGTATAATTAAAAAAAAATATATTACTTCTGATAAAATATTATAATGACAAAATAGATTTGTGAATATGTATTGTAGTACAAAATATAACGTAAATAAATAATTTAAATAAAACATTAGTTAACAAATATAAGTAATTTTACATTTCTCTCTTTGTAAATAATAAATAATTCTAAACGCAGCCTATATTAATTCTATACCTGTGTCTACTATTACATTTCCCCATTTTTTGGGGAAAACGTCATTTACTTGCAAACATTACTCATTTGCTTGTTTGCGTGTGGACCATGATGGTTAGAGTACAGGAGAACAATCGCCGTAGAAAATAGTGTCCCAGAAATATGGACACCATAAGTGAGGCGCTGCAATCGCTAAGTTCGGTCAATAAAAGTCATTTTCATTCTATTTTTCCGATCAGTTGCAAATCCACGCACAATAAAATATTTTTGTATTTTTTAATGTTTCTTTTTGTCAAAAATTACAAAATTACGGAGCATGAAAATTTTCTTTGTTTGTTTGACTTGAGTCAAACCAACGCAGCGCACGCGCCGGCATCGTGATATCGGAGGGGAGCGGAAAGACAGTGCGAGCGGCGCTGCCGAGCCGACAGTACGCACGATATGTACTATAAGATTATAACCTCATAGCTCGCGCCTTTGACACTGTGTAAGCAAATAGTGATTGTACTTGTTGTTGATTCAGGTATTTAGCATTACATCGTCTTTGTAAACATATGTCTCCTGTATGTAACGTGTATTATTCATAAGTACTAATGTGTTTTGTGATTAAACTTGCAGTTATTACTCGCATCAACAGCCGTACTTATTGCCATATCACAGCTAAAGGAAAAAAAAGTCGTGATTTCCGACTTACAAATCAACAACATAATCATGACGTCACTACGGGCGAAATTTCACTTCGTTTCGGATTCCCTGGACGCAAAAACTACGATCGTGAAAGTGCTTACCATACAATTAGAAGGTGAGGATACTATATTTCAATTCCCTAAGGAGTATCAGCGTAAGGAGGATCACCCGAAATTATTCGACACGAGTGTTGTAAAGAATGTAGTCAAGAGCATTAAGACCCGTGGTAAATTCCGGAATATATGGGTATTGCTGGCGGATGAGCTGAAGGATCAGTACCTAGACGAGGAGGGCAACGTATGCTTCGACGGGATATATCTGGACGAGGCCCCTGTCAATCCTAACCCCGCATTACCAAAATTTTCCCAATCCGAACTGGTCGAAAACAAATCCATACATTCAGTGGTAAGAGATATGATTCTAGATAAGTTTTCAGGAAAAAATCAAAACGCGAAGGTATTTCTAAACCTTTTTGTACAAGAATGCAACCGTTTAAAAATTGAAAACACACGTTTTCCAGAAGTGTTAAGACTTTTTTTAGAAGGACCGGCCCTTGATTGGTTTCTTGCCTTTCTAAAGACACATACAATCTCACGACCGTGGGAATTCTGGCAAAACTCTTTTCTTGATACCTTTGCAGAGCTGAGTTGGGCCGAAATAAATTATGCCTACACTTTTCGTTATGTCAGTGGGCCAATGATAGATTACGCGCTCAAAAAGATAAACTTACTCTTGGACGCGGATCCGGAATTAACCCCAAATAGCCAAATAAATTTTATTGTATTGGGTTTACCATATCAAATAAGGACACGAATCAATAAAAGGGA
This sequence comes from Parnassius smintheus behrii, assembly GCA_036936625.1. Classification (NCBI taxonomy): domain Eukaryota; kingdom Metazoa; phylum Arthropoda; class Insecta; order Lepidoptera; family Papilionidae; genus Parnassius; species Parnassius smintheus. The sequence goes on along the minus strand of JAUPFT010000009.1, from coordinate 43,503,836 downwards.
TTTAAATTCAATTGATCAATTGATGTCGTGTATTCGACAATTAGAAAATTCATCTACAAGTATTAATAACAAAAATAAAAATTCGTTCGTAATTGAAAATAAATCACAAAATAAATTACCAAATAGATCAGAGTACAAACCTTGCTCGTACTGCAAAGATAAAGGTTTTCCAAACAGATTCCATCCTGAAAATCTTTGTCGCAATAAACAACCAAGCCATAAAGAAAACTTCAAAAATGACAAAATCAAAATGGAAAATAACTTAGAAGTACAAGATAGTATTTCATCAAGTGACGACTCAAAAAACGAATAACTACCCCACTTATCAAATTAAAAATCCTGGTAAACAATAAGCCCGTTATTGCGCTTTATGATTCTGGAGCCAATATCTCAGTAATTAATTATTCCACTGTTAAAAGATTAAAACTAAATGAAAATATAAGTGGGGCTAAAAAAATAAATACTGTTTCAGGTGTGACAGAAACGTTGGGTTTAATTATAATACCCCTAAAAATTTTTGCTATCTCTAAAAATTGGCCTTTTTTTGTAATAAAAAGCGAATCATTTCAGGATGATATCCTTTTAGGGTTAGACGCCATTAAAGAATTTAAGCTATGTCAAGATGAGAACCTAAAAATTTCTCAAAAACATGACGAACATTTTGAATTACGCAACCAAAATAAAATAAATACTACAACTATAAATGTAAAAACTAATAGCAAAACTTCTTTGGATTGCCTATTAGACAACCATAAAACAGTTTTTGCCGAACATAAGTACGATATCGGCACGGTAAAAAACTATGAAGCAACGGTAAAACTTACCAAAAATAAATACATCGCTAGAAAACCCTACAAGTGCTCGTTGCAGGATAAAGAGGAAATAGATACACAAATAAAATCTTTACTAAAAGCTGGTCTTATAGAACATTCCACCAGTCCATACGCTTCTCCAATAACTCTTGTTTTTAAGAAGGAAGAAGGAAAAAAATCGCGGTTGTGTATTGACTACAGTGAACTCAACAAAATAGTTGTTCCTGAATGCTATCCTTTTCCTATAATAGATGACTTAGTACTATTATCACGCGATTGCTCACTTTTCACGAAACTCGACATAAACTCGGCGTTTTGGTCGATCCCGATTAGAGAAAAGGATAAACAAAAGACGGCATTCATTACACATAATGGCCACTGGCAATGGTCATGTTTACCTTTCGGTCTTAAATCAGCTCCGGCAATATTCCAGAGAATACCGAGTGACGTAGTCTCTAAAAGTGATCTGAATGCATTCGCCATAAATTATATAGATGACATCTTGATTTTTTCGAAAAATATTACGGACCATCTAAGTCATATTGATAAAACCCTTACAGCCCTCAAAAATGCGGGTTTCAAATTAAACTTAAAGAAATGTTCTTTTGCAAAGGAATCAGTGGTGTATCTCGGTCATGAAATAGAAGAAAATTTAATAAGACCCCTAAATGACAATTTAGTTGCAATAAAAAAAATTTCCAATACCACAGAATCAAAAAAATATTAGACAGCTTCTAGGCAAGATAAACTTTTATTTAAAATACATTCCCAACGCATCTATAATATTAGAACCTTTTCATAACCTACTTAGGAAAAATGTTCAGTTTGAGTGGTCTCAGAAGTGCGAAGATAGCTTCAATAAAATAAAACAATATCTAAGTTCAGAGCCTATACTAGCGATCTTCGACCCGACACTTCCAATATATATTTTTACAGACGCATCTAAAGAAGGAGTCGGAGCAATCTTAAAACAACCGCAAAAAGATAATTCTCTCAAACCTGTATTTTACTTTTCAAAAAAGCTGACTCAGTCACAAAAAAATAAACGTGCTATTTTTCTAGAATGTCTGGCCATAAAAGAGTCAATACTATATTGGCAATACTACTTGATGGGTCATAAATTTACCATTTTCTCAGACCATAAACCTCTTGAAAATTTCAATGTAAGAAAGAGCCAGGACCCAGATTTGTTACCTATACTAAACTTTATATCAAACTTCGATTTTAACATAATATACAACCCCGGAAAGAATAATATAGAAGCAGATAGCCTTTCACGAAATCCGGTTTTAGAAAATAACAATAATAATGAATCTACTATTAAAACAGTAAGCTTTGTATCGTTGGATGATGTAAAGAACAACCAAAAACAATTACACACTGAAAATGAAACGTTTCAAACTGAAAATAACATTTATTATAAAACTATGAATAATAAAAAGAAAATCTGGATTACAGAGGATTTCGGTATAAACCTGATAAAAAAAATCCACAGTAACAGCCACATAGGTGTGAAACAAATAACCCTAACTTTGACACCGACATATTATTTTAAAAACATGCACAAACATATAAAACTCGTATGTCGAACATGCGACACATGTATAAAAAATAAGTCAAGATTCGGAAATTTTATTCAACCCCTGTCTCAACTAGGTCCAGCTACGGAACCGTTTCAAATAGTATCTTTGGATACAATAGGAGGGTTCGGAGGTAATAGATCACCAAAAAGATACTTGCATTTAGTAATAGATCATTTCACTAAGTTTGATTTCGCACTAACATCAAAAACTCAAACGGCAAAAGATTTTATTAATTTAGTAAAAAAAATACAAAAAAAATACAAAATAAAATTACTTTTAACAGACCAATATTCCGGTATAAACTCCAATCAATTCAAAAAATTTCTGAAATTCGAAAACATAAAATACATATTTACAGCTGTGGATTGCCCTTTCTCAAACGGGCAAAACGAACGTACAAATCAGACTTTAGTTAACTCAATAAGGTGTAAAATTTCAGAAAATAGACACCGACCGAGGAGTATTATAGCCGAGCAATGTATTGAAAATTATAATAACACTGTACATAGCACAACAAAATTTACACCTAGTTATCTTTTAAATGGTATTGATAATTCTTTTCTATCTCCTGAATTGAACAAAAACAACTTAGAAAACTTGACAGAAAACAGAGAAATAGCATTCTTAAATTCTAAGAAAATTCATGATCAAAACAAAATTTTGTATGACAAGAATAAAAGGCCTTTAATATATCAAGAGGGAGATTTGGTATACATTTAAAACACGAGTCGCTTAAATCGAAACAAGCTGAATCCAATTAGAGTGGGCCATTTTAAAATAAAAAAGAAAATTTCAAATCTATTATATATCGTAGATTCAGGTTTCAAAAAGAAGGAATCAAATATTTTCCACGCAAATAAAATGATCCCTTACTGTCCTACTCCTGAATACTATCTTTCCTAAGAGGGGGCGGAATAGGGGGGATGTAGGTTTGACTTGAGTCAAACCAACGCAGCGCACGCGCCGACATCGTGATATCGGAGGGCAGTGGAAAGACCGCTGCCGAGCCGACAGTACGCACGATATGTACTACAAGATTATAACCTCATAGCCTTTGACACTGTGTAAACAAATAGTGATTGTACTTGTTGTTGATTCAGGTATTTAGCATTACATCGTCTTTGTAAACATATGTCTCCTGTATGTAACGTGTATTATTCATAAGTACTAATGTGTTTTGTGATTAAACTTGCAGTTATTACTCGCATCAACAGCCGTACTTATTGCCATATCCCACCTAAAGGAAAAAAAAGTCGTGATTTCCGACTTACTCAAATATAAGTAATTTTACATTTCTCTCTTTGTAAATAATAAATAATTCTAAACGCAGCCTATATTAATTCTATACCTGTGTCTACTATTACATTTCCCCACTTTTTGGGGAAAACGTCATTTACTTGCAAACATTACTCATTTGCTTGTTTGCGTGTAGACCATGATGGTTCGAGTACAGGAGAACAATCGCCGTAGAAAATAGTGTCCCAGAAATATGGACACCATAAGTGAGGCGCTGCAATCGCTAAGTTCGGTCAATAAAAGTCATTTTCATTCTATTTTTCCGATCAGTTGCAAATCCACGCACAATAAAATATTTTTCCATTTTTTAATGTTTCTTTTTGTCAAAAATTACAAAATTACGGAGCATGAAAATTTTCTTACCAATGCCGCGGAGAAAATTTTTACATTATTCAACTAACTTCATCTACTTGTACTCATAAACAGCTAACTTCGCAGTCACTACTCACCGACGTCAGCGCCGCTATAAATTCTACAATTTTCAAGGACAGGCGGGCTATGCTTTAGTACGTAGTGATCGTTCTCCTGTTCTCTAACCTTCATGGTGTGGACAAACGTAATTACTAAAGTTGTTCTAAACGACTATAAATCAATAGCACGCCATAGACTATTAACTGTAAATATCTAGCGCGCTATTAATTACGCTATGTTATAGCGCGGTATTTACGAGAAAGTATGTAAGAAGCCGGCAAGCGCGTTAAGTTTTGCAGCACGCTATATCTCGTAGCAAGTTACATTGTCATTTGTTGGATAGACCGCGTGCTATATAAGAACACCATTTCGTAATAAGTCATTGCGCCCTCCTTTCTCCCAAGGAGGGTCGCGTCCGTTTACGACTTAAAGATCTCTCGTCAGATCGTTAAGCCAATCCCAAAAGGTGGTGTTTGGTGGGTAAAAGTCTCCACATAACCACGCAGCCGGAAGCTATGAGCATTCACCATCTCCCTTCCCCGTTACCGAAGGGTTTCCCTTAATTGCTTCGGATCATAGATAAATAAATATGGAGCAAGCTTCGGATGCAAAAATAATAAGTCGCATTTTTAATTTTCTTTAATTTTTAAATAACCACCATTAATAATTACAAGCCGCTGCACACATTCATTGTGTTGTTGCTTGAACTTTGAACGGAATTTTGAATGACACTATCACTCTAAGTCTAATTACTCTAATTTAAATTTTAAATGTTCTTTGGTTAATCGTAGTTAGAATATTCACATTTTTCTAATTCTCTGATTTTATTGCTCATAATTAAAACAATATGAATTCATTTCGTATTAACCATGAGATGAAATATAGAATTGTTCACCTGAAAGAAGAAGGCGTCTCTGTAACAGATATATCTAATGAACTAGATATATACGTAAGTTGACTTTTGTTCACCATGCTTTTGGGATTTCGGGTTGGATTTAGAATCGAATGGCAGGAATTCTGGGGAGTAAGTTGTTTTATTTGGTAGAGGTTTAGTCCCCGATTATAGTAACACCACTCACATTAAAAGGTAATGCTCCGTTATCGAAAAAATAAATAGAAACTATTTTAACCTAAAATGCATAAAGTATGGAAAATGATTTTTTATTATTAACGACTTTACGGCTTTGGGTTCTAGCCTTTCTGAGAAAAAAATTATACGATATTACTGTCAAAGTTGGACAGCATACAGAATTTTGGGGCTGTGGCGGGAGCAAAGGCAACTTGACTTTATAGACATCTGATCGAATCAGTACTTAAATTAAATCAGCACGCCCCGAAGCCACGTAGTCTTGTCTGCCCTTCTTCTAAAGTGTTTTTGTAAAGCCGTAGGCGCGGAGGGAGAGCAGCCCCTGCTCGTCGTAGTAAATCGCAGGCACCTGTGCGAGCCGTAGTGCGCTTATTATTATATTATACACTATGTTTATTATCATCATTACAGCCCTTCACAAGTCCACTGCTGAACAAGGCCTCCCCCAAGGTATGCTACAAAGCACGGTCTTGAGCCACCTGCATCCATCGACTTCCTGCATTTCTTACCGGGTCGTCACTCCATCTAGTGGGGGTTCGCCCTACACTTCGCCTAGCGGTATGAAGCTGCTCCTCGAGACCCTTTTTTCCCCAACGATTGTCGGTTCTTCGAGCTATATGGCCGGCCCATTGCCACTTCAGCTTACCATTCCGTCGGGCTATGTCGGTCAATCTGGTTCTACTGCGGATATCCTCATTTCTAAGTTTATCACGCAGAGAGACCCCGAGTATAGCCCTCTCCATAACTCGTTGAGCGACTTTGAGCGTCCTCATACGGCCAGCAGTGAAGGACCACGTCTCGGTTCCGTAGGTCATCACTGGCAACACGCTCTGGTTGTACACTTTAGTTTTCAGGTTTTGAGGTATACCTGACGAGACGATGTGTCGTAATTTCCCGAACGCTGCCCAGCTGAGTTGAATCCGTCGATTGACCTCTCGGTCGAAGTCGGACTGTTTGTCCCAGGTAAACGTACTCGTCAACAACTTCGAGCTTAGTGCTCCCAACAGCTACAGGCATAGGTGTGACATGGACATTAAACATGATCTTTGTTTTGTCCATGTTCATCCTAAGACCTATCCGTTGGAAGGCGATAAAGGGAAGCGATCTTGCCGTAAGAACTATATAGTCGGCAAATCGAAGGTGAGTGATGTAATCACCATTGATGTTAATACCGTGTCCTTTCCAGTCCAGTAGATTGAAAACGTCTTCCAATGCAGTGGTGAAGAGTTTCGGGAAAATAACGTCACCCTGTCTTACACCTCTCTGCAGTTTGATAGGTTTTGTACTCTGGTTCTGTACTCGGATAGCCATCGTATCCCTACTGTACAAGCACTTCAGCACTACTATATACCGACAGTCAACTTGGCACCGCTGAAGAGACTGTAGCACCGCCCAAATTTCGACATACGCCAGGCAAAGTGGCAGATTGTACTCTTCGGACTTATGTAAAATTTGCCGAAGGGTATGTATGTGGTCTATGGTACTAAAGCCTTTTCGGAAACCGGCTTGTTCGGGATGCTGGAAGTCGTCGAGTCTGCGTGCGAGACGGTTCGTAATGACTCTCGAGAACAGCACGTAGACGCGGCTCAGAAGGGATATCGATCTGTAGTTCTTCAAGAGGGTTGTCGGCGAACGTCATCGCGCCTCGACCAAAATGATGGACGCGTGGGAGGGCGGACGGTCGCCGACCTCGCGCCAGTGCGAGCGCTTCTGTACTTCACTCAGCTGCGAGACGCGGTAGCAGACGGGCACTTTATTTTTCAATTTATAATATGTTTGTTTAGAGGTTTCACGGCGTTAAACCTATTGTTAATACAGTCCACTCACTTTATTTCTAAAGTCCCGATAAGGCCTAAACATATGGTCCTTCGAGCCGGATGTAGTGACTCATTTCATATGTAGTGATAGCGACCATCATGTTGTTAGTAATCATTCACATTCAACCATATATTCATCTATCATTCATCGCTTATTAGAAAAATATTCTAGTTTTCCAAAAAATCAAAGGGTGTTTGCATACGTACAAAGATTTATATATAATCTAAAAAATAAAGATAAATTGTGTGGCGATCTTTCCGTAACAGAACTCCAAGATTCGTATAATGTAATAATACATTATTCACAACTAGAAATGTTTTCTGAAGAATTTCATCTTTAAAATCTAAACAAAAATTGCCACGCAATAGTAGATTGCTTTCTTTAACTCCGTTCATTGACGAACATAACCTCATTCGCGTGGCCGGGAGGCTCGATAACTCCCCCTACGATTTCAGTGTAAAACATCCCATAATAATATGTAGTAAGCACATACTTACTAAGCTTATATTTTCAAATGAAACATTTAGAGCTACTACATGCCGGTCCTCAATTACTATTGTCACATATAAGGCAGACTTATTAGCCTATAGGTGGTAGAAACCTTTCCAGAAATGTCGTGAGTAAATGCCTTAAGTGTTTCAGACATAAAGCTCAAAGCGTTCAGCCTATAATGGGTCACCTACCTCAGTCAAGAACTCATCTTGAATTTCCATTTTTAAATTGTTATGTTGACTACGCTGGGCAGTATTGGTGGCCGATCGCAGAGGTCGCGGCAGCAAACTTACAAAATCTTATATGTGCATTTTGTTTGCTCTGCAGTGAAAGCCGTACATTTGGAAGTCGTCACTGACCTCACCTCTGAGGCTTACATGGCCGCTCTAAATCGTTTCGTGGCGCGTCGAGGCAAGCCTTAAAGCATAACGTCCGATAACGGGACAAAGTAGACGGGCGAATTTGGGCCTAACGTTACGGAAGTGAAATATTTATCAATATTTTTTTGAAGTTTTTGTGTAGTTAATAATGAAATATTAAGCAGTTTTATCGTGGCAAAAGAAATTAAATATTTTATAAGAATAATACTGACTTCCGTTATTTTTATTTTTTAACAATGCTTTTTTTTTTGCGGATGGAAAATCATCTAATGACGCCTTTCGCTCTGGGTGGAGCGTAAGGGAGTGTCAGACTTTTACTGACTAAAAACCATCCGTGTTCCTTCAGTGCCCTTACGTTCCGGAGCCGCGGTATCTCTTTCGAACAGCCCGCAGCCCCGGCAGGCGTCGGCCCTTGCGGGCCCCTCCACGCTTCTGACAGCTCTTTGAGGCGTGTGTGGAACAAAACGCGCCGTCGACACGGCCTGTCGTCGTTAGACGGACGGACGGCGAGCTACCCATTGCTCGCCGTCCACAGGCCCGCGCCTATGGTGACCGGGGGCCACGACGTAGCCCCCGACGCCCAGGGCGTCTCCCGCGGCGGCCGGGGAGGAAAGCTGCTGCTCTCTCCTTCTCCCGCTCCGCCACCTCCTTCGCTAGCATCACTGCTTCGCAGAAGGTGGTGACGGCATCCCATTCCGTCTCGCTCCGGACCATGGCTTCGACCAGGGCCAGACGCGAGAGGTCGTCGCCGCCTATCGCCGCTACGAGGACACGGCGGTGCTCCGCCCAAGCAGGGCACACCTCCACGGTGTGTTCCACCGTGTCCTCCGGTCCATCCTCGCAGTGGGAGCACCCGGGCGTTTCCACCCGCCCGATTCGGTGCAGGAACCTCCCGAACACACAGTGTCCGGTGAGGACCTACGTCAGGCGGAAGGTGAGGATGCCGTGGCATCTCTCAAGCCACTCCTCAAAGAGGGGTCTTATCGCCGCTATAGTGGCGTGCCCAGCACGGGGTTGCGACAGTCGCTCTCTCCATGTCGCCATAAGATCGTGCCGGAAGTCTGTCCGCTGCGCGACAACTTGCCGCGGCAGCGGGGATTCTCCCAAGCATAGTGCCTCCGCGCGCCATTCGTGCAGGCGCGCGAGGACTATCGCCTCCAGATCCCATGGCGGCAATCCGGCAAGGAGGCTCGCCGCCTCGCGGGAGATCGTGCGGTAGCCGCGAACCATTTTCACGGCAACCACCCTTTGGGGCGCGTTCAGGTGGTGGACGGCAAGCCGCGCCAAACCACGCGCCCACACCGGGGCCCCGTAAAGGGCCATGGACCGCACGATCCCCGCGTAGAACCTCCGGCAGGAGGCGTTTGGCCCCCCCAGGTTTGGCAGGAGCCGCCTGAAGGCAGCCCCGGTCCGTTCCAGTTTGGGAGCCAAACGTCGGAAGTGCTCAACGAAGTTCCATCGGCCGTCGAGGACGAGTCCTAGGTACTTCATCGTCGACTCGACGCCGATGGGTACCCCTCCTACCATCACTGAGGATCCCGGTGGTGGCCTGTTCCGAGGATCATGGAAGTGCATGGCCTCGGACTTGCGCAGAGCCACCTCGAGACCCAGTTGCCGAATCCTCTCAACGACTATCGCAACCCCGCGTGTCATAGTTTCCGCCGCCGCCTCGTACGACCCCCCTTGCGCCAGTACCAGCGTTTCGTCAGCGTAGCAAACTACGCTGACGCCGATAGGGAGGTCGGCGCGCAGCACCCAGTCGTAACCGATGTTCCACAGAGGTGGCCCCAGAACCGAACCCTGTGGGATACCGCACGACATCTCTCGCCGGTTCCGCTCACCGTTGTCCGTCAGATAGTCCCCGACTATATGACGGAGATAGGTCGGCACCCGGTGATACTGGAGCGCCTCCTTAATGCAGCTCCAGGGCATGGAGTTGAAGGCGTTGGCGATGTCTAGAGACACCGCCAAGACAACCCCCCCTCTCTCGTAAGGCTCTCACGCGCATGATGGCGTCCACCGTAGAGCGCCTCTTACGGAAACCATACTGGTGTTTCGCAAGATCCGGCCCCGTCCCCGCAAGGTGCCCGGCGAGGCGGTTTGCAATGACTCTTTCAAAGAGCTTGCCCACCTCGTTGAGCAGCACCACGGGCCGGTATGCGGATGGAGAGTCCGCAAGGCGCCCCGGCTTCCGAATGAGGACCAGCTTCCCCGCCTTAGAAAGAAGCGGGAATTGGCCTCTCTCCAAGCATGCGCTTAGGAGCCCCTCCAGTGGGGCCCGAGAGCCTCCGAGGCCAGGACCCAGGCTTTTCCAGGCAAGCCATCGGGTCCTGGGGCGGTATTCCTGGCCTTGAGCCTACGTACCGCCACTCTCAGGTCTACCCCGGTCCCTTCCGGGATGTCGTCGTCGTCGTCCTGGTAGTCCGCTTCCGGCACCGCAGGTGGTAGAGCCATAGGCGGGGCGGATGTTCACCTCGCGCAGGGAACAGAGCGCTCACCACGTCCTTCACGAGCTGGGGCCGGAGACTCTGTGTCAGCGGGGGGGCCCAGGTGCGGAGTTTATCTCGCACCATCTTGTAAGGGCGCCCCCACGGATCTCTGTCGAGCATCTCTTCTCCAGCATCTCCTCACGGGCCCGATCCCGGGCCCGCAGGACAGCCTCCCGGAGGGCGGTCTTCGCCGCTCTGTATCCCTCGTACAGCACCGCCTCAATGGCTGGCGCGTTCGGTGGACGAATGTGGAGCCTGCGATGCCTGACGTACAGGTGCCGCGCGGCGACACACGTCTTTCGCAGAGACATCAGCTCAGGCGACCACCAATACACCTGACGCCGGGCGCTTCCTGGCCGGACGCGGGGCATTGCCACGTCACATATCTCGGAAATGGCTTCCTGGAACCGCCCTGCCTCATCATTGACGTCGGCAGGCCTGTCCGGTGACGACACCCAGGCCTGCACGATCGAGGCTTCCAGGAGGAGCTCCTGGTCCAGCTGCTTCAGCGCCCAACGCGGACCACTCGGGGCCTGTTGGACTGGCGCGCCTGAGGGCTTGTTGGAGACGTCAAACCGGATGTACCGGTGGTCGGAGTAGGTCTCCACCCCCTCCATGACACGCCAGTCAATGGCACGCGGCGACAGAACGAGATGTCCACCACCGACTCGCCCCGCATCCGCACACACGTGGGGACAGAACCCCGATTTAGGACGACCAGGCCTGTCTCCAGAGCCCAGTCTTCCACCATCCTACCCCGCACATCTGTACGACGAGAACCCCAAGCCAAGTTCTTGGCATTGAAGTCCCCGAGGACAAGTACGGGGAGGGGATAACTTCCGACGACGACTGCTCTCAGCTCTGCAAGAGAGTTGTGGAGCTCGGCGAGAGATCGTTTCGGGGAGAAGTATACTCCCACAACGACGAACTCCCCGAACCGTGCTGCTACGCACCCCTGACCCCTCCTGACACCTTCAAGGGTCGGGGTACCGGCGGCGGCCGAAGAGATGATGGCAACTGAGCCGTTAAGGTCCGCCACCCAGTCCTCCCTAGGCCAGACAAAATACGGCTCAGCGACCACAGCGATGTTAATCGACCACTGCGCCATGCTCTGGAGCAACAGATCCTGAGCGCAGGCGCAGTGGTTGGTATTCGCCTGGAGGAAGCTTAATGGGGCCGTTATAGGCATTCCATTTCAGCTTCCTCCACGGGGGGCCTCTCTGCGGGCGTCGGTGTCGTGGCGGCGGGGGCGGCGACAGTGACAGCGGTGGCGGCGGCAGTTGCGGCTGCGGCGGAGGTCACAGAGGCGGTGGCGGCGGAGGGCCCTCCCCTACCCGCGGCCTTGGCCTTGGCGGGTGGCACGCAGGCCTTGCTTCCGGCCCGGTGATCGGCTGGCTTGCCGGTCGCCGCACATGCATCATAGTGCGGCGTGGCGCAGCAGGTCGCCGATATGTGTCCGGGCTGACAGCAGCGGAAGCAAAGGCCACTGCGGTCAACCTCTGAGGCGCATCTCACTGATACGTGGTGCCCCACGAGACAGCGATAGCACCTCAGAGGTCTGGGCTCCAGCAGCTTAACCTGCGCTGAGACCCAGCCCACCAGAAGCCTTCGGCCCTCCACTATGGTTTTGGCCGCCGTAACAGGGCAGCACACCGTGGCGGCATGCATACCCTGTTGGTCCGGGCGTATGGCGCCTGACCTGACCTGATCCGTAGTGCACCTCCCGGACCTGGCGACGGCGGCCACCAACTCCTCCTCCGATACCGAGTCGTCCAGACCCATGATGCGCAGGTCTGCGCATCTGACGGGCCTGGACACTCGGGCCTCGTCCGCGTCCAGAGACGCTCTGAGCTTCGCAGCCAGAGCGTCCGCGGTCGCGCCACTGGATTCACCGGGGACCTCCAGCATACGGGCCCTCGTCTGGGTGACTTTGAGCCGGAGGCCCCCGGTGATCCCGAGCTCCCCGAGATCCACCGCCTCCTTGGCCTTCGCGAGCAGATCGCGGTAGGTAACGCCCTTCTTTTCCGCGTCCGGCTGTAGTGTAATCACTACAGCTGCGGTCTTCGGGGCGCGGAGCCTAGCCGCGATCTTGCGCGCCCTGAACTGGCGCTGCCGCTCCTGCTCTTTGGCCTTTTTGGCTGCCTTCTTCCCCTTCTTTTTGTCCCCGACCACCTGCCAACCGGCTTCAGCCGCGGGAGGTGTAGGGAGCTGGGGGGGCGGTGACGGCGGCGGCAGCTGGCTTGCCGCTGGCGCTGGCACATTCGCCGCAGGCACTGGGGCTGGTGCAGCCACCACCTATGCTGCCGCCTTGGCCTTTTTCGCCTTCGTCTTGCCTCTCTTTCCCGTCGCCGGCTTAGCCGGAGCCGGTTCAGCCGGTACCGGTTTTGCCGGAGCCGGCTTTTCAGGGGGGGGGGGCAACTGCAGCCCCGCCCGAGGGCTGGCTGGACGGCCCCGGCCTGGATGCGGCAGCCGCGGCCGCCGCGTACGTTGCCGGCCTCGCCGCCGTCTTGTTTGCCCCTTGGGGGGCGCAGGACGATGCCCTCCAGCACGGAGAACCGGTGCTGGAAGGCAGCCAGCTCCTGCCGGACCAGGTTCTGAACCTGGTTCTCCACCGGCACGGGCTGGCTTGGGCGCTGCGTCTGAGGCGCCGCGCGAGAGGCAGGCTCACGTAGACTGGCCACGTCTGCGCGGAGCTGCTCGTTCTCCTTCTGGAGAGTCTCCATGGCAGACGTCAGGCGGGCCACGTCCGCCCGCAGCTTCGCCACCTCGTCCGCATTAGGCCCGGCCCCAACAAAGTTGGCCTCCGCAGCCGCCATGATGGAGGCGGAGGCCCCGGGAATGGCCTTGAACTTTGAGGAGGGCTTTTGCTTGTGGGCCACGACCTTGATCGCGGCCTTCATCTCTTTTACGAATCTGGCCTTACGCTCCACCTCGGAGCCGCCAGTCGCACTCGTCTCTTCGCCTGATGCCCGAGCCGCGTCGCCCGGGTGGCGCCCCTCCTCGGCAAGCTTTGCCACTCGTTCGACCGTCTGATTGTCAGAGAGCCCCCTCCCCTTACCTCTCAGCCTGCCCCGCCTGTTGGTGGGGATTTTCCGGGCCGAAACCTCCTCTTCACCGGATGACGACCCCTGGTCGCCATCCCGCCTGGACCGCTTGCGGAAGAACTTACTGGTCTCCGTGGTCCCAGGCCCCACGCGTCGGGAGCTCTCTGAGCCTCCCACGCTGCTCGATGCGGCGTCGGACTCTGTCCCCGCATCATTCCTCCTCTCCTCTACGTTGCCGTTGCCGGTGGTTTTGGTTTTTTGTTTTGGTTTTTTTCCATTATGTACCCACGAGTATGGGGGAATTAAAGGTCCATCTTGGCAGAGACCCCTGTACCATGGTAAGCAGATTTAGAGGATTTATTACTCGCCAGGGGGTCTGCAGGTACCCTGGCGAAGAGCGCACTAGCGGCTGATTTGTTCATAGAACCCCTTCAGCCATCCATCCCCTCGCGGTGCGTCACCGCTTGGGATTCGGAGTAACTTTTTATAGAGGTTTTCTCCCTCGCGGTTCGGGCGATTAAGCCAAGACCCTCGGTCCCTATTAAAGCCGCGAGACATGATCCACGAAACTTCGATACTGGGATTACGAGACCGGCGGTGACAGCAACGGATGAATCCTTCACTGTCTGCCCGGAGGCAGGGTAAGTGCACACCGAGCCTGCCCTCACTCCTCTGCTATGCCCTCTGCTGATCAGAGGGTCACGCAGAGAAACGCACTGTTGGTCCGGGACGGACCCCACCCATGTCAGAATAATTAGCCGCGGCAGCAACATTCCCCAAGGAATAAGAATTTCTTCTTATTTCTCGAGGAAGATTACCGCCGCGTCCAGGGTGCACCGGCCCAGTAGCTGCTCTTCCCTCCAGACGTATCGAGAGGGACCCGCAACTACCAGGCACACGTGGAGGACTTATGACTTCGCACCCCATTTTTAAACAATGCTGCCAGATGAAATAGGTTAGTTAATCGATTTTAATACAAAAATAAAAAAGACAATAAAAAGTGATTCAGTCTTTTCTTCTTTAGGTAAGTTTAAGAAACTTCTTATTTAAATAATGGTTCCCTCGTGACACCTTAACGTTTCAAAATAGTCGTAAAAATAAATTGACTGAATAAATTAATAAATCGGTTTCACAATCGATATGTTCATGTGTATATCAATGTTTTATACAGGCCACAAAGCAGAAATGTCAACGTTAGATTATAAACTAAAAACGTCACTGAAATCATTTGTTACTTTTGTTCACAGAGTACTTTCTTATATAGGGAACTTTTGTTTGGCTCTGAGCTTGCGGTGCTAGTGAATATTTTCTGTTCTTTTTCTGTGCTGTAATAATATTCCCATCTTTAATGACTCTGGCTACGTATAGAGGATTCTGACGGTTTCTTTTCTGATTTTACAAGAATACATGTGCAAAATGATAAATGATTTCCCCAGCTCACACACAGTAATTTAATAAATATATCTTTAGGTATTTATCAAATTAAGTGGGCTAGGCAAAGATTTAAATAGTTAGATGCGCCCTTACCATAGTATGACCACTCCGAAATGTGTCCATTGTCAATTGAGTGAGCTCACTCATTCGAAATCAGTGCTCATTTGTGCGACAGAGAAAGTATTATACACAATTCCTGTAAGATAATAAGAGATGACACTATTGCATTAGTATGCGCGCTTCAGCGTCTTGCAAACGAACACACCCAAGAATAATGCCACAGTTTTCAAGGTGAAGGCACATCTAACTATTTAAATCTTTGGGGCTAGGTCCCATTATGGTGAACACATACAAGATGGGAGATATGAAATAGAAGTGTATCTAGAAACGGACAGCAACCTACTAAGAGAATTGTCTTTATTCGACCTCTTAATAGCCACCTATAATCGTATTATCCAGAATGGCTGGAGCTGGCTATTGAGAGGTCGAATAAAATCGAGACATATACTTAAGCTCAAAAACATATTTTACATATATTTTAATTGACAGTCCTCTTAATGGTAGAGAGATCATCAAACAGTATTATTTCAATTCTTAGTAGGAAAAAGAATTGTAGGTTGCTGTTGTCATGTAATGTCCATAATATGGTACCTAAGCTGGGCAAGGCGTCAAGAGAATTTAATACTGCCTGCACCTTTTTAGACGATATTTTATTTGTTTATGATGAAGTGGACGATTAATAAATCATTTAAAAGAGAAAATGTTTTTAATTCATCCTCCTTCTGCTTTTTTATAATTATTTCAAACTTCTAGAATTTGGTTGGACGGCGGCGTCTGAATCTTCTATTTGTGAATGTCCTACAATACGTTAAATTATTGTGAAGTCTAGTTTACAATAAAGTCTAATAATTATTTTCTTAAAGTGTAATGTAAGAGCTTGGTGTGAGAATAACATCGTATGCATAGCATAAGCAAAATAACAACCTATATTTTTTTTCTACCATGAAGCACTCGTAAACATTTTAGTTTTTTTTAAATGGTATAGATATATAAATAAAATAATACGGTAATCGTTGCTGTAACATCAGGCCCAGCTTTCTACGAACTTTCGCCCGTCTCCTTTCGTAGGCACATCAAATGAAATTCATAGGTTCTTGCACTCATCGAGTGTTGCACCTGAAATAGCACAA
The DNA here is from genome assembly GCA_036936625.1 of Parnassius smintheus behrii. Classification (NCBI taxonomy): domain Eukaryota; kingdom Metazoa; phylum Arthropoda; class Insecta; order Lepidoptera; family Papilionidae; genus Parnassius; species Parnassius smintheus. Next base: position 43,487,800 of record JAUPFT010000009.1, on the reverse strand, counting down.
CAGGGTATCGAATTTATTTTCACGCCTGCTTACAGCCCACATTTTAATTCACTAGCTGAGGCTGCTGTTAAATCTTGCAAGCATCATTTAAAAAGACTCTTAAAGCTTACCCATTTTACCTTTGAGGAGATGGCTACTTGTCTTACGCACATAGAGGCGGTCTTGAATTCGCGCCCTCTTACTCCTCTCTCTTCAGACCCTAACGATTTTTCGGCACTTACTCCCACTCATTTCCTGATTGGACGACCACTCTTATCTGTACAACATTCCCAGGTGACTGATGCCAACATCACGCGACTGGATCGCTGAAGGAGAACACAGTACATCAGACAACATTTCTGGAGCCGCTTTCATAATGAATACATCTCTCTGCTGCAGGCCAAATCCAAATGGTTTCATTCCAGAGGTGAAGTGAAGCCGGGGTCTTTAGTTCTTATCAAGGACAAAACAACACCACCACTGCTCTGGTCCCTGGGCCGGGTCATAACGACCTATCCCGGCGTAGACGGAGTCACGCGAGTGGCTGAGTTGAAGACAAAGCGAGGTATCATTCTTCGTGCTGTCAACTGCACCTGCCCTCTACCAATTGAAGATTGAAGACGTCTCTTCAACCCGGGAAATATGTCATCGTGCTTTAGCCAAAATGATGGACGCGTGGGAGCGCGGACCGGTCGCTGACCTCACGGCAGCGCGAGCGCTTCTGTACCTCACTCAGCTGCCAGACGCGGTAGCAGACGGGCACTTTATTTTTCTTTATTTTTCAATTTATAATATGTTTGTTTAGAGGTTTTTCGGCATTAAACCTATTGTTAATACAGTCCACTCACTTTATTTCTAAAGTCCCGATAAGGCCTAAACAGGGCGTTTGTCACCTTTCTTGAAGAACAAGAACACCGCACTTCTGCTCCACGCGTCGGGAGTAGTGCCTCCATGTAGGAAGGAATTAAAGAGCTTCTGAAGGACTTCAAGTACCGGTTTTCCACCCGCTTTCAGAAGCTCCGCTGTAATTCCATCCTCGCCCGGGACTTGCCGTTTTTAAGGTGCTAGAGAGCCACTCTAATGTCGCTCAGACTGAGGTCTGGAATATCATCGGAATAATGTCGGATAAAAGACTTTGTTACAGCCTAAAGTTACCCTGACAAAGGTCGTTGAACTCGGGCCCACCAGGAATCCAACTCGACGTGTAACAGGAGGTCGGGCTCAAAATGGCTCATGAATAAATAAATTAGAAACACAAAACTTACCTAATTCCACAGGTAGAGTCAGGTGAAGGTGAGGTGCATGTAAGTTGTGTTCAGTAAAGTGTTTAATGTGTAAACACTAAAGTGTTCAGTAAACTGAACACAACAAAGTGTTTAATGTGACATCCATCCATCCAAGGCGCGTTCAACAATGGAAAACTTCCGCTTCTACTTTCACTGTATTAGTTTATCACCTTATTGTACAATTAATTAATTTCAAGTTCAACCAAAACAAGTTAATCGACGTTAAACAGGGACACATGGCACAACTCAAGGACGCTTGGTCAAAGTTCAATGTCCCAGGCTCACGTAGCACAAAACTACTAACGCGTTGATGCAATTAACGACATAAAATTCCTTTAATCACTACAAATTTCAAGTAGGTCCCCGACACGTAACACGACAAAACAGACACTAAATTCGAGGCGGTCTAGGTTATATTCTAATATTCCATAACAGTTAATTCCATATAGCGCGCACAATTAACACAAATCTTAGGCATTCGAGTCAACACCTGCCGCGCCTAACCGTATGAGTTACAAACAATACCACAACGCATAATAGACGCGGGTTTCGCGCAAACAAACTAAAGAAATAAGCCTAGTTATCAAGTTACGTAATAAGATAACATAAGGAGGCCGTCCTTTCGACGCACAATTATATCATTCTCGCGACCTCTAGCTCGACCCGGGAACGCCGGCGTTCAACTGGCGCGGTCCTACCGCTCAAGGCTTTCCGCCGACCGCCGTCCAGCTTCGCTGCCGACTGGGCGACTGAGCTGCGCATATGACTCAACTAGCTCCCCTCGCCCCGCTCGAGGCCATCGGGAGCAAACAGACTTGCTCTTGGATCGTTACTTACTCTTGCGTGTGGCTCCAACGATGATGTGTACAGCTGCCCATAGAACCTCTCAATCTCACTCAGAATCTCAGGTGTCCCGGAAACGATGTTGCCCTCACTCACACTCACATTCACACTCATATTCACAACTTGACAGTTGGCTCTTACTGGCAGACAGATCTCTGGCAAAGACTTTAGATAACTGGTTCTGCTCGATCGCTTCTTCAATACGAGCAGTATTGAAGTTGCGTAAGTCTCGCTGCATGCATTTGGAGATCTGTCTGTTCTCTGTGTCAAATCTGTTAACGATTGCAGCCTCATCTCCCGTCTAACAGCCATGGGATTAAGGGTGTTCTCGGAGAGTTTTCGTGTTCTTCTGCTGCGAGTCTTGCAGAACTTAGCTGCGACCGCATGGACAGTTTCCACGAGCTTGTCATTCATATCGTCCACTGCATTGCAATCTTCTAGGCACTGAAAGCGGTTACGTTACTCGAGCTGAAAGGTTTCAGGATTCCAGATTAGAGCACGAGGGGGATGGAGCGTTGACTTCATTAGACGAGACCTGTCCAACTTAACGTTTAGGTTTAGTGTGCCTCTAACCATTCGGTGATCGCTGCCGGTTTTCACCCTTGCGATCACTGTGACATCACTGAACAATTGGTGTCTGGTCGTCATAATGAAGTCAATCTCATTTTTTGTCGAACCGTCGTGGCTCGACCAGGTCCACTTCCCGTGGGGCCGTTTCTGAAAGAAAGAGTTCATCATAAAGAGTCCCTCTTTCTCCATAAAGTCAGCCAGCGGCTGGCCCCTACGGTTCCGTTGCCCTACTACAAATTTCCCTAACTTCAGCTCACCGCTTTCTCTTGTGCCTAGTTTTGCGTTGAAGTCTCCCATCAACACCGTGTAGTGAGTTTTGGAGGAATGCATGGCTCTAGAAATATCCTCATACATTTCCTCCACCTCCTCGTCGGGATGTGCCGAGGTTGGTGCGTAGACCTGTATGACTTTCAGCGAATACCGTTTGGTGATTCTGAGTATCAGGTACGCGACCCTCGTCGACACACTCCCAATCTTTATAACGTTGTTGACGAGAGACTTGTGGATGATAAATCTGACACATCCTTGGGACAGATGGTCGCCCTCCCGGTAATAGAGCAAGTTGCCGGACTCGAGGATTACCGTGTGCTGCCCCTCTCTTCGGTTCTCAGATAATCCAATAATATGCCAGCGCAACTTGTCTACATATTCTTCCAGCTCAAGTATCTTCTCGTCAGTCCTCAGTGTGCGTGCGTTATATGTTGCCAGGTCGAGTCGTCGTAGGTGGCAACCGAACCTCCACCGGAGATTCTTGGCACCCCCTGCCCCGCCGTTACCGTGGTCGCCACCGCAGCCAGGAATAGCGGGGCCGCCGGGGACTGGGGGCCGGTTTTTTGCGTCGTTACTCATGGGGGGATATTTGCCATAGTTGCCACGCTTGGCGAGCGGCTTAGCAACCGCAGATTTTTATTGTTATTGTTGTTATTACGAAGATGCTGCTGCTCATCTCCTTTCTGTGTCCCTCTGTAGCCTCTTACGACACCCACGGGAAGATATGGGGTAGTGGATATTCTCGACCACCACTACACGGCACTATTAATTAATTTAAAGTAATTATAAAAGCTAATATATTGGTGGTTTGTAGAGTGCAAGAGCGAGCGAAGCGAGCTCGGGTCTTAGAACACCCCGTCTTGGACAGGTTAAGTTAGATGGGGGGCGGGGTCGAGAGAGCGAGAGAAGCGAGCGAATAGACACCGCCATTCCCTTCGTGATAATTTTTTTGTAAACCACTCAGAAGTACGAGCCCGAGAAGTAGGGCTCCGTTGACCGGACTGCCCTCGACTGCACTACGTGGTGTTTCCCTCTCCCGACTCTCTCCCCCCATAAATCAGGTTATAGTCAAAAACATTACAAAAACATAACCTCAAAATTAAATTTTTAAATATTTATAAAAAAAACTAAGCATGTCCAGCAGGATGTGAAAGTGGGAGGCAACTCTACAACTCCACCGCCTCCCTCTCCACTACCTCCCACCCCCTTAATTCATTTTGAGTTATCATTTTGAAGTTAGTTCTATGGGATTTTCTTTTTGATTTTTCTCAAGAACGGTGCATTAGCTTTTAATCTGAGTGGTATTATTATAATCGGGGACCAAACCTCTACCAAATTAAACACCTTACTCCCCAAAATTCCTGCCAAACGATTCTAAATTTCAACCGAGATTTCTGTTACATAGGTTTAATTCTAATGATAATTTTGTTTTTAGAGACATATTGTATATCGTGAGATTGAGCGAAGGCATCTCCAAAATCACGTAACAACAGGACTCCCACGTTGAACCGGCGTCGAAGAAGACAGAAGAATAGTACAACGAGCTATAAACAATCGCTTTGTGTATTCACGCCATTTATCAATTAATTTCGTTAATAATCACTTTATCGAAAAATAATTTCGATAAAGTGACGGTTTCATGAGCAAGGTGTTCATCACAGAATACCTGCAAAAAACTTAAACTTACATAAAGCCACAAAACACAACGCTTACAATATACAGTAATCTATGGCTTACAATTTGCACAAAACTATATAAATTACAACTTCGTCATTGTCAAAATTGTCATTTTTATAGATGAAAAAGTATTTTGCTCATCTGCTTGTGGTCGTTTATCTTTATGGAGAATTAATAACACAGTTACGATAACTTATAACATAAGTGGCCGAATCACATTGTTGGATGTGCGAGAATGGTACGGGAGAACTGATCGAGGTTGGTGGAAGATTAAACGAGCAACAATATAAGGAGGTCGTTGAGGAAGTGCTATTGCCAACGGCCAAAGAATTATATCAGAGTATGAAAAAATTGTATTCAATCAAGATAAAATAGCTCCACCCACAACTGCAGGATAGTACAGAATTATTTAAGTGAAATTAGAAACTTCAAGCGAATCACTTTTCGTGCTCACAGTGCAGACTTAAATCCAATAGATAAGATCGGGGGAAAATGATACAACTTTGGGATAATACTGAAATAAGGTCTACCAAACATTTAAGGCGACATGTTGTAAAAACATGGGATCCATGAGAGGAAGTAATTTTTGTTCCGATATGCGTCAAAGGTTTAGTCGTAAATAGTGTATATATCGTAGACAGAGAAACCTATAGACTAATGATTAGCGTGGCCTCGAGTGAGAAAGGACGATAACGTAGTTTTAAGTTATACAATAATCTTTATGACTTTTAAACATATTTAGATAAAAATTTTAATTATTCTAAGAACTGAACTGAACAAGATTCACCAGTCTTAAGCTCACAAAACACTTTTTTCTCACTTAAACCAACTTGTCAATTCCTTAGATTGCTACGAACTGTCAAAGTTGTTTCGCAAAGTGTAGTTTGCTAAACAAAAAACCCGGCACGGAGAAAGGGACAAACAGTTACACCACTCTGTCTCATTTCTATGAAAGACGTATGCATAAATCTATCTCTTTCGCGTGCGAATGCAAAAGAAGGCGTCAATTTGTCTATTGGTTTATCTGTCTACGGTATATACGGACTAATGGTTCATAAAAAATAGCTTAATCTCTGCGACAGCTGTCAGTAAAATCACGCTTATGAAGTCCCGAATTTCTTAGTAGTACAGACAGTACCTGTCAATGTCATACTTTATGGGCATGCTGACCTAATTAGTGCCGCCATCCTGTTTCATATGAACCTCCATTCTTTTCGGTACGAGTGCCGACGCCCTGTATACGCTACGTGTTTTCCGTTCTCATTACTTTGTTTTTGTTACTATTGCTGTTATTATTTGTTAATTTGTTGAGTTTTGTTATCTTTTGTTATTATTGCTAGTTTCTTGTTGGCATAATGCCAAAGAGAACGAAGAAAACTGTTTTGAACAGTCAAAGTCGTGAGTTTGTGATTAGCTTACTTGAATATTTTGAGCGAGAGAACCAAAATGGCGGGACGGTATTACCCATGGAGAACGTATGTGATAGAGTTTCTCTTGGCATTGGACATGCGACAGTAATTCGCATCAGCAAAGAAAAGTATGGAGAATCTTCAACCGCAGCATTGACTGAAGACGAGGACAAAAACTTGCAACACCAAATAAAAAAAGGAAAAAGGCCGCTCCTGTCACAAACATTGACAACTTTGACGCCGCTGCGATTCGCAACCATGTACATGGTTACTGTACACGGGGCGAATTGCCTACATTGAAAAAACTTGCCGCGTCCCTCAAAGACGCAGACTTGTTCAAAGGAAGATTGCCATCTCTAACGAAGATATTGAAAAATATTGGTTTTTCCTATAAAAAAAGTGACAAAAGAAAAATTATTATGGAAAGAACCGACATTGCTCTTGCTCGAGTGAATTTTCTCCATTCAATCGTCGCATTCAAATCAACTAAAACTGCTGAATACCACGAGGAAATGAATTTTGAAAAATTTAAGGAGTGGTTTTTAAAATTATTAGATAATTTAATGGAGCCACATTGCATTATTATGGATAACGCCCCATATCACTCGGTCTAAAAGCACAAACCACCAACTTAGGCAAACAGAAAATTAGAAATCATTGCATGGCTTCAAGAAAAAGGAATAGAGGCCAATGAAACTATACTTAAAAATGAATTATTAAGACTCGTTGGTCTGCACAAACCTAGTACTCCAACTTATATCTTAGATGATATAGCCCACGAAAAGGGTCATACCGTCATAAGACTACCCCCGTACCACTGCCAGTATAATCCGATCGAGCTTATCTGGGCCCAAGTCAAAGGTTTGTTTGCTTGAATTTCAGTTAGATAGGTAATTTAATTATTAACTACTGTTTAATTAATCTTATTAAAAATATGTTTTCTTTTAAGGTTACGCTGCCAGATAGAACACAACACCGCCTTTCACGGCCAATAAAATGTTGCAGTTATTAAAAAGTGCGGTCGACAATGTATCTGCAGAAGACTGGAAGTAGGTGGTAACCAAATGCAGAAAACTAATGGAAGAAGATTAGGAGCGGGACGTCCGATTTGATAATATTTGCGAACAAGAGTTTATAATAAATTTACAAGATTGTTCTAGCGATTCAGAAACTGATTCAGATATGGATTTGGGGTGTACTCCTTTAAGAGAATAAATGCATTTTATATTAAAAATATTCGTTTAATTTAGTAACGTTTGTAATTAAATTAAATCCAATTATTATGTTATGTTACATTAGCGTCGATAGTAGTAAGAAACATCGATAATTTCTATCGACAATTTTTTATATCCTGACAACCCTAGGAATGTCAGTTTGACATATTATGTCGCAGAGATCAAGCTATCTCTTATCGTCTATAGCGTACACAGAGAAACCTATAGACTAATGATCGGCGTGGCCTCGAGTGAGAAAGAACGATAATGAATTTTTAGGTTATAGAATAATTTTATGACTTTTAAACACATTTAGATAAAAATTTTAATTGTTCTAAGAACTGAACTGAACAAGATTCACCAATCTTAAGCTCACAAAACACTTTTTTCGCACTTAAACCAACTTGTAAACTCCTTAAATCGCTACGCTGTCAAACTGTAGAGTTTGCTAAACAAAAAAAACCGGCACGGAGAAAGGGACAAACAATCACACCGCTCTATCTCATTTCTATGCAAGACCTATGCATAACTCTATCTTTTTCGTGTGCGAATGCGAAAGAAGGCGTCAATTTGTCTATAGGTTTCTCTGTCTACGGTCTATAGTGACATAATTAATGCCGAAGGAGGATATACTCGTTTCTGATTTTACTTTGTTTTAATATTATTGTGTTATTATTTACTTTCAATATATCTAAAATAAAATAAAGTTAAATTGTTTGAATTGTCAGTTTTCAATGCGAAAAAGAATTTGTTGTATTTTATCAAATTATTTCATTTTTTACTCGTGGGGGAGGCCTATGCTCAGCAGTGAACTTTTGATTAGCAGTAATAATTCCAATAAAAGTCCATGTAACATGCTATGCTGTGCTATGCCAGTAGTTGAAGTTATTGACGAATATGTTTCTTTATTATTCTTTCAACTCAGGTCATTCGACAGATCTTTGTAGAGCAGTGTTCGAGACATGCGACACATTCTCGTTTTTTTATCTTTTTAATTTTTTTTCTTTAATAGATTGTAAGTATATTATGATTGTAGTAGGAATAGATTGGTTCGACCGGGGTAGGACCACGTTTTCGCAGAATACCAGCGTAAAATGACTGCTTAATACAGCTGTGTTTCGTGTGATGAGTGTAGAGAATCGGAGACCATTTTTACTGGAAACAAAGTACTTCATCTCAGTCCTCAGGGATGATAACGCATCTAAATTGCGGTTCTTAATTATGAATAAACGTAGATGTATATGGGCCACAGCATTTACTTGCCATCAGGTGGACTGTGTGATTATTTGTCACCCTTATTCTATAAAAAAGCCCAACATACTTGTATTGTCACAGTTTCTATTTGGATTCCAATTGAGGATCCCCAACTTGGTAGTTAGATATTTTAAGCACTTGGCCCTGTGGCACACACTATATCCGGATACTTATGTTCCCACAATCCTATCGGTTAACTTTTCCATACCCATGCCCGATACCCGTTAGGTTAGTAATAGTACAGTGTACTTTTTATATGGAGTGTAGATAGGTAAATTTTGATACTAAAATCTTTTGCTCATTTGATATTTTTCGAAAATATTTGAAAGTCTGTCTTGAAGCTTGGTCAAATTAAATTAGAAGGATATTACTTTAGCTTAAAGATGATACATTTTGATGATCACAAACTCCTATGAAAAAAAATTATAGCGTAGATTACTTATTCAAATCGCAGGTTTAAATATTTCACAGTTCATAGAGAGGTCATTTCTCTAATATTTAGCTTCAAATTTTAATACCAACGATGCTGTTTTATTTTATAAATGACAGCAACGCAAAGACATATCGTCCAATTTTGTCCTTATAGACAGTGTAACTACGTTCTTATTTCAGTTTCATCAGCATCAAAGTCAAAATTTTATATAAAACAATTTTATTGAAATAATAATAAAGATATTATTTTTTATCTTCTCAATAATTTGACGACTATGGATGGTTGAAAGTTTATGATAACTTTGGATTTTTCAAAATATTTGACTGCTTAAGGGAGCAGTCAAGGTGGTCAAATCTTATGATTTTATCTGACGCTGACTGTAAGTCAGCAACGAAAGGGTGGAGACTGGCCGAACGTCTGGTTGTACGATGGTGGAAGGGAGAGGGACACTCCAAAATAATTCCATCCTGTAGAAAACCAAAAGGCTGGCTACTTTGTGCCTGTGTTCGGGGCTGGTAAGATTGAATTTAACCAAATTCGGGTCATCAATAAGTCTCCCAGCACGCCTTTTAATTGAGTCCAAAGCTGCTAGGTGGCATTTTGCAGCACCAGCCCATATATGGCACTATGCCAGCAATACTCCATGCACGATCGGACTTGCGCTTTATATAAAGTAAGCAGCTATCGCGGCATGAAGTATCGCAGCACCTTTGCAAGGACTCCTTACAGCTGCCTTGGCCTTGGTCTCAATGAACTGCCCAAAGTTCAGATTTGAGGATATCTCAATCCCCAGCAACTAGAGGCGGTCGGTGTATTCCAGTGATACTTACTTACTTACTTACTTATCGTCACGCACAATCCCTAACGGGGTAGCCAGAGAGAACAGATCGCCAAGTGTCACGATCCTTACATACCTCTTTCGCTTCTTTCAGGTTCATTAACTTCTTCATACATGCACGTCTAGGTATCCGAGTACTCTTGACCCTCCCCTCTTCGAGCAATTTGCTCACATGGTCTTCGAAAGTTAGTCTCGGTCTACCTCGACACCTTTTAATATTTACTTTCGCTCTATATATTTTCTTCACCATTCGGTCTTCACTCATTCGTTCAACGTGTCCAAACCATTGGAGTACGCCCCTATCAATTTTTGTGATAAGGTCATCTTTCAATCCTGCCATATTGCGAATCTCTTCGTTTCGCTTTCGGTCGGCTATGGTAACGCCACACATTTTACGAAGAGATCTCATCTCCACTGCATTCAACTTGCTTTTATGCTTCTTCTGGCATACCCAGGTTTCGCTGCCATATAACAAAGTCGGTACCAACACTGCGTTATGTATTGCAAGGCGTGCACTCTTCACCACGCCTTGCCTTTTTACTAATGCATTCAGGGCACCATTGACTTTGTTTCCGGCAGCGACACGCCTATCCACATCTAAATCACATCTTCCATCCCGGCTGAAAGCACTCCCCAAGTATACAATTTCATTTACCTGTTCTAGACATTCCTGATTTACCCATATTTCACATTTCGTTCTCTCTTCGTCCTTTTCAAATACCAGAACCTTAGTTTTATTAGCATTCAAACGGAGACCTTTAATTTCACATTCCTCTTTCATACACGTGACTAATGCCTGCAGTTCTGCTTCTGATGGTGCAATAAGCACTGCATCATCAGCATACAGCAGACAATTAACTTTTATGTCACCCAATTTCACACCCAAACAGCTATCTTTCAGCTTCTGTAAACAGCTGTCGAGATACAGTATGAACAGCCAGGAAGACATGACACAACCCTGTTTTACGCCCGCTTGGACGCTAAACATGGGTGACAGGTCATGCCCTACCCGCACACAGGCTTTACAGTCATAGTAGAGTGACTGCACAGCCCTTAACAATCGACCATCCAGTCCATACATCCATCCAGTGATACATTTCGGAAAAAATGAGCCAATATGAGCAGGCTTCTTTTTGCAGTAAAGAGACACGCTTGTGTTTTGGAGGCGTTGAATTTCACTAGATTAGCACCCATCACCATTGACAGGCCTGTTGGTCTAGTGGTTAGTGACCCTGACTGCTATGCCGGAGGTCGTGGGTTCGATTCCCACCCAGGACAAATTTTTGTGCGATGAACACGGTCATTTGTTCTGTTTCTGGGTGTAACTTATCTGTAATATTTATGTATTTAGAAATATATAAGTATGTTTATCAGTTGTCTAGTACCCATAACACAAGCTCTGCTTAGCTTGGGACTAGATGGCGTTGGCGATTTAACTAATTCAATAATTCAATTCAATCACCCCATTCAGAGACTGCCTGCGGTGTGAGATTTACACGCTCTACCATAGCTTCTCTTTCGGACTGGATTTGATCCCGACTGGCCCGAGGACTTGGTTGTTATCTCTCCCCAACTGTGCAATCTCTGTACCCATTAGATAACCGGGCATAAGAAATTAATAATATGCAGCAGAAAGAGAGTTGCGGAGAGATCAAACCCCCGAGTAACACCGGAGTTAATCTTCACAGGATAGGATGAGCAGCCATCGACGACGACCCAGAGAGACCGTTCACTCTGAAAGTCCTTTACCCAGTCAATCAGATCAGGGCAATCGGATCAATCGGATAAGCCGTACGCTGGAAGCTTATTCAAAAGGCGTGCCAAACTCTGTCAAAGGCCTTCGATATATCAAGGGAAACAGCAAGTGCTTCTCCACTGTTCTCGAGTGCCTCGCCTCATACGTGTGTGGCATACGCCAGAAGGTCCCCAGCTGACCGATTTTGGCGGAACCTGTATTGCCGGTCACTGAGGTGGTCATTCTGTTCTAGATATGCCATTAAGCGGGCGTTCAATATACGCTTCATAATCTTGCAGAGTATGGATGTAATTGAGATTGGCCAATAACTGGCAGGGTCGGCACGGTTGCCTTTTTTTGGAACAGGCTGCACGTTGCCGAGCTTCCAGAATTTCGGTACTATTCCAATCTTAAATGAGAGGCGGAACAAGCGTGTCAACACAGGAGCCAACTCAGGTGCACAAGCCTTTAGAACTATAGCTGGTATACCATCTGGTCCACTAACTTTATTCACGTCTAGACACCGCAAGGTTTTGAGAAGCTCCTTATTTGTGATACGAACCTATGACATAGTGGTCCCGCAGTGAGGTGATTTAAGTGAAATGTTGTTGCCATTGTCCAGACGCGAATTATAGGCAAATAGGGATGTGAACAACTCCGCTTTCTCTTAGCCGTATGCGCCAGTGCGGTTTCGAGCGGCAATCCAGGACAGGTACTCTAAATGCTTGCGTTTTTTAGCTTGAGCACATTCAGCGTTAAACCATGGACGAGATTTGCTACCGGTGAGAGCGTCAGAAAAGGGGATAAAATATTTTATAACTTGACGCAACACATTGGTTATCGGATCCGCGCAACTCGACGGATCCGCAGAAGAGAAACAGACCTCTCGCCAATTATAGAATGCAAAAAAATGTCATATCTCATCCCAATCAGCTGACTTGTACCACTATGTTCGTCGAACACCTTGGGACTCGTAATCAGGTGGAGAATATGACGATACAGATTTCGTTGAATAAAACTATTATTTACGGATTTTGTTGCCGTTTAATTACTTTAATTTATTTTTATTATTGACGTTTCAGATACAGATTTCACCACACAGTGGTCAGTTGTACCCAAAGGGATCCCCTTGTACCTGTACCAGACAATAGAAGTCGCATAGACGCGTGACCTTGTCGCCACTATTATGTGTTGACGAACATAATTCACCATTTTGTGACTTAGTAGCGCGGGGAACGTCGTATGTGAATTTATGTTATTATAAATTTATAATGGTGAACTGCAGCGTAATCAGTTGTAAAACTCATCAAAGACGTGTTATTCAACTAATAAAGGCATAACATTTCATCGGTAAGTTGATTATTTACTAAATATCATTGTTTTAACTTATTTACATCTAGATGAATACTTTACTATGATATTTACTTTTTTAAACTTCATTTATTACATTTCGTATTGTACAATTACCATTGCTGCTCTTGTTATACCGTAATACGCGACGTTGACAAACTCGACATGCAATGTAATGTGAAACATTAGATATCATTGTGCATTGCGTACGTTTATAATACGGTACGATGTGGCGTCATCGGTTTTGAAAGTAATCGAGTGCTAATTCTGTTGTCTTATTATTACGATTTCTGTGCCTGTGTACTTTATACCTGTCTGGTTCGGTAGTCAGCAGAAGGGCCAAGCAATTGGCTGTGTGACTGTCTACATCGGGTACCCTAGTCGCTTCCTTTAAATAAAATAAAATAAATAAAGTAAAAAGGTTATGCTTACATGCATGTAATATTTGGGCGTTTTTCAAAAAGATGTACACGTGACCAACCGGAACAATTTTGTGTGTTATAGATATTTTACCTTAAATTCTTATCTTATTCGATAGGATATACTATAAACTAGTAAAACTAAAATAAAATAGATCAGTATTATGCAAAACAAAGTGATAATCTTTATTTTTATGGAAGAGTTTACAGGAACGTGCTCCGATTCGTCACAAAGGAAATATGTAAATAAAATGGAAAATTAGTTAATATGTATAATAATATGTTTTAAATATTTATTAAATAGACCTTCAAATCTTTAAAAAAATCTATACATAGATAAATCACTACAATCATTGCTTAGCGATCATTTTACTTTCGAAATCGTCACAGACGGAACTTTTGACCACTGAAACATTACATTTCTACCTATTACTTAAAATGAAACTAGACGCGATTACAAAATAATATAAATAACAAATCAGGGTCAACTAAAACAACAAAAGTATTATCAATTATACTACATATTTCTTAAATAGAATTAGTTAGTTGTCTAAAGTAAAAACAACTTATAACTAAAACCTGATTTAATTTAATTTGGAGGTAGCTATTTTGAGTTTGATGAACTTGGGGTAGCAGCATAATCGTTTTTTTTATAATTTTTTACTTTCTGTTTTTCTTTTCTTTCCGCCATTACTTTCTTCTACGTTCCTTATCTTCTTATGTGAACTCACTAATGGTTTTTCGACTCTTTTTAAGTCATTCTAACGGCTTCTTCCGCTGTTGTTGTGTGTGTGGGTTTTATTTCAGTTTCTCCCGGTATCGTTTAGCTCTTTCTGCTGCCATGAGGGCCATGTTTACTAAAATGTAGCAGACACTTACACTACTTAACATATATTGTATCACATTATATACTTAATATTATATTAATACTCATAACCTAGTTATTATATAAGGTGTCTTAAAATTAGCTTTACAAACTTTAAGAAGTGCTTTATACCATCGAACTGTATAACTGACAATATTCGAATATCGAGATTCCAAAGTTGGTCCAACTTTGGAATCTCGAAAAAGAAAACAGCTGTCCCATACAGTTTAGAACAGTGGGTATTAACTTTAGTATGGAATAGCTGTAATTTCTTCGCGGCTTAAAAGTAGGTCCCATAGTAAAAGTTTCTCAGTTCAATGGTTTAAAGTAAACATTAAGCATTCAGCAGCCATGCAGATAACAGCTTTGGTAATGCTCTGTAAACCAGCCGTGCCAATATTTCTCGGTAAAACGTCTCCGAGTACCGGGACAAACTTGTGTCTGAAGTCGAGTCTTTGCTGTACAAAGTCTCGGATTGGGGGTGACTAAATCTAATCTAGTAGTCCAGTTTAACCCTCAGAAGACACAAGTTTGCACGTTAACCGCTAAAAAGAACCGTTTTGTCACCCCTTTGTCTCCTCAGTTTCAAGGCACTCCCCTTGTTGCCTCAGCCAGTACCGGAATCCTCGGCGTCGATATATCGAGTGACGTCCTGTTTCGTGGTCACTTGGAAGTGAAGGCCAAATTGGCCTCAAAAAAGCTTGGCGTGCTCAGCAGAGCGGCACAGTATTTCATGCCGGCACACCGCCGGCAACTCTACAAGGCGCAGGTTCGGCCGCACATGGAAAACTGTTCCCATCTCTGGGCTGGGACTACCCAGTGCCAGCTCCTTCCACCTGACCGCATCCAGCGCAGAGCGGCTCGAATCTTCGACGACCGAGTGCTTTCCGATCGGCTTGATTCACTATCGTTGCGAAGAGATGTTGCATCTCTTTGCGTATTTTATCGCATCTATCACGGGGAGTGCTCTGAGGAATTGTTCGGATTAATCCCAGCCGCCAAATTTCATGAACGCTACTAACTATTATTATTATACAGTTTAATAAGTAGTAGTCAAAACTCTCACTAAAAGCATGACTCTCGCAATAACTGAAAAAATTGTTAAACCGGATGGTTCCTTCGGGCTGGCACATAACTGATTCTCTCTAGGGATAATTATTACATTACATTATTAAACATCCCCTTATTCACTTACCTCATTAGCAACATCGACAACTAAGTCCTGATCGCTCTTTTCGGCGTCACTATCCTAGAAGTATAATGTGTATGTCAGTAATTAAGATCTGTAACTTGTGTTCAACATTCAAAATTAGCAATGTAATTTGTAACAGCGATGGTAGAAGCGAATTACGTTTCTCATTATAAGCATTTACAAGCTCTAACTAGATTAAATAATTGCTACTTTATTATATTAGTTTGTACATTTGTTGATAGCTACATGGATTGAAAATATTAGAGGTAAAATAAAAATTTTAATATATTTTATTATCTCCTAGCGATGGTAAGCAAGACAAACACTATTAGTAATTTTTTTGTGGAATTAGATCTTAGCTGATCTCATATACCTCTATAACTCTGTGTAATAAAATAGTGATAAAATGATAAAGTTAGTTAATTTTTTATTTACAGTTAATGCTATTAATGTGATTAGTGGTTTAAGAAATACAAGGTGGCCCATAAGTCGTTAGAAATGTAAATTTCGAATAAAATAGAAAAGGCGCGCATGAGTGGCGCGCGCGGTGTGGGGTGAGTACCGACGGTTTCTGGGGATTCAGTCGCCATGGAGCGTTTCACCGGTGCGGACCGTGCATTTTGTGTGCGCTAGTTTTATCGAAACAATGATTCGGCTACCATTGCGCGGCGTAAATTTCGAGAAGATCAGAATTTACGCAACTTTAAAGACATTCCAAGTGTTCAAACGATTAAGAACTAGGATATTAAGTTCGAAGAGAGTGGTTCGACGTTGGATAAACAACGGTCGGGTCGACCAAGGACATCACGGACGGAAGAAAACATCGATGTAGTGAAACACTCAATTCGTGAAAATCCTACCCAGTCTACTCGTAAGCGTTCCAGTGCATTAAACTTACCCAGAAAATCGTTACAGCCAATTTTAAAGAAAGATTTACATCTTCACCCGTACAAGATTCAGATAGTACAGGAATTAAAAGATACTGACACTATCCACAGACTAAACTTCGCAAATGAAATGTTGAACTTCTTTACTTCGTTTAATAACGTGTTATTCTCTGATGAGGCTCACTTTCACATCAACGGCCATGTCAATAAGCAAAATTGTCGCTACTGGAGTTGCAAAAATCCAAATCGCAAACATCAAAAGCCCTTACATAGCCCTAAAGTGACAGTTTGGGTGGCCATGTCAGCGCATGGCATTATAGGCCCTTACTTTTTTGAGGACGGCAGAGGCCGCGCGCTTACTGTTACTTCACAACCGTATGTAGCTATGATCCAGGACTTTTTTACACCAGAGTTGCAGAATTTTCCAGGCTTCAATACGCGGACCTAGTTTCAACAAGATGGAGCAACTGCCCATACCTCTAACGTCGCTATGCCGGTCGTCCGTCAACTTTTCCCTAATAAAGTGATCTCTCGAAGAGGAGATATTCCTTGGCCACCACGTAGTCCAGATCTGACCCCAATGGACTTTTTCTTATGGGGTTATCTTAAGACTAAAGTGTACGAAACCAACCCGCGGACAATTGACGTCCTGAAAGAAAATATCCAAAGAGAAATGGCAAACATTACAGAGCTTACTTGCCGCGCAGTGATGGATAATTTTAAACGTCGCTTACAGGAGTGCCGCGATCGTAACGGATTACATTTAGATGATGTAATTTTCAAAAAATAATTCCCATTTTATAAGGATTATGACAAAATAAAAACCTTTTCCATAATGTCATTAGTTTTTTTTTAATTATTTTTTTTACATTTCAAGGGACTTATGGGCCACCCGGTATTATGTAAAGAATTCACATTTTAACTAAGTTTATAGGATGTTTAGTTTTATACATCGTATTTTCATTTTATTATTGTATTATCATTTTATATTTTATTCCCTACTTTATTTTCTCTTTTATTTATATCTATATATATATATCTCATAG
This sequence comes from Parnassius smintheus behrii, assembly GCA_036936625.1. Lineage (NCBI taxonomy): Eukaryota > Metazoa > Arthropoda > Insecta > Lepidoptera > Papilionidae > Parnassius > Parnassius smintheus. The sequence continues at coordinate 43,470,533 of JAUPFT010000009.1, read as the reverse complement.
AAAAACATATTTAATACATATATAAACCTATATATATATATATATATATATATATATATATATATATATATATATATACATATAACTATATAATTACTAGATCACCTAGATCCTTGCGAGCTCTTTCAAATGAGTTCAGAAACGATATTCCTATCTAGTACCGTCACTGAGATCCTATATGAGATACACATGTAGGTTAAATACATCAAGATAGATAAAGTTATGAGTGTAAGACGGACAAAATAATTGCGATGCTACCATATCGATAGTTTCCCTAAGAAAAAGAGAAAAACTCACAAGCATTAGCAAAATGCACTCGAACAATTAAATTCATCTTTTTAGTTGGTCAGCATGTGAGTTTTTTTAGAGTTCCATAGTAACACAACAAGGAACGCTTATAGTTTCGCCAAGTTCAGCAGTCTGTCGGTTTGTCCGCGGCTTTAACGATAAGATTACGTTAAGGCTATTCACAGATGAAAATCCACGTTGTCCTTTTGTAGATTTAACAGTTTTGATTGTTTTTTGCATGAAAATACACTGCAATTCGGCTTTTATGTCTGAACTCAATTGCCTTTCACAATCACTAGTCACATAATGGCGCACGAAGCAGAGCAACTAGTTTTATATAACGGGTATGAGTTGGACTCTCGTACTTTTTACAGAGGGGTATGACCACAGAGCATTATTACTCCTAGCGGAGAGGTATGACTTGCGAAGCCGTCTCCTTTTGTTTAATACTCAAAGGTGGCACTGTAATTTTGACACTGACAGACTGACACTGACAGTTATGTTAATCTGATTCAATCTGATTGTGGTTGATTGTTGACGTAAATATGAGATTCGAATTATTAAAAAATCATTTAACTGCATTTTATATATTGTTTTAATAAAAAAATAGTTTAAATATATAAAAATGTCTCAACCGAACTTGCTTGATATAGTACCGGAAGATTTATTTCAAACACATTCCATTAACGAAATAGATCAAGTTCAAAAGAAGTTGCAGTATGAAATCGAGCGAAAAAGAGAAGAACTGCGGGCTATGGTGGGGTATGTTGTCTCTATACTATACCATTAGACATAGAAGATGATATGAACTGCAAAAATTTAAGCGATCATTTAATATATTATGTATTATGAACCCTTAAAGTATTGCGACCAAAATCGTTTTGCTGGTGAAAATAAAGAGGAGCAAGAGCATTTATACATGGGTACGGGTGCTAAATGTAGTGACCCTTCCCCTCTGATAACTTAGTAGCTCTAACTCTACAAGTGACAAAAGTCTTGGGCTTATCCCGAAAATAAACTTATTGACATTTATACATGCATAGGTCCCAACTCCCAGCAAAAGCGCATAGGTCTTCTCCCATTCTGACTTTCTTTAAATTTTTTTGACATGCAGGTTTCCTTATAATGTTGCACCATAAAGTATGTTTTTCAAAAAAATTGCAACTAACAATTTCATGGTAAAACTAAGTGAAATTAAAGGCCTTTATATTTTGCTTTTTTCTGAAAGACAGCCTTTCAGAAATGGGGTAAGGCACAGGCCCAGCAGTGTGATATTCTAGGTTATTTTTCAAAGATTAGTCAAATTTTAAACTTAAGTTTAAATATACAAATAATAATATACTGTTATTACAGTTTTTGTTGATACAAGTAAATAAGGCTTCTACTTTTATTTGAAATTATCCCATATTAATGTGATTTATCTACTATTATTAACATTTTTGCCTACCGATTGACCCTTACAAATGTGTGAATGCACAGTAAAATCAGTTAAAATAATGCCTTACAACATGTTTTGAATTTAAAACATAAAAAGGAGAGTTTTGTTTAAGGCATTTTTTTGATTAATTTCTACTATCTTAATTCTTTTTGATTAATGTCTACATTACTTATTATGAACCTTTTCTGCAAATTTGGCTGATTATTGCTAAATAACCCTGTAGATATAGGCTGTAACTTTAACCTTTAAGTATTTGATATTGGTTACAATTGGTGTTGAGTAAGTTGTGTGATATTACAAAATTGTTTTTTAACTTCCCACTTTCAAAATCAATGATTTTCGTAGAACTGGGTAGTTATTGATTTCACCCCAGTTTTCAAAAATCGAGGTTTCATCAGATCTTGACATTTTCGAATCCATTCCAACTATTCCTACGAGGATTTCACTATGTCTGTATGTATGTATATGTATGTGCGTATGTAAACTTCTCATAACTTTAACGGCTTGACTAATTTGAACAAACTTGGTGGCATTCGAAAGGGTTTCACCAAACATAGGTTTTCAATACTGTTTTAACCACTTTAGACTGGTAGATTTAGAGAAATCTCAAATATAAAACTTAAAAATTTTTTTTTTCTTGGAAAACCTTTTAAACAGATGTAACAATCAATTCCAAAATCTTATGAGCTCTTAAATATTGAAAACGACGTCAATTGCCGTGAACTGCTTCAAAATCGGTTAATGCGTTGAAGAGAAATCACTGACATAAATTTTGAAAAAATGTTTTTTTTTAACTTTTGAATTTACATATAGTCTGATTGTATTTTAAAACAGATTTTATTATTGTTCTTAAAATACGTCGTAGATTGCCACCAATTACATCAAAATTGGTTTATCCATCTGAGAGTTATCATTGTCAAAAAATTTGAGTTTTTTTTTAACAGAAATCTGGTGGGATCAGTTTTAATGTACAACGCGGTCACATTAACTTGATGCATCGCTGGAATGCTATGCGACCGCCCGCTTCCCCCCGCACTCCCTTAGCTCGCTCGGCAATCGTCAGTATGGTTAGCATCTCTGTTACACTGTTGTAAATGACGTCATCAAAGCCATGCGTCAAGTTAATGTGACCGCGTTGTAGTTAATGAGTTAGCTATTAGTTCGTAAAATGCTTGTCGAGAGTTTTGAGATTGAACATAGCAGGAACTTCCAGGGATAGCATGCAGGATCAACCATTTTTCATATTTTTTTTTGCAAGTTTATTGCATTATTTGCATTTTAAATTAATGTAATTCTCTTTTTCCTTTTTATAGAGAAAGATATAGAGATTTGATTCAGGCTGCAGATACAATTGAAGAAATGAAAGTGACAACATCAAGCATCTTGAATCATATCCATGACATAACAATAGCATGCAAAAGCTTGCACAACACACATTTAGTTGGATTTAATGTTCAGGATCAACATGTACAGAGGTGATTTTTTACATAATAATTATAAATTGATTGTGTAATTTAAAAGTTATAACTTATGTAAGTTATAAAAGTAAATGTTAGAGTGTTTTGTTTCTATAAGTGTCAAATTAATTTAGAACTTACAGTCTATCTGATGGTTAATGGCTACTTCAGTGCATGTACACTAGCAGCCTACTTTGAATAAACAAGGCTTTGCATGGATTGTCACCCCTGACGACTAAGATTCATATGTGGTAGAGCCGTACTGCGGCTATATTTCTGTGGTTGTAGCACACATGGGTCGGCTGGACCAGGGAAGGACCAGGCTCTCACAGAATACCAGCGTAAAATAGAAGTTAAATGCTGCTGTGTTGCGTATTATGAGTGTAGAGATTCAGAGACCATTTTTACTGGAGACATTCCATCTTAGTTCTCAGGAGTGGCAACACATCTGCATTTTGTTTCTTAATCTAGGATAGATGTTGATGTTTATGGACCACAGCATTCACTTGCCATCAGGTGGACTGTGTACTCATTTGTTACTCATATTATTTAAAAAAATAAGATGGATGCCTCACATCTTGTAACTATACTGAATATTGCACCCTTCAAACCAGAACACAGCAGTCCAAGCATTGCTATTTGTTGGCAGCAATAGGTAAGTTGTAATAAAATAAGGTGTATGAACACCATTGCTGAAGTGCTCACAACAAGAACATTTACTTTACTTAGTTTTGACTTAGATTTTGTTCATTGTTTTATAGCTTCCAATTAAACTCAAACCCAGTACATGCTATAGCAGTTCAAGTTAAACTGCTAATGGAAATACCAGAAAAAATATGGAAGTGCATTGAATCTGATGATTTTGTGAAGGCATCACAGCTGTACATAATGGCTCGTCACGTTAATACAGGTAAAATATTTCAGTGTTATCTTTTCAAACTAATATATATCAAAAAAAATAAAAAAAGTGGTAATTATTAATGCGATTCATTGTTTAAATTGATCGAATTTTTTTATAGAGTAAGTGTAACAAACAAGCACACGGTCCAACCGATGGCAAGTGGATGCTGCGGCCCATAGAAATCTACATTTATCCTCAATTAAGAATCAAAATGCCGATGCGCTGCTACCCCTGAGGATTAAGATGGAATGCCTCTTATCCAGTGAAAAGGGTCTACGATTTGATTTTATGCTGGTATTTTGTGAGAGTGTGGTTCTACCCCAGACTAGCCGATCATTCGTGCTACAACCATAATATAGCTGCACCGTGGCTCTACCGTTTTTTGTTTCATTGCTTTAATGTACTATGTCCTATTCCACAATTTAATCCACCTTAAAATTTCAATCAAATCTGTCTAAACCTTTAGGCACGATTAATAGAATTGGGCATTACTTTGTAAAAACCATGATATTAAAGATGTTGATAAATTAATCAACTAAAGTTACACCCTACATACGTCCCACTGCTGGGCACAGGCTTCCCCTCATTTCTGAGAGGGTTTTAGGGTAAGGAAGTGTCCGCCATGCTGCCCCACTGCGTGTTGGCGAACTTGACATGTCTTCGATTTACTTTTTCTAATTTCTCAGACATGCAGGTTTCCTCACGATGTAACGCCGAGCACATGGTAAATCAGCACATAAAATTGCAAGTAACAATTTCATTGGTGCCGGCGGCCTAGCTCTGAGCTACCACGGCTCTTTTTAGTTTAGTTTAGTTTACGACGGGCTGTTTTCCGTAACTCCATGTCTAATTGCGTATTGTATACCACGGCTCTTTAATTAATTAATTAAGATAAACAACATAAAATCTTTGACACTTTTTTAAAGCTCTCATGAATGTTAAAGTCGACACGGAAAACCTTCTCAGAGTAGAACTGGCAAGAAACTGAGGTCTATTTTAATTAAACACAAAAGAAAATTATTTTTTAGTGATGCATGCAATTAATGGGTCTTGCATTGTGCATTTAAATATTTATTGTTTTAACAATGGTATTAAGGCTTCTGAGAAAAAGTCTAATATATATATCTCGTTATTTTCAGGATTACAGTTACAAATTGGTGGCAAAAATATAAAACCAGGCATGCAGTCATTGCAGCGAATTGTGCAACAGCAATGGATTTCTATTTCCAACTTTAGTCAGACAATTATTAATGTGTGTCGTCAAAAACTGCAAGAAGTTGATATCAGTGTTCCGGTGAATATTGCTAGATATTGCTAATTATAAATGTTCATGGCTATAATCCTATAATTGATGTTACTGCCGATCTCTTGTTTGAGTTTGTTTTGTCGCTTCTTATGACACTCGTGGAATGATATGTATGTGTGAAGGTGAATTTTGCGGCCTCCTCTTTACGGTGATCCTACCCAATAGACATCTGAAATGTCTAAGTTTTTAATTGCAACATTGAAAAAATACTAAAAGTACTCTTCTTAAACAGCCTCTCAAAGTCTACTATTGTACATGGACAGGCTTCTTTTTTAGAAAAAATATTTTCAAATACGGAAGATAACTCCATTGTGGCTGCAAGCGATTCGCCTCGGTTTCGCACGGTTGATACCTTGATCTCGATAACAGTGCCATGTAAGGGGTTCAATTGTGAATCTAAACCATTCTAGGACCCACTCAAACACATGTGAAAACTTTCAACAAAATATTATATATATATATATATATATATATATATATACATATATATATATATATACATATATATATATATATACATATATATATATATATATATATATATATATATATATATATATAATATATGTATATATACATCACAATATTGATTCTGCGTCCTTTCATTTTGCATTATTGTAGCGTCCACCATTTGTAGGCAATTTTTATACATTATTACAGGGAATATTGGTCCACTAAACAAATTCAAAGATAGTGTTTAAGTCATTTCTTTGAAAATTATATTGCCAGATGGAGGGAAACCAATCAGGACTCCCTTCCATATTACAAATTATCCAGAATCCCCGTAATATACATAGTTTTTAATTCATTCTCCTGCTTAACGCAATTCCTTTGTATGGTGCGACGTTGCCACTCTTATTAGTTATTCCGCTTTGTAATATTTTATTTATAGATGATATTTTGTTTATGTAGGTATTAGATAGATTCCTATAGTCTGTTTTTTTTCGCAGGAGACAAAAATAACAGATCTTTATTAGATTCGTTTAGCACGAATAATACAGTTTTTATGATTCTGGTTCAGATTAGATTTAATTTTAGTCACTTAAGTTTCGTATATTGTTCAAAATAATGAAATAAATCCACAGAATGTGCAGATACGAAAAGTACGCAATATCATTTTTGTCTCCGGCGAAAAAAAAACAGACAGATATCATGATTAATTTACCGACTAGTTAGGTATTCGTTTACTAAATACGAAAAAATATCTAGAATTGCCCAGCCGTGATACATTATAGATTGACTATATTATTATTTATTTTACTATTGTAAATAAGTACTAATTGTATATATTGACAGGTTTAATAGAAGTTCATTTTCTTATATTGTGACTAATAACCTAATATGACCTAGGGAAGAAACTCATTTTAATATAAGGTTTTACTGCAATGACTGCCAATGGGTTGTTAATTTCTACAATAGACCGTGGCGTATTGTTGCTGACATGAATAACTCCGAAAATATAATTTATTTACTTGATCGTGTTGAGTTTTTGTGCTCTCATTGCGAGTTTACTTTTTATGATCACTATCTTAATTCTTAATGAGTGCGAACCATTTACCTAATCTGTACAAAATTACTTTCTACTTAACTAGATTCATTTTTGTGAAAGGCTATTTTTGTTAAATTATGATATTATTTTTGGTTTTGCAGTTAGTTGAAATACAATTTGTTTGTGTTTGTTGTTATAAATATTGGACTCTATATTACTAAAAACATGCATATCGTGCTCTAATTGGCGTCCGTATTGTGACCTACGCACATTGAGAACTTTCAACGCTTATGCTTGCTTGCATTTAAGTTTCTTTGGTTATATTTAGTAACTTAGGTAAATAAACTTGTGTAAGTTGATTAATGTACTTGACATGGACTTTGAATATTTACCCATATTCACACTAAGTTTTATTTGACGTCCACTTCTTCGATATCCGATGTCCAAAGTTGTTGTTGATTATTGCATTTTACTATTTATTTATGTTGATTATTTATTTAGTGCTCAAGGCATATTTTGGTATTTTTTGTCGGTGTATACTGTACTCAGTGCTAGTAGATAATTTTACTTTCCAATTTGTTTACGTGTCCTTAGATTTAGCTACATATAATAATATGGACGTCCGAATATCCTAAAACATTCATACTGAATGATATTTGACATCTATATTTTTTAATTTTGTTATGTCTAATACTAAGACACTTATTAATGATCATTACGTTAATGACATTTTTCGCTTTTGTTTTATTTTTATTTTAGTGTAGGGAGCCCATGCGGTATGAAATAGTCACTTTGGTGTTTCATAAAATGCTGCACTCTAGAAACGATAAAACGCTTAGAAAACCTTTCTTATTTCTTTTTTGATAAATATTACCGTTTGTAGCGGTTTTTGGGGCAGTGTGTGCGCCAAAATTTTAACTTTAAATTACTACCTGTGTACACATAATAATATGGACGTCCGAATATCCTAAAACATTCATACTGATTGATATTTGACGTCCATATTTTTGAATTTTGTTATTTCTATATGTGGACGTGAGATTATCGGTAAAGTTTAATACCGCACGATATTTGACGTCCATATAACCATGAATATATTTATATTTGAACTTCTTGTGTATAAGACACACATTAATAATCATTGCTTTAATGACATTTTTCGCTATTGTTTTATTCGTATTTTAGTGTAGGGAGGCCATGCGGTGTAAAATAGTCACTTTGGTGTTTTATAAAGTGTTTCGTTCTAGAAATAATAAAACGCTTAGAAGCTTAGAAAACGTGTGTGAAAAATTAAATTGTATTTCAACTAACTGCAAAATCAAACGTAATATTATAATTTAACAAAAATAGCCTTTCACAAAAATGAATTTAGTTAAGTAGGAAGTAATTTCGTACAGATTAGGTACAATAGTCGCACTCACGATCGCCGATCAAGATCAGGTAAATAAATTATATTTTCGGAGTTATCTCAACAACAATATGCCACGGTCTATTGTATAAATTAACAATCTATTGGCAGTTAATGCAGTAAAACCTTATATTAAAACGAGTTTCTTCGCCAGACCATATTAGGTTATGAGTCAGAGGTTATTAGTCACAATATAATAAAACAAACTTCTATGAAACCTGTCAATATCTACAATTGAGTCCATCTTCCTGTACTCAATCAGAAGGTAACTTATACTAAAACAGAATTATGGGTTGCTTACGAAATACCTAACAAGAGTTCTTTTAGGCAGATTGGTACCAAATATAAAATGTTAAATATGTAGTGCAGCATGAAATAAACCTGCTGACTTCCACATCTACATTTATAAAAATATAACTAAATTCAAAAATACGGGTGTCAAATATAATTCAGTATGAAAGTTTTAGGATATTCGGACGTCCATATTATGTGTAGCTAAATGTAAGGTTAAGAAAACGAGTTTAAAAGTAAAATTACTGGTACCAAGCTCAGTATAAACCATATAATAATGTCCTCCAGACCGAATTACGATCACGGCGGCCTGCCTCAACGGAGACTAGCCATCGGTGCAGGACAGGATTATAGTACCCAAGTGTATGGGCAAGCACAGGTGTACTCTCTATTCCCTCACTCTCATAGTCCGGTGGGACGGTAAACCGACACGACCGGAGAGAGATCAGGCGCAGGACCAACGGCTTTACGTGCTTTCCGAGGCACGGAGGTGAGACACCGCCAACTCCCTGACTCCGGGCTGCTATTGAGAATTTCTTGACAGAAAAACTTAATAATTGATTTTTTAGCCCGACCCGGGTTCGAACCCAGGACCTCACAATCAGCAGTCGCACTACTACAACCACTAGATTAACGAGGCAGTCATAACCAAATATCACCAAATACAAGTAACACATTGGCAACGGTGACGGAACGGCAACGTCGCATCTCCTAATTTTGTGGGGAAGTCAAATACGGCCATAAATGAAAGTTTTTTTTTTATAGGATAGGGTGACAAACGAGCACACAGTTCACCTGATGGTAAGTAGTTGCTGCGGCCCATAGACATCTACATCTATCCTCGATTACGAATGCAGATGCGCTGTCACCCGTGAGGACTAAGATGGAATGCCTCATTTCCAGTAAAAAGGGTCTCCGGTCTCTACACTCACCATACGAAACACAGCAGCGTTAGGCTGCTATTTTACGCTGGTATTCTGTGAGAGCGCGGTCCTTCCCCCGTCGAGCCGACCCATTCGTGCTACAACTATACTACTAATATAACTCTGCCCTCGATAATAAGAAAGACGTATCTAACAAAAAGTAAATACGGAGAAAAAAATATTTTAAGTTGAAAAACGGGAAAACCCATGCTGTGATTTATTTATTGCATTTATCAAAATTCTGTGAATTTACCATTTTTCGGCCCATATCTCTTCGTAACTTAGTATTATAACATTTTAGTATTGATAATATACATTTTTTTTCGAAAAGAAGCGTTTCTTTTTAGCAAAAAAAATCCGGAAAATTACCTAGAACTAAGTAGGAAAGCCGTAAAACACCATATGCGCCCTTTCAATATAGCACAAAAACATCACTACCAATTCACCAATTACAACAGCTATTTTCATAATATTAAGTTTAAGAATGAAAGGCGCATTTTATTATTTACGACTTTCATCCTTAGTACCTTAGCTGTTGCGGCTATTTAAATAATAGGATAAAGAGTTAGATACTATTACCTATCTTTCACAGCAGGTGGCCCTACAAAGCCCAAGAAAACAATGTTTTTGAAGGTATAAACGTCATTCAAATTAGGGGTTAATTTAAGTATTAAATCAGAGTCACTTTAATCGGGTACATAATCAACATTTATTTATGAACGGAAGTTGTACAAATATATCAAAAATGAAAATATTGGTTATGGCACAATCACAAAACTAAAAACTAATTCTCTTAGGAACCAAATATCTTAAGTAGTAACAATTAGAACCCTGACATTAGGAGCTTGTCTTCTTGTGACCCATAATATGTCTTATGACTACACTACAATAAACAGTCTTAATCAGTCAAAATATTTCACAACAATATAAAGATGTAATCTTTCGGTGGCTTAAGCGGCTCTTCTAGCACCTAAAATGACATAAATATTTACAAAGAGATCTGTATCTACATACACGTAAAGGCACTCTGTTACTCTTAGGAACCACATATCTTAATTAGTAAAGATTAGAACCCTGTACGTTAGGAACTTAGTCACTATGTGACCCATAAGTCTTAAAAGCAGTCTAAATATTCCACAACAATATAAAAGTAACAGAAAGGCTCTTCTAGCGCCTAAAATAACATATGTAAATGTTTTATGTTTACAAAGAGATCTATACGTAATTAATAGGTACTCTGTTACAGCAACCATCAATAAACAAAACAAAAAGGCCTGTTTTTCCGGCACACAAAAATAAGTCCAACATAATTTGGAAGTAGCAAAACTTTAAAAGAGTTAAAAACATAAAAATTGTTATAATTTTTTTTTTGCACAAATCACTTAAAGCTTCTCTAACTATCGTCATATTCAGTGATCAAGTTGACTGCATCATCATTAACAGGCAAATTATTCCAGAATGCCCTCCTATTCTCGGGCATTAGAGGACTTAACTTTTGAAGTATTTCATCTTTACGTTCTTGCTTTATTCCTCGGAAGTAGTTTTTGATTACCGGCGAAGGTATCCCAATCTTAATGTTTTTGACTCTCTGAAGATCCATCGGTTCTGCATCAAAATCCGTTTTGTAGACAACTGAAGTTCGGTGTCTTTGGAATACAACCTCACACATGTCACTAAGGTAGGCTCGAGCTACTCCAGATTGCGATCTTCTTGAAGATGATCCATGTCCATGTTGCAACTTATATAAAGATGAGCAATCCTCAAATGTATAAAAGTCACTAACACCCATATCTTTTACTGTGATCTTAAGCCATAGATTCTTTTCTTTCGCTTCATAGAAAGTTCGACCTGGTGGTGAAACTCATCCGCGGACATGAAGGTATGCAAAACTTCAAAGTATCTGAGGGTGATTGTTTCTAGATTGATGTGTGTGGAATTTATTAAAAACAGAAGGTATGAAAATAAGCTCCAATTTTTGTTCTGCGCTGCGCAGTTATCAAGCCACATAGTGATATTTTCACATCTCGGTTTTGCAAGAAGCCCGAAAAAACTAGTAATATCATCTTTCTTTCTGCCTTGAATAACTTCGTGCCATACGCATGCAAATGTCTCCCTTGAGCTGCTACTTTTTTATCACCGAGAGGAACGAAACTTTCATTGAAAGCTATCAGCCTCGGGCAGAATATCACTGTTTTGAACGATTATATTACGAAACAATTTATTCAATGAGATTCTTTGACTTTCCGAAAATTTTGTTGAGCATTTCTTTTTACAATTTTCATCACAGCCTGGTTTAACGTAGTATTTGGATTCATTTTTTAACTTCTTCAAAATTTCCTGCCGCACAGCTAGTTTTGTTGCATAATATATCCGTTTTCTTATCGTCCCTTTCTTAGTAAGTTGAACTTCGACGTTTTGGTTTTCCTGAATGTTTGACTCCGACTCGCTAACATCTTCAGATGATGTCTCGGATATACGGACGTTATTCAGCGGCTGTGAAGACTGTATAACATCCTTTTCAGAGCCTGAATCAAGTAATTGCGGATATCCTGCCTTCTTTTTTTGAGGTGGAACATAATCTTTATCTTTAACTGAATCATCCAAATCAAATTCAGTTCCCGAAGGTGAACTGCTGCTGCTACTATTGTTGCAGATTTCTTTAAGATTTTTGTCATGACTAATGTTGTCGTTGATGGTAGTAGTGCTACAACAAGCTTGATCGATGGGACTGAAGCTAATACTACCGTTGGCGGTACTGATGCTACAACAAGCTTCATTGTCCGGATTGGCACGGATGCTGTCAATGGCGGAGTTAGAGCTGCAACAAGTTTGCTCACCGGTACCAAAATTGTCGATCGAAGTAGCCGGGCTTTTGAGAACTAAATTGTTTGATAATGCTCTTGAAATAAGGTCATAACCACGACCCGCCTTCTTCATCTTTAGTTTTATCTAAAAAAATGTAAATACATTATCAGAAGCGTGAAAGCAAACCAAACCAAAAAGCGTACGACGTAGATATACGTTATATTATAACACGTTCACCGTCCCAATAAAATATTTATAACTACCCGCTTCCTAATCCTATACTTAGGTATGTTATAGCTACGTTTGTTATAGCGAACGTAGGTGTAAACTAACCTATTCTCTATTTTTAGGTGCTTGTCTAAAGGTAAACAAAGAACTGTCACAAAAACACATTTAATTCGACGTTTTAAGTCATAATTTGGCAACTAAAGGAAATATTTGTTATAAACAAACAAATTAGATAAATTCATGTATTTATTATCTAGTACCTGGTTGACCGAGCTTTGCTCGGTATTTTTCGCTCGATTTTTTTAATTCGTGTGTTTTGGAAATTATATTTAGATACAAATTACATACTGATGAAATATAAATAATATTTTTTGATCTTAGCGACATAACAGAAAAAACGGAACTGGTTATTTGAATAAAAAATCATGAGTGCAATTATTTTAATTTAAATTTTCGTGTTTTTAAAAAATACTAAAAAAAGGGCTCGAAAAAATAGATTTCTCAAAAAAGAAAAGAACATGAAAAAAAAAAATTAAAAAAAGTCGGTCGGTCGGTCTGGGCTCGAACCGGGGTTTTAAGATTCTGTGACCGACTATTATACCAATTAAGCTATTTGTAATCACTAACAATACGTCAAAATTTACCTTCTTATTCTAACGATATTGTAGCAGTTTTTCATTGCCTAAAAACACGGACAAAAAGACATTTTCTAAAAATAAATCCTAGCTAGATCGATTTATTATCCCCAAAACTCCCTGGACACTAAATTTTATGAAAATCGTTGGAGCCGTTTCCGAGATCCCGATTATATATATATATATATTTATGTACAAGAATTACTCGTTTAATAGTATAGGATTTAGAAGGAATAAATACATGCACCACTGAAATAAGTATTTAACGGTTCTTAACATTTAGTTAAATACCTAAAGAAATGCAGTATAAATTCGTTTGAAATTATCATTACCTGTGAAAATTCTCCGCACTCGAAAATGTTGCTCACAGGAGTGGTGGTGTCGGTACCGATGCTACACGCCAGACCTTAACAGCTTCGCTGCCAACTGGAATATGGTGACGTCATAGGAAAATCCGTTGTTTTTTTTTTGTAAAATATGTATGAAGGACGTTTCAATATTGTTATTTAGGAAATATTTTACTATTTTTAGAAGATTTGGTAAGAAAATGCTAAATAAAAAAAATCCGCGAATTTGCGGACCTGGCACTAAGATTGACATTTTAAACCCCAGTGCCAAGTCCGCAATTTTGCTGAGTAGTTTCTTTTATGTATTATGGTTTATTTAAAATTATCTATGGTATTTAAACACAAAGAAAATAGTAGTTTGCTTAAATTCTAATACATTTGGTAAGTGTAGCAGTGCCGGGCGCGTACTAATTCGTAGTAACTAAGCGGCGCTACTCCGCATATTAGCGGGGCCGGCACCCCGTGCTCACCCCGCACTCCGCTAATTCGCGGAGCTGGCAGCGAAGTTGTTAACAGCCGCTCAGGCGCAATTGAAGCGTTCCCGAACATTTCCCTTCCCCTCGCGTCCCTTTGCATACAGCGAAACGAAATAGTAAGGGCACTTCTACTCACTTGCGTCTTTTTTATTAAGTATTGATTGATATATAATTTCGTTCGAAAAATAAAACGCATCTACCACATACGTCTATTAAAAGAAGTGGTGTACTAAATTGAAAAGACGCAAGTGGTAAATAAGTTTTTCTTCTAGTATTAGCCCAGATTTTCAAACGATTGAAAGGCGCAATAGCCAGTTACGTCTTTTCATAGTCACACGCAGAACTTAATGAATAGATGCGTCTTTTTACTTCTCCGTCAAAGTAGTTATTCATTGAAAGATTAGACTCATCTACGCAAATACGTCTTTTCATTTTACTTCGATCAAAATGTGTCCTTTCATCTTAGTTAAAGTATAAATGATAATGGAGAAGAGCCTTTCTTCACTGTGGTAAATCCTAAACTAAATGAGATAAAAAATTTAAAAAAATATCAGCAGGTACGCCTTTTTTTCCTCATTCGGACAATATATATAACTCAATTTTAAAAAAAAAAGTTAGATACGTCCTTTTTACTATCGGGGGCAAAACTGCAGTATGGCTCTACCACGTATAAAGTATTCACAAATCGACAGCAGCGCAATTATTTTTGCAACGAAAATTAGCGGAACTACGTAAATATTCAGTACAGCAAGATTGGATGAAAAATGACGTCCAATTTTTTTTTTAGATTTGACATTTTTGTGATCAGCATGACAATTTGCGAACATTGCGCTAAGTCTCCTATTTGACGTCCATATATTGGACGTCGTAAGCAGGTTGACGCCACATTATATGCAAAATTGGCCATAGTGGACGTACAATAAGTTACGGGATATATATATTATATAGGATAGGGTAACAAACGAGCACACAGTCCACCTGATGGTAAGTGGTTGCTGTGGCCCATAGACATCAACATCTATCATCAATAACAAATCAAAATGTAGATGTGTTGTCACACATGGAATGCCTCATTTCCAGTAAAAAGGGTCTCCGGTTCTCTACACTCATCATACGAAACACAGCTGTATTCAACAACACAGCAGTATTAAATGCAACTACTATTTGACGCTGGTATTCTGTGAGAGTGTGGTCCTTCCCCGGTCAAGCCGACACATTCGTGCTACAACTATACTACTAAAATAACTGCAGCATGGCTCTACCACGTATATAAGGATATTTAAAATGTACAAAATCTCAACACCTTTTTAAGTTTAATTTGTTTTAGGTGGCTTGCTCATGTTTAGTTAGCCTGTATCTGTTGGATTCCCAGACTATGGTCGAACTTTTGAATACCTTGATTGGCTTGCACAGTGACAGTAGTCTTAAATCTACTCTGCAGTTTGATCTAGCACAGATCTTAGGTGGAGATGTCAAAGCACAGATAAAAAAGAAGATTTTGAATGGAGTAAAAATTGTGTTAAAGACTGTTGTCATAGTATATGCCTGTTTTGTAAGTGAGTAACTTTGGGACTTTTTACATTTATATTTTTTTTAATGTTCGTTTATGAAATTGTATTCTCAAACCCAGTGTTTAAGTTTTTGTAAATTTGAAGTGACAGCTGACCTAATCTGGTGGTATAAGTGATTACTGCTGCCTATCGTCACCTGCAACAAACTTTAAATGAAGAAGGCTAGTGATGAATTATCACCACGGAGGACTATAATGGAATGCTTCACAGCCTGTGATTATACTAGTTCTCCATATCTTTCTGACTGGAATGCAGCATTGCATACTCTGCTGCTTAGCGGCAGAAAAAGGTAATTGGGTGGGTTTTACCCAGAGGGACACTGAGAAAACGAGTACTACCGCTAAGTATAATGTAATTTAAATGTAAATTTTAAATTCTACATATAGTGTGCCATTTTTTTTAAAGGATAGAGTCCAAACGAGCATAAGCAGCTCACCTGCTAGTAAGTGACTACCACCGCCCATGAATAACTGCACCACTAAGGGAATTGCAGATGAGTTGCTGGCCTTTTAGAAAGGAATAGGCTCTTTCTTGAAGGTCCCTAAGTCATGTTGGTCCGGGAAAATCTCTGGTGGTAGTCGATTCCACTAGGAAACTGTGCAAAAAAGAAAATTTCTTTTTAAATCGTATAGTGGCGGACCGTCAGTCATCCAGATGGTATGGATGGTGTTGCGAGTTTTGTCCCGATGTGTGATGCAGAAATTGTGCTGCTGGAATTAGTCCCACCAATTCCTCAGGGCACTCCCCGGTTGTAAATGTGATAAAATACGCACTGGGATTCATATGGGGTTCCATAGAATAATGTTGAAATATAACACTTTAATTGTGTTTTTAATAATTTTACTACTTATAACTTCAGATAATGATGGAGGAGCAGTTGTGGAGATGTTGAAAGATTTGTATCGAAAAGATTCCAATCCGTTATTATATTTAGTGAACTTCAGTGATCCCGTTTCATTGAAATTGCTACCCTCGGTTATTTCAAACTATAGGTAAGTTAAGAAATAAATTAAGTCGTATAGTATATTCTAGTGCTAGTTCGTACGGATAAAAAATGGAATTAGAAAAGGCGGCTCATCGAGCCCGTACTGTCAACATGCAGATATATCGGTAAAACGTTATATATATTCGGTTAATTGCAAATTTTCCTTAATGGAAAAACATTTGAAAACAACTATATACGTTAATTTTAAACTTTACATTTATAACCAGCGACCCGCTCGGCTTCGCGTGGGTGAAATGATTAATGTCGCGTTATTTAGACTTATAATTACATATATATTATAATCATTAAACTCTTTTAGTTCATCTTATCATTATTTTTATTTTAATAAGTTTCTAAAATTTTCCTATATTTTTTCATGAAGTTTTATTACAAACGGTTCAGCCATTATGTGGATCAGCTCGGACAGACAGACAGACAAACGAAAATTTTAAAAATTGTTACTCAGGTCTCAATGGCACTTAAATATTTTACACAATTATATTAAAAAACAAAATCAACAATAATTATGAAAAAAAAAACTAACAAATTAGCTAAACCGGTCTGAGCTTCTTTTGTAGTTTACAGGATTTTGTTGTCATTGATTTCAATGACAAGTCGGACTAAAGTTATAGGACGTACAAAAAACGGATATCGCAACGTATTTCTTTTGTAGTAGTTGTGGGTACTCAGTAGGTGTGAGTGTATCGATAGCGATAGTGTGCGAGCCAGAGGTGAATAGAGGTGACGCCGTTTTCAACCCCACTCTTTAACCACACGGGTAGTGTATACTGGTGATTGTTAAAATGGATAACGGTAATTTATACATAATATTATAAGTATAAGTATAAAAAGCCGTGGTAGCTCGGATGGTTAACGCTCGCTGTAAATATAACAGAACGCGAGTAACCCGGGTTTGATCTCCGCCGGCACCAATAAAATTGTTAATTGCGATTTTAAGTGCCGGTTTACCACGTGCTCGGCGGTGAAGGAAAACATCGTGAGGAAACCTGCATGTCTGAGGAATAAGAAAAAAATATTTCGAAGACATGTGAAGTTCGCCAACACGCATTGGGGCAGCGTGGTGGACACTTCCTTTCCCTAAAACCCTCTCAGAAATGAGGGGAGGCCTGTGCCCAGCTATGGGCCATGTATAGGCTGTAACTTTACTTTACTTTACTTTTATTGTATTAAAATAACAAATTACAGACCTGAAAGACTGTTCGTAACATTACTAATGTAATTTTATTCTATAAAAATTTATAAATATTGTCGCAGGTTGTCATCAAATAAAGAAGTGCAAGCACTGGCAAAGGAAGATATATCGCAATCTGTTCAACAATGGAGTATATGGGTGAAATCTTACATAGAGACTAACGTTAAAGCTTTACTTCAGAACGTAACAAGAGTCAAAGTGCTGCACGAGATAAGGGAAGAGGCGTTTAAAATAGGTAACTTGTTGTTTTTTTATAGTATAAGGGTGACAAGCGAGCACACAGTCCACCTGATAGTAAGTGGATGCTGTGGACCATAGACATCGTATTTATCCTCGATTAAGAATCAAAACGCAGATGTTTGTCACCACTGAGGACTAAGATGGAATGCCTCATTTCCAGTAAAAAAGGGTCTCCGGATCGCTACACTCACCATACGAAACACAGCAGTATTAAGCTGCTATTTCACGCTGGCATTCTGTGAGAGCGTGGTCCTTCCCCTTCGAGCCGACCCACTCGTGCTACAACCATAAAGGCTCCAGTACACGTTGTTCGAACGCGCTCGGAAGATTTTCGTAGTGCCGTTCATACTTTGTCGTGCACTTTGTAGCTGGATGAAGATGGACGTTAAGGCGATCGAAAAAAATACACATAGAACAATAATACCAGTTTGTCCTCTTTAGGGTTACGACCTCAAAAGGAAAAAATAAACCTTTATAGGAACAACTAGCTAACCCGTGCCCGCTTCGCTGGGCGTTTTTTCAAAAGAGCCTAAAAGAGGCCCCTAAGCTACATTATCCCTGAGCAACATTAATAATAATAATAATAATATTCCACAACTATCACACAACGCCACCTAGTCCCAAGCTAAGCAGAGCTTGTGTTATGGGTACTAGACAACTGATAAACATACTTATATATTTCTAAATACATAAATATTATAGGTAAATTACACCCAGAAACAGAACAAATGATCGTGCTCATCACACAAACATTTGTCCTGTCCTGACCTCCGGCATAGCAGTCAGGGTCACTAACCACTAGACCAACAGGCCAGTCAATCATTCAAGTCAAACATTAACTCAGAGATAATTTATAATAATACATAATTAACATTAGGTAGGTACTATGAAATCGCAACTGAAAATGTATTATATAATGCAGTTCGGCAACATAAAAATAAAACCAGAGTTGGTACTCTGGTATTATTTTTATGTTGCTCATGTTGGGGGTTCCATGTAACTGATTCATTGTGGTAATAATCAATGAACTTAAATGTTTCCTCATTAGTTCATGTAGCCAACTTCGTGAAACTCGGCGAGCGCGTTCGGCCAACGTGTACTGCTACCTTAATATAGCTGCAGCGTTGCTCTACCACGTATAAACCTGTCTGCACATATTGTATACATATACAAACGACCGGGCCCGACTTCGCACAAGTGATTTTTTTATAGAAGATGGGTAAACGAGCATACCTCACCTGATGGTAAGTGACCAACGCCGCCCATTTACAACTGCAACACCAGGGGAATTGCAGGTGCGTTGCCTACCTATTAGAAAGGAGTAAGCTTTTTTTCAAAGGTCCCTAAGTCATATCGTTCCGAAAAAATCGCCGGTGGTAAATTCTACAGAGAGGTTGTATGAGGAAAAAACTCATTGTAAAACGTACAGTTAATCATCTAGTTAGTGTGGATGGTATTGTGAAATTTTGCAGCTGAAATGAATCCGAATTATTCCTCAGAGCACTCCCTGACTTATATGCGAAAGAAAGGGATATTATATATGATAATAAATGTGAAAGATAAAATTTGGCGGCTGGGATTAATCCGAACAATTCCTCAGAGCACTCCCCATGGTATATGCGAAAGAAAATGCAAAGAGATGCAACATCTCTTCACAGCGCCAGTGAATCGAGTGGATTAGGTCGTCGACGATTTGAGCCGCTCTGCGCTGGATGCAATCAAATGGAAGGAGCTGGCACTGGGGAGCCCCAGCCAAAGAGATGGGAACAGTATTCCATGTGCGGCCGAATGTGCGCCTTGTAAAGTTGCGGGCGGTGTGCCGGCATGAAATACTGTCCCGCTCTGCTGAGTACGCCAAGCTTTTTAGGGGCCAATTCGGCCTTCTCTTCCAAATGACCACGAAACTGCACGTCACTCGATATTTCGACGCCGAGGATTCCGATACTGGCTAAGGCAACAAGGGGAGTGCCTTGAAACTGAGGAGATACGATAAAGGAGTTTTTTTTTGCGGTATACACGCAAACTTGTATCTGGGGATTAAACTAGACTAGGTTTAGTAACCCCCGATCCGAGACTTTGTTTTTTTTTATAAAATACGTGTGACAAACGACCACACAGTCCATCTGATGGAGGTAAGTGGATGTTGTGACCTATAGACACCTACATTTATCTTTAATTAAGAATCAAAATGCAGATGAGCTGTCACCCCTAAGGACTGAGATGGAATGCCTCGTTTCCAGTAAAAAGGCTCTCCGGTTATCTATACTCACCATACAAAAGATAGCAGCATTAAGCTGCTATTTTACGCTAAAATTCTGTTAGAGCTTGGTTCTACCTCGGTCGAGCCGACCCGGCCCATTCATGATGCACCTACAAAATAGCTGCAGCATGGCTCTACCAAGTAAAAAACAAAGATTCGACTTCAGAAACAAGTTTGTCCCGGCACTCGGCGACGTTATCCCGAGAAATATTGGCACGGCCGGTGTATGGAGCGTCACCAGTGCTGTCATCCGTATAGCAATGAATTACGTGATTTCTGGATTTCCACAAAGCACCTTATAAACATTTTATCAAAATCGATCAAGCCGTTTAGGAAGAAAAGAATTACGAAAATATGCACACCGCAGTATTATACGTGGCTCACTCAATAACTTTTGCGATGCTCGAAATTTAAAAATGGAACGCACCCGTGTTATATCTTTCTAAAAAGCAAATTTATTTAAAAATAGAACTCTATAAGCCCAATATAAAAAGCTCAATATTAAAAAAAACTTCTATTAATGTTCCTGGAACGCCTCTCGCGCTTTTCATTTAAAAAGATAGATCTTAACCGTGAACATTTGTGCGCTATGATCTATTATGATTTAAATTTTGTTTAATCGAACAGTTAAGTTTACAACGGTTACAATCAGCATTAGAGGACTCCGCTTCATCACGCGCTACAATTTTTAGGTGGTTTGCTGAATTCATCATCATCATCATTACAGCCCTTCACGAGTCCACTGCTGAATGTAGGCCCCCCCAAAGTATGCCACAAAGCACGGTCCTGAGCCACCTGCATCCATCGACTTCCTGCATGTCTTACCAGGTCGTCACTCCATCTAGTGGGGGGTCGCCCTACACTACGCCTACCAGTACGAGGCTGCCACTCGAGAACCTTTTTTCCCTAACGGTTGTCGGTTCTTCGAGCTATATGGACGGCCCATTGCCACTTCAGCTTACTAATCCGTTGAGCTATGTCGGTCACTCTGATTCTACTGCGGATATCCTCATTTCTAAGTTTATCACGCAGAGAAACCCCGAGCATAGCCCTCTCCATAGCTCGCTGAGCGACTTTGAGTGTCCTCATACGGCCAGCAGTGAAGGACCACGTCTCAGTTCCATATGTCATCACTGGCAACACACACTGGTTGTACAATTTCATTTTTAGGTTTTGAGGTATACCTGACGAGAAGATGTAACGTAATTTCCCGAACGCTGCCCAGCCGAGTTGAATCCGTCGATTCACCTCTCGGTCAAAGTTGAACTTACCGAGTCGGACTATTTGTCCCAGGTAAACGTACTCGTCAACAACTTCGAGCTTAGTGCTCCCAACAACTACCGGCATAGGTGTGACATACACATTAAACATGATCTTTGTTTTGTCCATGTTCATCTTAAAACCTATCTGTTAAGAGACACTATTGAGGTCATTGAGCATAGCACTTGGGTACTCCAGCGATTCTACCATAAGGACTGTATCGTCGGCAAATCGAAGGTGAGTGATGTACTCGCCATTGATGTTAATACAGTATCCTTTCCAGTCCAGTAGCTTGAAAACGTCTTCCAATGCAGCGGTGAAGACTTTTGGGGATATAACGTCACCCTGTCTTATACCTCTCTGCAGTTGGATAGGTTTCGTACTCTGGTTCTGTACTCGGATAGCCATCGTAGCCCTACTGTATAAACACTTCAGCACTTCGATATACCGACAGTCAACTTGGCACCGCTGAAGAGACTGTAGCATCGCCCAAATTTCGACGGAATCAAAGGCTTTCTCATAGTCCACATACGCCAGGCAAAGTGGCAGATTGTACCCTTCGAACTTCTGTACAATTTGCCGAAGGGTATGTATGTGGTCTATGGTACTGAAGCCTTTTCGGAAACCGGGTTGTTCGGGAGGCTGGAAGTCGTCGAGTCTGCGTGCGAGACGACTCTCGAAAACAGCACGTAGACGCGGCTCAGAAGGGATATCGGTCTGTAGTTCTTCAAGAAAGCATTGTCAACTTTCTTGAAGAACAAGACCACCGCACTTCTGCTCCACGCCTCGGGAGTAGTGTCATCATGGAGGACGGAATTGCTGAATTCAAAAAGGGTAAAATTAACCTTAAAGATGACCAAAGAACCGGGGCCCCGCAAACAGCAGTAACGGCAGGAAATGTATGGACTACTGAAATGTTGGTGCGAGTAGACCAACGAATCACATATTATACGGACATCGAAAAGATTGAAGGCATTAGTTCGGGGAGCATTCAGACCATCCTACATCATCATCTTAGAGTGAGGAAGCTTTGTTGTCGATGGATGAACCCTCGTTTGTTCTCCGAAAGCGAAAAACAGACTCGTGTAGATTGGTGCCATAAAATGCGTCTACGTTTTGAAAACGGGGCATCTAGGCGTGTTTCAGAAATCGTTACTGGTGACGAGACATGGATCTATCAATATGATCCGAAAAATAAAAGGCAATCATTGGTATGGGTCTACTTAGAAGGACAGTTACCGATAAAACTGCAAAGACGGCAAAAAAATGGTGGCTAGTTTTTTTTTTCGCGAAGCGGACATTTGTCGATGTCAGTTAGCTCTAAATGGTATACAACAGTTGCATTACCTAAAGTTTTTCAAGCTGTGTAGGAGAGAGAACTAAAGACCGGGCTTCGGAGAATCATGCTGCATCACGATAACGCCTCTTCACATACCTCCCTTAGAACAGAAGCATTTATTGAGAAATCTGGTGTTGAAACTCTAAGTCACCCATCCTACAGCCCTGACTTAGCTCCTTGTTATTTCATTTTTGTTCCCAAGAGTCAAAGAAAAAATAAAAGGCAAGTTTTTTCAAGTGCCGAAGAACCCGTGGCTGCCTACGAGGAAGCGATTTTCGACCTGTCAGATCAAGACTGGCAAAAGTGTTTTCAGAGTTTGTTTAGGCGAATAGAACTTAGTATAGAGTATATACTTTTTGTTTATCTCAAAACTTATCGAGTGTCCCACTTATACTTATACATAAATGCAAATAATGTATACATAAGAATCCAAATGTTTTTTTCATAGAAGTGTGTCAAATGAGCATGCAGTGCACCTAATGGTAAGTGAATGCTGTGGTCCATAGACATTCTACAATTTTTCCTCGTTCAATCAAAATGCATTGCAACTCCTGAGTTCTAAGATTAAATGCCTTATACCATATACCATTACAAAGGGTCATTAGTCCTTACTCACTATTTGAATTATAGCATCATTATGCTGCTATGTCATGCTGGTATTATGCGATGTGGTGATTGTCACATATGAGGTATATACATCACAGCGCACAGGCTCAAAACAAACTTATAGTGTTTTTGCACATTTGTTTGCCATGGCTTTAATTTAACCCATTACTTGTGGTACAAAATTTTACTATACGGTGGTGGCGGTGCAACAGAATATGTTTCTTCGCCCAAAGTATGTGCGCCGTAGGAATCGATTTTCGGAAACTAGGAAGATCTTAAGGGATGGATGGGACGGCAGGTTTGGAATCTCAAAGCTAGTATACTAAGATGGGTGCGGTGTGATACAACGATAATATTTAAGTGTAAAACATGAAATGTAAGTGTACGTTAAAGAACCGCATTTAACACTTTAAAATATATTACAGAGACACCACCGAATTGGAGTGAAATTTGCAGTTCCCTAGACATACCGGAAGTTCATGTCTGGTGCCACTACTTCCAGCCTTTGTTAACATCGAGAGTTAAGATTATAATCGATAATCGGTGGCTGAAAGTGTATGATGCGTTCAAAACCCAGATATTAGTTGACCTCACTAAAGTATCGTCAGAAAGCGAGTTGGAGAAGGAAGCTGATATAAATTGGTTTGTGTGGAGGGACCTCATTGGAGAAACCGTCATTGAATCCCGAAATGAAGTGATTAAGGTTATGAATTCACTTATGAAAGGTAAGTCCCTCATTCTTATTTTCAGGTAGCATCATGTTGAGTCAGTGCATATTTCAGCACCACACCACTCATGTAATCCGATTATTTTATTTGTGTTGTATATATATATATATATATATATATATATATATATATATATATATATATATATATATATATATATATATACAATATGTAACAAAACCCTTTGGTTCCCATTAAGTGTGTTATCAGAGTCAGTATCCAAGCATATACAAATATTTGACAATCGTCTTACTCCTCGGCCAATGATTTGCAAACTAATTTTTTTTTTCATTAAAATTAATTTTTTAAATGTGTTTTTTTGAAAAAAATTATTCCTATACGCTTGGATACTGATTCTGATAACGCAGTTAACGGGAACCACAGGGTTTTTGTTACATGTTGTATACATACACTAGCTTGCCAGGCAGACGTTGTTCTGTCCTTTTCGATGACCCTTTGAAATGTCCTATTGGACATTCCTTAAATTCGCAAAAAAATATTATGGGTCACTCATGGGCAAAAAAACTATCCTATCTCTCAAGTTGGATCAAACTGCATACAGTGTGCAAATTTGATTGAAATCGGTTAAGTAGTTTAGGAGTCCATCGCGGACAAACCGTTGTTTGACACTTAATTTATATATATTAAGATTTATATATATCATTAAATTAATGCGCAGTCGCAGGTACCTAGGCTGCACTAAAATTATCGGGAATGGAATATTTCCACTGTTCCTGTCATTAAAATCTTTTTAATTGAAAACTCCTTGGTTTTAAAAATCGAATACCATTTATTTATTTAAAAAAAGATTGTCACAAGGTTTTGTCAAACTTGTTTAGTCGTTGAGAAAATGGAATTGACTTTCGAAGTGGTTTAACACAAAAACAGTGTGTCGACCGGATGATTTCTGCATTTGGTGATGAAGCCCCATCCAAAACCACAATTTATTGCTGGTTTGCTGAATTTCAACGTGGACGTGTCAAGCTCAGTGATGATCCCCGTCAAGGTCGTCCAAAAACTGCAGTCACCCAAGAAAACGTTGATGCTGTGCATAAGCTGATTGAGGAAGATCGACATGTGACATATCGCGAAATTCAGGCAACTTTAGACATTGGCATGAATCAAAGACAAATAATCTTGCATGAACAATTAGGTTGTAAAAAGTTGTTTTCCCGATAGATACCGCATTCGTTCTGTGAAGAGCAAAAAGCGGCTCGCGTTACTTTGTGCGTCAGAACTCTCGAAAGATTCCACGCAGGATCCTCAAATGCTGTATACAACATCGTATCAGGTGACGAATCCTGGATATACGCGTACGAACCCGAAACAAAAAACCAGTCACGAGTTTGGGTGTTCGAAAATGAGTTAAAGCCAACAAAAATTGTTCGTTCACGGAGTGTAGCAAAAAAAAATGGTGGCCACGTTTGTCTCCAAAACCGGCCATGTTACAACTGTTCCTCTTGAGGGACAAAGAACGGTTAATGCAGAATGGTATGGTAGCATTTGTTTGCCACAGGTCGTTTCTGAACTCCGTAAAGAGAACTGCAACCGCGCAAACCTGCAAAAGAGTTTTTAGAGCAAGAAAACATAGAATTATTAGACCATCCGCCGTACAGCCCCGACCTAAGCCCTGCCCTAATGATTTCTATACTTTCCCTAAAATAAAGAATAAATTGATTTTCATCACCTTTTTGAAGAAGCTGTGGACGACTACAAAACGGCCATTTTGGAGACCCCAACTTCCGAATGGAATGGTTGCTTCAATGATTGGTTCTATCGTATGGAAAAATGTGTCAAATTTCGCGGAGAATACTTCGAAAAGCAATACATACATTTTTAAATAGTAATGTTGTATCACTTCCTTGATTCCCGAAATTTTCAGTGTCGCCCTCGTAATATTGAAATAGGCGCGGGAAATTCGCAACTAAACGAACTATTGTCATCAATCAATCTTTCTTCTTTGTCCGATATATATATATATATATATATATATATATATATATATATATATATATATATATATATATATATATATATATATATATATATATATATATATATATATATATATATATATATATATATATATATATATTGCTTTTTTTCTGTATTAAAGCCGTATGAGTGTAAGTTGCTTTATGGATGGTTCTCTATTATCTTTTGTCTATTTAAGATTAAACAGTTCACCCTTGAACGAATATGCCTACTATTGTTATAATTTAATCACTTCACTTAACAGGTATTTGTCCTGGTATCTCGCATTATTGATGCTGTCAACTGCTGTGTTTTTAGATAATTATGTCAAATTAACATACATACATTAAAAGATTTTCTCATAGTAGAAGGTAGCTTAAAGTTCTCTGTTCAGATGGAGAATTATTACAGGAAGCAAATATATCAATGATAAAAATATATTAATTTTTTCTCTAAATGCCAATTTTTTATTCAGGTGTTACACTCCATTGCTTGAAGTTTGCGTAAATATAACAATTCCAAATCTTACAAGGTTACCAATGTAAAGTAACGTTGAGAGAGTGAGAAATTTGACATCTTGTGAAGATAAGCTAATATTTTGCACTATAATACTGTCCTGCGCAGATGTCTAGTCATTAAGTATGGCTGCCGTGACCGAAATTCGGTCTGGTTGAGCTTATTTTAATTATTATTTTTGGCTGATAATAGTGTTAATTTTCTAGGTATGGCTAGACAAGATCGGGGTTTCACACCGAATCTTGAGAAACTCTGTCAAGGTCTTGACGACGAACTACAGAAACTTCTAGAAGATTTACAGGTGTACCTATATCAGAAGAAAAGCAATGCGAGTATTAAACAGTTGTTTTCATACGAAGAAGAAGATAACAGTCAGCAGATATACGGTGATCGGGCTGAAATTGAACAGTATTTGAGAGATGTTTCTGATAGAAATATACAAAGGTTAATATTAAATTTGATTTTGTAAGATATATGTATTTAGTAAAGTAAAGTAGGATAAAGTATGTTATTTTATACCTATCATTTCAATATTTTTCATCTTAACTCATATTTTTTGAGTAATATGGTCCGAGTAGCTGCAGTTCTTCGAACTCTATCTACCCGATCGGGCATTACAGGGATGATACTATGTATATTTTTTATCAGAATAAATATATATTCTAATTTGTGTGTGTGTTTGAACATAATGTGATGTGATTAAAGTTGCTCTACGGATAAAATCCGTAATAACCAAGGATTATTTACATAGCCTAAAGGATTACTAAGTATAAAGCCCATTACTCTATTTAAGAAACGTGTCGTTGTCCGTAAATATCTGTTTTACGTATATTATATAAGTGGTTCATATAAAAAAGTTTATTATGTTACGTTTAAAAAGAAACAACTTTAAGCGGTTTGTAAGTTGTTGACCCAGTGTAATTTAAAAAATGGGTTCTATGTACTTTATAACGATAAAAGGGCTTGTAATGGAAAACGAAGTGTTTTTAAATACGTAAACCCGGTATAGTGTGTGGCAATGGGTCGATTATGTATCAACAAAAAAAAAAGGCAACAGATAGAGACGAAAGTTTTTCGTGTAGAATTGTAACTACTCGTTACTAAACGTCGTGTTAAAACAAAAAATATACATATTTAGCGTCAGAATCAATGCCTGGTACATGGCGACACTAGTTACCACTAGCGCCTCGAGATGCAGAGATAGTAATTACCATGGAAGAACTTACTACAACTATCGACACCTAGGCAGTCGCCACCTGTATGTACTTTCTAGATGTTTCTACAGTAGAAGGTTCTAAAACTATCTGAAGCCTTATATAAGGCCGGTATAGACCGCGATCCGAGTTAGTATTGTATTGGCATAACAAGCGAATACTTCGAAGCGATAGTACAATAATTGTGTTTTCTTATTAGTGTCAATTTTTGGTAATTCACTCGGCAGTTTTTAATTTGTCTCGAACCCCAAGCTCGTAACTAAAATCGTAAAATTATTTCGAAGACATATGACGTGTTGGTCGTAGGACATTTCCTACGACCAACACGTAGGACATTTCCTTGCCCTAAAATCCTCTCAGAAATGAGGGCCTGTATACATCCCAGTTGTGGGATGTATACAGGCCTTAACTAAACTTCTTTCTATTATTGATTAAAACTACTTTTACGGATTTTATCGCGTTTATTTTACTATAATTTTTTTTATTCTTGACCGATTTTTTCTATTATAATTAATTATTTTTTTTAATCTAGTATGCTGCAGTACATTAAAGCGTGCTTCGAAGAACCAACGCTGCAATCCACAGATCTACAACGAAGGACCACTGCAGTGTATACTGCGCGATTCACACAAGCAATAACCCACCTTATGCTAAACCTGCGCAAGTGCTATATCCCCGAAGACCGTTACATCGATGACGTCGCGGTAGACGAGAACGCAATAAAAAGCTGGAACGATATCTGTGCCGTTCTTAAAGAGAGCTGTCAGTATTGTTGGGGCAAGTGGTTGGACATCGCGATGGATAAAGTGACTGATTTGGTCAAAGATTTGCCACAAGGGTTCACTTTGGAAGCCAACGTTGATTATTTGATGATGGTGAGTGTATCTTATAGCTGATTTTAATTAAAGTAGCTTATAATGTCGAATGAAGGTACCAATTGTCTATAAACCGCTATATTAGAGCACCAATAGTCAATAAGGTAGTTGACTTGAATAATTTTCCGCTCACTAGATGTCAGTAGTTGGCATTGAGGTGGACTTATTTATCAGAGAGAGAATCCGACAGTGCCATCATCATTGAAATGTAACATCGTAAAAAATATGTACAGTCTCTAGTTTATAAATAAATATACACAAAAAAAATCAGTGGTGTGTTCTTTAAAATTTTTCACATATTTTTTTAAATCTTCTAATTTTGGGAGTATCTGTGGTTTATCCATTTTTAATCTATTTAATAACAACCAATTTTTCAATAAGAAACGTGAATTTTTACTCTATTCTAATAACTTAACTTATCTGAGATCTGTCAAATATTTCAAAGTGACGCCGCCCTATTGGAAGAAAAAGTTGTGAAGCCATTGAAATAAATTTTTCGAGATTTTAAAAGGAATCTTCCATAGAAACTGTATCAAAATACAATTCCTAACGATGTCATAGTTACTCATCGTCATATACGTCTTATTTATTTCGAGCCGTAAGAACTAAGAATCTATTTTAACTTAAAACTGATAAAACTTTTAAAAACACAGCTAAAATGATTTGAATTAAAAATTATTTTGGCTACCTTACAATTTTAATAACACGTAGTTTAGTTGTGGGCTATTTGTTTGAATGGATTGTACATATTATAATCTTACCATTTAATATTATTTGTAAATTGTTTTTGTATTTTGTTTTACAGCAATGGGACGTAATACAGATACAAGAAAAGGGCGACGAAGGAAACACGATAGAATCCGTTATAAAAGTACCAGCTGGTCCTTCGTTAAAACTTCAGGAATATCTGTACGCGGTTAGTCGGATATTGGACGAAGTAGTTCCGCACACGTTACCTCATGAGATCCACACTGCCTTCATAGAGAAAGTTACGTCTGTCACACTCACACATTACAACACAGTCATAAGAGAGAAGGAGAGCGATATAAATCAGAGGTGTGCACTTCAGTTGCTGATGGACGTTCGACATCTGACTATGCTGATGGTGCCGCGGGAGAACAAAAAATCAATAGAGTTCTCTCATGATATTTGCGAGTTTCTAAGGCAGAAGATAGATCCTTTTGATTATGACGTGTTCTATCCGTATATTCAGACAAATTTGAAGCGATCCGTGCAAAGAGTACAGGTATGTTTTGGGTTAGAGGGTTATAAACGTCCTGCTATTAAGAGGATATAGTAAGTCAGCTCAAATTCTAATTTCGCCCCCACTTCCCCGCGCGTCGTATGCTATGTACCGACATGTTTGTAATCACTAACATGCCGGTACATAGCATCAACTCAACATCAATCACTAATACTGTAAGTGGATAGGTCGTTAGATACTTATTTCATTAGGTTTATCATATTTATGCCTGTTTTTTTAACGCCAACCTAGTCGCTTCTTATTTTTATTACGGTTATTTCCCATTTTAATTTTACGTCGTCCTGTTGCGTAATGTTTATTCTGATCGTAAGTGACACAACCTCCCTCTTCAAATGCCAAAGCGAAACTGACCGGGCGGCAGGAATCAAGCTTCAAGAAGCCGATAGTTTAGGTAATTTCTTTTTACAGTGAAAATTATGGTATTTAAAAAAAAGTAAATAACATAAGCACTGCTTTATAGTTAGTTCAGTTAGTATGCAAAGTTTCATGATCTTATTTAAAGTATTTTATGAATAACAGTGGTTTATTGTTTATTTTGGAGGTAACTTTGGATTTTTTTTCTACCGAGAAAATTTTACGGAATCGTGTTTCGTCTAACATAGTCCTTAACATTAATCTTCAACTTTACCATATATTTATTTTAAAATTAATGCTGCAATATTTTCGGCATAACGGAGGATCTTGCTAAGCCATTTGAGGTTATATTTCCCCTTAAGTCTAGCTTTATTTACTGTTAGTAATGAAATGGGGTCACTCCGCCATACGGTAGTTGTTTGTACGGGCGGTTGTGTTATAATTTTTATAAGTCAATTAATGTTTTGGAACGAAGCTTTTTTACGCGGCTTACAATAGAGTGAACTGGCAGAAATCGTCACGTAAGATAAAAAGTGTTATGGACCCTCCAGGCGACATTTACCTCTCTTTCACTTGGTCTCTTTCTATTTTATACGGTTGTTTATACGGTTGCATGTACGTGTGTTCGTGCGAGTATCTAAATTCGAGCAGTCAGCATTGCGCGCGGTCAGTTGTACAACCTCAATTCTAAACATCGGTAAATATTATTGAAACTTATTTTTTGTTACTGTTTTAATTCGAACTGGATTTATATTGTGTCATTATTGCAATTTTATAATGGAAAGTGGAGAAATAAAAACTATATATATATATATATATATATATATATATATATATATATATATATATATATATATATATATATATATACATATACCGATTTACACTTCGACAAGTACAGTAGCGAGTTTAGTTACAGGCCAGTTGACAGTAAACGGTTAAGTGGATAGTAGCGTTCAAATGTCTTCGTGGCGAGTTTAGTTAAAAAAAAGTACAATTTTATATTTTGAGAGTCGAATACGTTGCGTCCTGTCAACTTATGCACTGAATTAAACTTGCTCGTTCACACGAGTTTAGTTGCAAGTGGCGGGAGATTCGCGGGAGGTTAACACTTCGCACTTAACTCCCCGAAAAATAGACCGGTCGGCTATCCCGTTCAACTTAATTGTTAACTTGCTACTTAACTTGCTAATTGCCGTTCAAACGAGATTTTCTACGTAACTCGCCAGATTCGCAAGTTAGCTAGCTACTGTACTTTTATTTATAGGATAAGGGTGACAAACGAGCGCACAGTCCACTGATGGTAAGTAGTTGTTGCGGCCCATAGAGATCTACATCTATGCTCGATTAAGAATCAAGATGCAGATGCGTTGTCACCCGTGAAGAGTAAGATGGAATGTTTCGTTTCCAGTAAAAAAGGGTCCCCGGTTCTCTATACTAACCGTACGAAACACAGCAACGTTAATTTGCTATTTTACGCTGATATTCTGTGAGAGCGTGGTCCTTTTCCGGTCGGGACGACCCATTCGTGCTTCAACTATACTACTAATATAGCTGCAGATTGGCTCTACGACACTGTCGAAGTGTAAATCTTCTTCGAACCCACAGTTCAGCTGTTAGTAGATGGCTACTGTAGCCTATATATCTGCAACGAACTTTAGATAAAGAAGGCTACATATGCGTTGTCTCTTTTTAGGACTAAGATAGAACGCCTCACAGCCTGTAATTACATTGGCTTTGTATACCTTTTAGACCGGAGCACTGGACTAAAAGGTATATAATGCACACATTGCTCTTTAGCAGAAATAGGTAAAGGGTGGAACCTACTTAGACGGGCAGAAAAGAGTACTTACTTAATAGACTTAAAAATTAATTTCAAAATTATAAAAATGAAGAGCAGATAAGGTTATAAGAAGAAAGGAATGCCATAGAATGATAATCAATTTGACTTGAAACGCAAGTAACTACTATTTTAGTTACCTGAATGTGGTCATTTATTGTTACTTAACTTGTAATTTTTAGACTCTCCTTGGAAGTTTGATTCAACATCACGCACAATTAACCGGTATAATTGGGACTAAACCAGTTTTGTCCGGTGGCACCGGGGATAAGGCCGCGTCTCTACTCGCGGCGTCAGACGCGCACTGGTTCTCTCTATTGCCAGTGGCCACGCCGACGAATATTAATAAGAAACTGGAGAAATCTGTAAGTACCTATGATCGTTATATCTTTATTCTTATACAATACTAGCGATCAGCCCCGGTTTTCCACGGGTGATATCTGGATTCTACAAAAGTGCCACCAGGTCCATAGTCAACATAATGTCATAGTCCAACTATAACATTATGTTATAGTTATTATATTTCACGATGAAGGTTTCGCCTTGATTGTATTCATGACGTGTACCGACCAAAGATTTAAATACAGTGGATTTCGGGTATAACGACGATGAAGGGACCACTCTATTTTTGTCGTTATATCTGGAAGTCGTTACAGGCAAAGGTAAAGACGCGTAGGTGTACACATGTATATAGTTTATACTTTATATTCATTTATTATTGAAAATATTTGTACACATAGTTATTCACTGGTACATTTCAAAATGCTACTCAGGATATCACTTTGTAACTGAACCATAAATTTACTTCCGAAAAGTACACGCTTCCCTCCACTCTTGCTGACCATCTGTGTGGATGTAAACCAAAGATAAGAAATGTTTATGAAAAAAAGAAAGCTTTGTGCATGGGATTTCTAGGAATTTGTTACAAATGATTCATTAAAAACAGTCGCTACACCCGAACTCGGCGTCTAAACTAAAGACTAAACTCGCTATAGCCACATGAATTTTGTACTAAAGTATGCTTTAAATTCAAGGGACTTAGATTTAACGCCGCTATAGGTAAATGGTCGCTACAACCAAGGTCGTAATAAATGAAATCCACTGTAGTTAGATGCGCCTTCATCTTGAAAACAGTGGCATTATTTTTGGATATGTTCGTTTGGAAGACGCTGACCCGCGCACACTAATGCAATAGTGTCATCTTTTATTATCTTACAGAAATTGTGTATACTACTTTCTCTGTCGCACAAATGAGCACTGATTGCGAATGAGTGAGCTCATTTGAGAATGGACACATTTCGTAGTGGTCATACAATGGTAAGGGCGCATCTAACTATTTAAATCTTTGGTACCGACAAGCTCGTTTGTGTGTGTAACTGCGATTCGTTTGATTCGCGATCGTGACTGAGCGCTCCCGAAGTCTACGCACATTAACACAATGTGTATGTGCACGGCTAAAAACAACCAAAGTCATACCTTCATCGTGAAATAGAATAACTATAACGAAGTTTTAACGCAACCTGATGAATGGTATGGCAGCGCATAAAATACGAACGAACAAACGTTAATTTATATATACATAGTAGATGTATACACTATCTGATCCGAAATGAGTATATAATATGTACCTCAATGGCACTATCAAACTATTTTTTTATTATTAATGAATACAAAAATATTTTTATTATTTAAGAAACAAATTTAAATAAGCACTACATTTTGCTTAAAATTCAAGTCTGGAAACTCCGTCATCAGCTATGGTTTCCAAAGTGACTGCAATCATGTAGCGTTTACGGTTTTTTTTATTAAAATGACTCCGGACTTTATACAAATTAGAAAAATATTATAAAATAATTTTAATCCATAGGTACAGCTCGTTTTTTTGTCATTAAATAAAATTTATTTTCAAAATAAAATATTTTTTGCGTGGTAATTTTTTTTTGTTCATTCTCTAAAATGGATTACATAAACAGAATTGTAATACTTAAAAGTCTACTTAAATCATGATAATTAAAAGCACTCCCATGGATCAGACGAGGGTAATAATAATATGAATCTGAAAGTTTGTCTGTTTGGATGTTTGTCATTCAATCACGTTCAAACGTCTTATTTCGCCGGTTAGAGTTATGCGAGCGTTTCAATAAAACTTAATGTCATCATCATGATTATCATTATCCTCCACAAAATATTTTATTTTAGGAAATGGGTGACAAACAAGTACACAGTTCACCTGATGATAAATGGATGCTATGGCTCATGGACATTTATATACATAGACATTTATACTCAATTAAGAATCAGACTGTAGAAACGTTGTCACCACTATGCAATAAGATGGAATGCCTCGTTACCAATGAAAAGGGTCTCCGATTCTCTACAGTCGCTGTACGAAATCGGGCAGCATGAACATGAAGCTGCTGTTTATACGCTGCTATCCTGTGAGAGCGTGTTCAAGATTACCAAAACACGGTTCTGTGTGTGTGTGAGCAGGCTAAATTAGTGATTTGCTAGTGTTTTAGGATTTCCATGGTGTATAAATTTGCTATAATGTTGTTTCTATGACTTAAATAGAATATGCTTAAATACTCTTTTTGGGGATCAGACATGATATTTCACTGGTTGATTTTGATATTTAGTACGTGTTAATTAGTTTAAATAGACGTGTCAGTTTGTTTGTCTAGTGATCGTGAACATGCGTAGACAGAGAAACCTGTAGACTAATGATTAGCGTGGTCTCGAGTGAGAAAGGACGATAGTGACAGTTTTAGATTATACAATAATCTTTATGACTTAAACATATTTAGATAAAATCTTTATTTGTTCTAAGAACTGAATTGAAAAAGATTCACCAATCTTAAGCTCACAAATCCTTTTTTCTCATTTAAACCAACTTGTAAACTCTTAGATCACTACGAACTGTCGCAGTTGTTTAGCAAAGTGTAGTTCGCTAAACAAAAAAACCGGCACGGAGAAAGGGACAAACAATCGCACCGCTCTGTTTCCTTTCTATGCAAGACGTATGCATAAAGACACCCTGAAGGTTCAAATTCCGTGTCAAACCAAAAATCAATTATTGAGTTTTTCTGTTTAGGAATCACTCACTAGCAGTACGAAGTCAGGTGATTGCCCGTGTTCCCTACCCTGCCTCGGAAAGCACGTTGGTCCTGCGCCTAATTTTTCTTCTGTCGTCTGGAGTTTCTGTCCCATCGGATTATGACAGTGAGGGAACAAAGAGTGCACCTGTTCGTACACACTCGTATAAAATAAACCTGCCCTGCGCAGATTGCTTGTCTTCATTGAGACTGGCCAATTATCGGAGTATATAATTATCTTAATATACAATATGTAACGTAATTAACGCACACCCTCAGACACTCCAATTAGTATATTATGTTATAATCATAAAACATACTGTATCGGACGGCAGGGACACGTCCAGTGCCCGCAGTCGCCCTGGGACAATCTCCCACTTATGACGTACGTTCCTTGCCTAGTGCTGGTGACGCACGTCCCACGCACCCCTGAATGCGTATGTATACTACGACCCCGAGAGAGAGAGAGAGAGAGAGAGAGGGAGATAGACGATCAGCCGGGAGGAGGCAATTAAAACACTTTTCTTCTAGGTAGCTTCTTGTTCCTTAGGTTTCGGCTTCCCTTTTCCTTTTAGTTGTAGCCTCTTCGGCGGCTGTACTGCGACTGCGATTTGAGCGTCGTTGTTGTCCTCTGCAGGGCATAGTGCCGTGCAGGTCTCGGGCCTCGGGGTATACCCCTTTACCCGGATGTTCCTCACGGCACACTACAGTGTGCCGGTCCTGGGCGCCTTGATGGTAAATGCGTTGTTTAGGCGACTTTTGTCGCGGTCGGTTAAATTGTAATAAAGGGTGGTCATCTGAATAATTGTGTTTAACACAATTATTATGTCAAAGTTGGCCTTTCTGCGGCATTGTGGGGTTTACTCGACTCCCTAATCTATATAGGGAGGAGTTCTCTTGGATAGGGTCGCCTGTCCGGCGGCCGAGAGTGCAACGGCGCGAAGCCGTTGAGGTGTTCATGTGGCCCGTTGTCGGCGCGGTCGAACATACCGCGCGCCAGCCGGACCACGAATTCGTGCAGGCTCTCCATCTTAAGGTTGGCCGCTATGACGTCATTACGGACGTAGCGACCCGCACCGATTATAGTTCGTAATGACAAACTCTGCTGGGCCTTAAGTCGCCGCTTCTGACGATCGCTCAGGAGTGCATACCAGGCCGGAGCAGCGTATGTTAGCAGGGGTCTTATGTAGGTTTTATAGATGGTCAACTTCGACTTTGTCGGTAACTTGGATGTCAGGACAGGGCGGAGCATTGCCCGCGCATATCGAGCTTTGCGTATAGCAGAGTCAACGTGCGCAGTCATATCAACATCCTGTCAATCCGACATCCAAGGTAGGTCACGGCCTTCTCATATGCGATCTCCTGGCCTCCGAGGGTTAGCGGTGGTGGTAGATTTTTATAGCGGCGAGTGAGTAGAGCGGTCGTCTTGCTAACATTGACGGCCATCCTCCACTCATCCAACCATGGTGGCAGCAGGTCAAGCAGACGTTGCATCCTGGCAGCTGCTATGTGGGCTCTTCTGGACGACGTGAAGTATGCGCTGTCATCCGCAAACAGCGCTGGTTCGACGTCGTCCTCCCATCCGTGCAAATGTCCTGCCAGGGTAGGTATGTCATTAGTGTACGCCGCGTACAGGGCTGGAGACAGACAGCTGCCCTGTGGCACACCAGCTGTTATGGTTTTTATTGCGGACTCGGCGTCCTCTACGCAGACGTAGAACTTCCTGCCTTCCAGGAAAGACGCCACTAGCCGCAATATAGCAGGAGGGATACTTGTTTGTTCGTCTAACTTGTAGAGTAGTCCTGTGTGCCGCCACACCCGGTCGAACGCCTTCTCGATATCGAGAAAGATGCCCAAGGATATGCGGCCACGGGCGATTTGAGCCGAAATTTGCTCGGCTTATATACCCGCCGGCGTTACCGTACGGGCGTTAGCGCGGTTTTCCCTATCTCGCGCGTTGTTTTTACTTCGAGCCGAAACGGAGCCTTTATTTATTAAAAATTTTCAAAAAACCCTTACAAATTATATATCGTTAGATTGCTCTAATTATGTTCTATAACATAAAATAATAATATAAAACTATTAAGTCCTCTATACAAAAATTATAAAACAAAAACCCTATAAAATTGCTAATTTACTATACATTTTTTCTTATATTTATCAAAACAGATGTCTAATCTACTTATTTCTTTTTGTTTATATAATGTTATGTATAAACCTTTAATCTAACACCAGTTTTTAAGCGTCAAACAAAACTTAAATTTTTTATAAGTATTTACAATACAAATTCTTGCTTAAAAAACTTCCTTACAAAATTATCATTAAAAGCTAACCTTTCAATTTTGTAATTATATTTAAATTATATTCTAATAAGAATTAATAAGCTAAATACACTAATTGCGAAATTATAATAGTTTTTAAAATAAAGTTCGTCACTTGGTAAATTGACACTACACTAATTAAGGAAATGAAATAGTCTTAAACACAGTTTGTCACTGGTTGATTATATGCTTGTCGCCGACAATACACTGAATTTTTAGTTAAACATTTTTATGCACTGATTATTTATCAAATTATATCCGGAAGAATGTTCTGGTCACAGTACAAATCCACGAACGCAAAGACTTTAACGTGCTTGAAATAAAGTTCATGTTTCTTTATTTTTATTGAATGACAGAATTAGTAATAATACAAATAAAACTGCGCTCTTAAAAGTCTTATTGCCTTAAGTTAAGGTCCATTTCAGTTTGCTTTGACTGTACAGATTTAGTGTGACTGTAATTTACTAAGTTAATTTTTAATTATTCTTGGGATAAAAAATTACCTGTATTAAAAATCATAGGAATCGATTCAGTAAACGATTCTGAACAAATTACTTTCTCAAGTGCGTTAATTATTTTACATGTTGTATATAAATTACGTGTCACGTTGTTTGTCCGCGATGGACTCCTAAACTACATAACCGATTTTAATCAAATTTGCGCACCGTCTGCAGTCCAAATTGAGAGATAGGATAGTTTTTTTGCCCATGAGTGACACACTTTTTTTGCGTTAAGTTAATTTAGTTAAGTTAGTTAAGGATTTTTAATAGGACATGACAAAGAGTCGTCGAAAAGGGCAGAACAACGTCCGCCTGACAAGCTAGTAATTGTAATAAATCACGTAATAATGATATTAATTGTAAAACTCTAATTTATTTCAACAGAATAATGATTTCTTCGAACCGCCAATAATGGGTATGATAGTAGTGTTGTTTTTGTTGTTTTGTAATGAATACTAACACACTGTTTGGCAATTTTTTATGTTGAGTTTTATTATAATCACCTTAATAAAAATGGTTGATATAGGTACAGTTATTAAATGTACCAAGACATAATAAAAGTATTTGAGTCGTAAGGTTATATCAATAAAATAGAATTTTCGCGTGTCATCTTATCTTATCACTA
Source organism: Parnassius smintheus behrii (assembly GCA_036936625.1). Taxonomy (NCBI): domain Eukaryota; kingdom Metazoa; phylum Arthropoda; class Insecta; order Lepidoptera; family Papilionidae; genus Parnassius; species Parnassius smintheus. Next base: position 43,431,764 of record JAUPFT010000009.1, on the reverse strand, counting down.
AATTTGTAATATGTGACTTATCGATAAACAGTGTGCGTGGATATCTAACATTGCCATCACTAAGAACTGTAACATGCATGCGGTAGTCACAAATGAAATATATTATACTGAATGGTATTTTTACCGTCAGGAACAAATAGGGTGTAATAGATCAACGTAATAGAAGCCCATGGCACTGATATTTTACAATTTTTTTTTGCTTTAACATTAACATATTCTGAAATTAAACTATCAATAAATACCACTAACTTGAAATGAACTTTCGGTAATGAAAAATAAAAAAAAAATTGAATTAATTAAAAACCATCGAAACTAAAATAATACGCACCCCATTAGAGGTATTTATTGATCGATCCATTTCGTAATATGTTAATGTGATATGGGCGCCTAAAACAGATTTTTCACGCTTTATAGGTGCGTACAAAAGCAATTTTTGTCATTAAAATCTACGAATTCACATTTTTTTTATGAGAGTAAAAAAAATCTTAGTGAATTATGTTGGCTAAAACACGATTGTCATATTTTGGCTTGATAGAAAAAGATCGCAGTTTCCTCAAAATCTACAATTTTAGGTACGTCCACTATGTGAAAAAGCAGTTTATTCGAATGTGATGAAATCAATTTCAATTAAATTCAGACTATGTGTTCACCAGTAAATATGTGAGTGAATTATGGGCATAATGATTATATTTAAAATTATATATATTTTTCAATAAAAAGTTTATATAATTTTAAAAAGAAATATCAAATCAATCAAAATTAAAAAGCCGCTAGTCGCATCTATAAAGCGCCAAATATCTGCTTTTAGCGCCCACTTCACCTTAATGTAAAAAAAAAATTGTAAAGTATCAGTGTCATAGGCTTCTATTCCGTATTAACACCGTATTTTTCCATATGGTAAAAAAATCTCTCAGTCTATTTTTTTGTTTGTACAAACCATTACCCCAATAATAAGTTTCTCTCTTATATCTTTGAGGGCGTTTTACGTGCATAAATTCACATAGACAAACTTCTAGAACCGGAACAATTATCTGTAGCCCATACAAACAATCGTTCAAAACGGAATTCACACTTGCGGCCATGCACCGTTGCAGGCAAACGTATAGCAAATGCGAGAGGTCTGAGCCGTCACTAAATTATAATTGTAATTGAGATTTAAGGGACCATATGGCAATTTATTCTGTAGATGCTAATACCACCCGCACGAGATGCGTCCTCTGGTTTGGTAGACGAGAAGTTGGCAGCCGAATTATTACGGGAAATCAAAAGTTTATCGCTGTACAAAAGCCTCCTCCATAGATAGCCTCATGTTTGCGCCCTCCTTTCTGCCAAGGAGGGTCGCGTTCGTGTACGGCTTAGAGATCTCTAGTCAGATCATTAAGCCAATTCCTAAAAGGCGGTGTTTAGTGGGTAAAAGTCTCCACATAACCACGCAGCCGGCTGCGTGGTATGCTATGAGCATTCACCGCCTCCCTCCCCCGCTTTCCGGAGGGTTGCCCATATTTGCTTCGGGCGCAAAAAAAAAATAGCCTCATGAGTGGGTAGGCGGGTTGGCGACCGTAATCTCTCATTATTTTGAGTTGTGATTATCAGGAAGATGCTGCTGCCTATCCCCAGCTAGCCAGCTACACTATCTGCTTATTTCAGTTTCATTCTGTCGCCTCTTAAGATACCCATAAGATAAGATATAGGGAATAAAGTGGTGGTGTAAGAGTAGGTGTTTCTCTTACACTACCACTTTATTCTAATATGCTGAATCCTAATGCCAGAAACTGATGATGGGGACCCGCTTTGCAGTTGGACTATCGATCTCTGTCTATAACGTCTCGTGCTATTCACGCTTTTCCTCCTTAACAGTCTGAGCATTTTAACTGGTCTGATATGTACGATATAGTAATACCGACAACGAAAACTACGTGCTTTTTTATATAATAAGGGTGACAAACGAGTACATAATTCACCGGATGGTAAGTGGATGCAGTGGTCCATAAATATCTACACCTCGGTTAAGAATAAAAAGGCAGATGCGTTGTCACCCCTGAGGACTGAGATGGTATGCCCCGTTTCCAGTAAAAGGTTATCCGGTTCTCTACACTTACCATACGAAACACAGCAACATTAAATGGCTATTTCACGTTGTATTATGCGAGAGCGTGGTCCTTCCCCGGTTGTGCCGACCCATTCGTGCTACAACCATAATTCGTGCTTTACCACGTGGATGTTTTCAAAAATAATAAGCATTCTATTAGGCTTAGTCAGTGAATTTAACAGCAGATGTGAAAGTCAAACATTTCAGCTTGTAAAATAAAAAGCGAGTCCTACGTTCAGATAACTTTCGATAGTTTACGGAATTTTCCGCCGTAGTAAAGATCGGCTCCGAGGTCATCATCGCTTAATTTAAGAAACTGTTACCAGTTAACTGACTCATTTCTACATAATGCTTGTTACAATTACAGGAGTCGGACGTGATGAGTTATTTTTCTTGAAGCGCAAATATATTTTAGATTCCTTTTTTCAATTAAAACTTTTTATTTTCAGATTAAGAAGAAGCCAATCTCCGCAGCCAGTCCCAGCAAGTCGAAATCGGATATATCCGAACTGATGACAAGTTCACTGCCTATCAACTTTGCGAACGCTAGGTCGGGAGCCGCCTCGTTCTTCAATTCCATGACGTCAGACTGGTTTAGCGGCTCCTAAACTATGGGAATCATATTATTTATATTAAATTTTATCTATTGTAAGTGCAAATAAATCTTTGTAATACTAAGTTGTTTTTTTTTAAATCTTGATTTCCTTTGTCGAAAGATTTCCCCTTTTTTATTGTAAGTACTTACAGCTAACTAAAGTCAAACAATTGTCGGTTTATACTGGTAAAATAAAAATAATTAATAAATATAACCCTGTTTTATATCATAAAATTAAAATTAATTAATAAAGCTATTATTTAATATCATCTACATTTAGTTTCTTAACCTATGCTTCGGTGTCATCTTTCTTTATTATTTCGGACACTTTTCGTCCCAACAGCCCCAAGTTGTCGTTATAGCTGTCACGATAACCGCCGAGGTATCCGTTGTAACCCTGATAAGGCCTATCGAAACCGGGCCTGTACTGGTTATAGCCGGGCCTGTAACCCTGAAAACCGGTTGACTGATAGTTGTAGCCAGGTCTACCGTAGTAGCCCGGTCTGTAGTTGGGACGATTACCTAAAAAAATACATTAAATGTTATAAAAAATTTGTGCCACTATACGTATACTCCAGGCCTATTTGCGTTATGGAGTAGTTCAGGATTCAACCTTATTCAATTAGTTTTATTAAGAAAGGATTTTACAAAGTACAGTTTTAACAAAAACATTTTTTAAAATAAGCTTAAAGTGCTACTCATTTAGTTGAGATATTAAATAGAAATTAATTTTTAATATAAATACATATATAGTTTAAGAACTAGAATAAATATGTTTCGTGTTTTTACTTAACACATATTAATAAACCAAGAATTTAACAAACTATTAATAGAAGAATAGATTTAACTACTATTACTTATTTGTAGTTAAATATTAGGTACTTCTTAAGAATACATACGGAGCAATACGTTGTTCTATTATTAAATTTTAAAAATATATTAATATATTGCACTGTATGCATGTATTTTAATTTAAGTTTAGAGTCTATATCTTACATATTAAAATATATTATATTTCATATTTAGATGTTATAATATTATCTATATGATAATATTCTTGCAAGTAAAAGTTACTCTATTCGACACCTATTACCAAATTAATGCAGCAGGTTAGTAAAGTGCATTAAGCGCAACAATTTACGTTCGAGTGAACTTACTGTCACTAAATAGTGTTTTGAGTAGGAGAAGGAATAAGTACACACCTCCGTAAGCTCCACCAACGTAGTCCGGATATCCGCCGTAACCCCCTGCATTTTGTAGATTAAATTATATGAGAGCAGATAGCTTTCGTGTCATGACGCTTATAATTTTAAAGTACTTTGTTTTATATTTACGTAATAATTACTTAAGTATGCTACGTATGTATAGTGTAGGTATACGTGGGTGGTCTGCAAAGTTTCCGACCTAGCTAAGACACAACATTTTTTCTTAAATTTATTTTTATTTTCTACGTGTCTCCTTGTAACTCAACACACTTCTCTCAGCGATGCTCCTATCTCCCTAACACATTCGAATAGTACTCGGCGTTTTTCTCTGCAAAATAATTGTTCACAAAGGTGATTGCCTCCCCATTTGACGAAAATCTCGGTCCTCCGCAATTTTTAGATTAAGGAACAAAAAGAAGTCGCTTGGGGCTAGATCTGGTGAGTAAGGCGGATGGTCTAGCAGTTCAAACAGTAATTTAGGCAACCGCTGAGGTGTGAGACGGCGCCTTGTCATGGTGAAACAGGATTTTATATTACTGCAAATGTGGCCGTTTTTCCGCAATGTCTGCCCTAAGTTTGTCAAATACTGATAGTAGATCAAATACCATACTATCCCAAAAAACAATCAGCCATTAATTTCCCAGCCGAAAAATAGTTATTGCTTTTTTTGGAGCCGGTCCCGCTTTGCAGTCCACGTATAACGGTGTATCCAAGTTTCATCTACAGTAATAAATCAGCTCCAAAAATCGGATTTGTTGCGCCTAGACTGCGCCAACAGAGCTTTGGAAATGTTCATTCGAACATGTTTTTGGTCTAACGTGAGCAGACCAAAAACATGGCACTCAACTTGGTGGCAACTTTTTTATGCCTAAATCTTGATTTAATTATGTGACAAACACGTTCTTTGGACATTTTCATAGGCTCTGCTATCTCTTTCACTTTAATTCGGCGGTCGTCTAGCACCATTTGGTGAACTTTAGCGATGTTGTCGTCAGTAGTTGCAGTTTTTGGACATCTCGAATATTCATCGTCTCTCAAGTTCTCACGTCCACGTGGAAATTCAGCTGTCCAAAATTTATCTGCGGTAAATGATGGTGTAGAGTCCTCGCTCACAGGGTACAACTCATCTTTGATTTGCGTAGGCGTTTTGCCTTTCAAAAACAAAAATTTTATGACTGCTTGATACTTAATATTTTCCATTTTCAAAAACGCTCACATCGACACACTCAAACAACTGTCAAATAACAACTATACGTCCAAAATGTCCGAAATTTTGTTGCGTAACTGTCACAAGATGCTCAACTACATTCACTAGCTTTTGTTGACGAGTGCTGCCATCTTCACGTTGAGGTCGGAAATTTAAGACCACCCTGGTATGTTGAATGAATTTGTGGACACCTTTCTGTTCATATGTCTCTACTTGATGCTATCGTTTCCCGTTATAGTGAGGATTAGCTGTTCCCCGTGAACGTATCTATACAGGGTGTTAGGTGAACACCGTTATACCAGTGGTTTGGTTTCACTTATAGAACGTAAATTCAAAGAATTAAAAAAAAACGCTATTTTCTTTCATAAAATTTAAAAAGTTTCTGTCCGACAATTCATATTCTGTCCGTAAATTCATGGATAACTTATGCGCCCGAGTGACGTAATCACTGTAAAGATCGCCGCCTGCGCTAGCTACCTACACAACATTCCAATAAAAACATAATAGGTACACATAGCCTGTGATGTAACTTTTCTTTTATACTTTCATGCTGACATAGGACAGGCAAAAATTGAGGAATTAAAAAAAATTGAGATTTTACTATAAAAAAATGTTGTTATTTTTCATTGAATTTACGTTCTATAAGTGAAACCAAACCACTGGTTTCAAGAATTACGGTGTTTACACTAACACCCTGTATATGGTTATATGTTGACTATTTCACTATGGTTTATTTTATAGGATAAGGGTGACAAACGAGCACACAGTCCACCTCCATCCGCCACATCTATCCCCAATTACGAATCAAAATGCAAATGCGTTGTTACCCGAGAGGACTAAGATGGAATGCATCGTTTCCAGTAAAAAGGGTCTACGGTTCTCTACACTCACCACACGAAACACAGCAGCGTTAAGCTGGTATTCACGATTTCATGGATTTAATTATTTTTGCGCGGAATACTAATTCTTTTTTTTTAAATAAACAAGTTATATAAGTACATATTATAACATCAGATATCTGCCAGTGAAAATCCCGTCGAAATCGGTCCAGTCATTTCAGAGATTAGCCGGAATAAACATACAAAAATAAATATGATATAGATATATAGATATGGCGTAATCACTGCTTGGCACACGCTTGGCAAGACGATTGGCAATCGAAGTGCCAGGTGTCTCGTATCTTTGACTCCGCTCTTGTCACCGTACTGGGAATTTTATACTTGACATAGTGGTTAAATGCGAGATAGTTATATCCCATCTGTTGGAGACCATAATATTTTTTTGAAACTTTCCTTAAGTCTCCTCTTGCGACACGCACGAGACAAAATAAATTAAAGTTTCTCTTATGCCTTTACTATATGGTAGCAATTACAATATTGCTGACAGGGATTAAATATAAACTTTTTAAAATTGACATCAGATCAGGCAAAACCTTGACAGGATTTGGAACGTGGCTACGTTTTCTCCCCCAAATGCTGTCGGCCTCATTCTACCTTAGATTTCTATCTATTGCTATAATATTTCATAAACTATTTTACTTACCTTGATAGCCACCGGGGTAAATGCCTTGATTCGGATACCCTACTCCAGAACCTCCGTAGCCGGGATTGTAACTTCCGCCGTAACCTCCATTATTGTCTCCTGTGTTATATCCTCCTTGATAACCTCCGAATCCTCCCGAGTAATTTGGATAGCCAGGTCTTAGCAAGCCATATCCACCTGAAGTTCTCCTTTGGGCATCGCTATAGTCATTGTTAAGTTCTAGGATACCCTGCACGACACTCACCCCCAAAATGCAAAATAAAAATATGTTCTGAAAAAAAAATGAAAAATAATATTTTTTTATTGATTACATAGAATGGGGCTTACAACCGAGCATACGGTCAACTTGATGGCAAGTGGATACTGTGGCCCATAAAAAAGTAGGTCATTTTATCAAATTGCAGATGGGGTCTCCGGTTCTCTGCACTTATCACACCAACAGCAGCATCAAGCTGCTATTTTACCCTGGTATTCTGTGTTCCCACCCCGGTTGAGTCAACCCATTCCTTCCACAACCATAATATAGCAGCGTGGCTCTTCCACGTAAAAAAATAACGCCTTCAAAGACGAAGAATTACGGTTTGAAAATTATGGCGTCTTGTAGTTCTGATGCTGTAGGCATTACAACTACAGAATAAGAATATCAAACAAAGGGGGAAGACCCGCCAACCGCCTGGTTGTCCAATGGTAGAAAGGGGTAATTCCTGCGCACACTGAAGTGCATCCTATGGAATAAGGAGATGCTGGCTTCTCTGTGTCTGTGATGTAACCAAATCAAGGTTAGGTTAGGTTAGCATTATACAAGTAGAAGGTACATGTATCAAAGGGTTTTTTAACTTATTTTAAGCCTGTGCTTGATTACAACCCCACCTGGTGGTGGTGATGAAGCCCTAGATATGTAACGAAGGCCTAAGATGTACAATATATGGGAACATAATAAAGCGTAACGACAATGAAATGGTGAAAACAAACAATGCGGTAATTAAAGTAAGGTTTGCACTTCATACTTCATCAAGGCTTTTCTTTTTAGGCCATAAACTCTTTGAATAATAGTCCTAAATGTGCTCAAAACATTATTAAAACCATGGTTTAAAGGATTAATTTGCAAAAAGTTACTGGCGACTTTTCCCAATTATCATTTACTTTTACACATTTTTGCATTGTGTATCCTTAAAAACCAGACGGTTACTTCTGGTTATTATTAAATTATTATATATGATACTCTCTTATAAAAAATTTATTGTGGTATAAGATTTATATTTACGTTTTATCGATAAGTAAATAAAGTGAATATGCATTCGAAATAGTAAATTAAGGAAGGAAGTTCCCTAATGATTAAAAATGTACATTTGTTTGTTCACATATAGATAATTAAAGCCGAAGATCTCAACTAAAACAAATATGTCCTAGAAATGTTAGTGCTACACATACTTATATTGGGGTTTTTCGTTTCGTAAACATGGATAACAAAAAGTAGTTCAAGGTACTCAAGCTTAAGGCAGTAGGTGACGTCAGACACCTTAACTTTAATTTCTTATCCGCACAAAACTTATGCACATCAATTAATGTTTGATTACAACACTTTTTTCTCGCTGGTTATGTCCTTTTGGCCGATTTTCAACTGCGGTAACAATTTCCAAATAATTGGGAGATATCTATAACGTAGGAGACTGCACTTTCGTACTAACCTGCACTCGACAAAAGGCAAATGCGAAAGATAAGATCAGAGGTAGAGTAAGGATACGGTATCACAAGCAAAAGGATACTCACAAAATATATAATTTGGTTCGAAAACCTATAAAGTGTGTTTTTTCACAAATGCTGGCTCCTGTTGAGATCCCAATCTTGTACCAATGATGTAGTTAACAGGTCTCTCTGTTATTTGTTACAAAATAAATTTAAATTGCGCAAACTTGGAGGAAATAATTCCTTTTTGTTTTTGTTATTATAAAGTAGGTATTACGAGTATCTACACGATTATTTTGATAGGAGGTTGCATTACAGCATCAGTAAGCTAATAGGGTTTTAAAAATACTACATTCGAATTTGCCATTCGCCTACTGTCGTGTACCACTCTCAATACATGCCTTTTAAGCCCACTTGAAGTAATTAACGGATGTATTATTAAAAGCGTTGTTAGTATTGATTAAAACTACTTTTACGGATTTTATCGCTATTTATCGATAAAATCCGTAAAAGTAGTTTTAATTTGTCGGGTATTAAAAATAAGATATTATTTATCTTATTTTTAATATCCGACGTAAGTTTTAATCAATGTATATATAGTGTTCGCGTAAATATAAGAAATCATTACGTTGCTAGTATTCTTTAGTAAATTATTAAAATATAAAAAATACGTGGGCAATAATTAATGTATGTAATATTTTTTTAAAATAGTTAATTTATACGTGGTAGAGGCACGCTGCAGCTATATAATGGCTGTAGCACGAAAAGGTCGGCTCGAACGCGGAAGGAACACGCTCTCGCAGAATACCAGCGTAAAATAGTAGCTTAATACTGCTGTGTTTTGTATGGTTAGTGCAGAGAACCGAAGGCCCTTTTTACTGGAAAACGAGGAATTTTAATTCTTAATCGAGGATAAATGTGGATGTCTATGGGCCGCAGCATCCACTTACCATCAGGTGGACTGTGTGCTCGTTTGTCACCCTTATTCTATAAAAAAAGTATAGTGTAAGTTGATGTTAGAGCCAGTCACGAGATCACGAAGTCTCACATAACTACGTAGTACTAATATTTATTCTCTGACGTTACTGTGAATCTAATGTACATTTTAATTTAAAATAAGCGTTGTCATGTTTCGCTTAATTCAGTCTTGCTTTCAGTGTATTGTTTGTTAGAAATGGTTATTATTCTTTAAATTGTCCTTTTTCTGGAGAATTAAAGAAAATTGCAAGCTAAAGTTCCAGCGCACAATTTCTACAATTCTGATATGAGAATTTATTTTTTCAAATAAATCTTCTTACTTTCTTGTTCTTTTTTAATTCAATGCTATTGTATGTAATACCTTAAAATTATATAGAAATTCACAGTAAGTACAACAGAAGTATTCGTTATTATGTTATGATTTAAAAACTTTAAATTATTTCTTCAAAATCTCCAGAATCCACTGCTGAAAACTAAAAGACAGCTCAAAGACCTCTCTTTATGATCTTCATTATGTAGGCCTAAAGAGGCCTTTTACCTTATAGGATATTTGCCACAATTGCCACGCTTGGCAGGCAACCGGTTGACAACCGCACTTTATTTTTAGTTTTTATTAGATCTTTTAAAATTTAACAAAATGTCTCGTTTTCCGTTAAACTCCTTAAGATAATAATAAAATATTTTAAAATGTTTACGGGTCTAATTTAAATTTATGCGTAAATATATTATTTAATTAATCAAGTCACTTTTTACAGACATAAAGAATTAAAATAAACTACTTACCAATGTATGCATTGTTAAAAATATTTAGTCACACGTATTTAGCATGGAGTAACGTTACAGTATTGATGTAAAGATGAACGCTGCGTCGCCTTTATACTTATACTCAAGAGCAGACAGCCGTGTGGTTTTTACGCGAACGTACTGTGACGCACAATTACGAGATATGTAATTGTTTTCCATAAAACTATGAGCGTGAACACCATGTTTGAGAATCGCATTACGGCCCTATAGAAACTTCACGTTTCTATCTGTCTAAAATAAACAGATTTAAACATTAAATTTAATTTATCAAAACATTTATTTCATTTGCCATCTGTTAGGTAGGTTTCCTAAGATGAATGAGACGTATACTTTTTGGTCCTTTCTAAATATAAACTTTAAATAATTAAAAAGAAAATAGTTTACGTTTAATTCCTTCAGAAGGCGTTTGTAGGTCATAGTGTATAAAGAAGCATTACAGCTGACTTCTGAAGCTATTATGCGGAAATTATTTTACTATTTTAAGTATAGATGGCTCCGTTGCGCAGCGTATTAGCAGTGTATTATGAGTTGGGCCTCAGATCGAATCAACTTTTCGATCGAATCCGAACGAATCGAAGATTTCTAAGTTGTTTTGTGTTGTTAATTGTAACAGACATGACTGTAAGCTGTTATTTGAAAAAAAAAATAGTCCCGCTGGGTTTATTGCTGGTTCTTCCCAGGACAGAGGTTTTTTTGCCGAATTAGTGGTAAATTAAGAAAAGTGTTTTACAGTAAGTATTATTTATAATCTATATTGAATAAAAAAGTTTCTGTTTCCGTTTGTCATACATATTCTGTAAGAAAATCACAAATGATGCATTACAATGTATAATTTGTAGGGTTCGGGCTGGAGTGTTACTGGATAGGTACCCGTTTATCCGCCAAGACACTTTAATGTTATTTAATAAACAATAAAAAAGCAAGGACTTTAAAATTTGAATAATAAATGTAGTTTGGCTGTCCTAAATTGCGAGGAATTATCGTAATCCACGGTTGCCAAAATTCAGCGCTGCGTACTAGGTATCCTGGACGTCACCTACCTGTTAAGTTACTGTTGTATCTGCTACAATAATAACGAAGGGTTTTTGCTGTCTGAAAATACCTACGTCCAGCTGAAATACTTCCTGAGAAAGGTCCCCAAATTTTTGTTAATAAAATTTCTACTACGGCTGGGCTATGCTACTGCGTACGGTATGTTTAGGTGGAAATACCCATTGTTCGTGATGATTGAAGGTGAAATAATTTACTTTAAAGAAATAATTGGTGTGTTTTGTTATGGACGGTCGCTGGTAATAATACAGCTTAAAAACAAAACAGAAAAAAACAGTAATGTTTTCAACAATATAATACTGTGTTTTAGTTAACAAAGTAATAAATGGAGTGTATTATGAATCAAAAACTTGTAATTACATTCTTTTTTTCATTTATAAGAAAGGAATTACACGTCACGCCAAATATCAAAATGGGATGACGAAGCGTTGAAGTCAAGTTCTATTCACAGATAAGTTTGTAATTAGGATGTGGAGACGTTCGGGAGAGAGGTGCGCTAAGTGCAACATCATTGGAAAAGAGACATATGGTGGAGGGTCAGTTATGATATAGGGAATTATTTGTTTGGAGGCACATACGGTACTCTGTCATTGAGAATGTGTCACTAATGGCACAGAGACTGAAATCGTAGTGCCATTTGCCGTTTTTATAAGAGATATTTTTATAGGATAATTGGAGATTTGTTTTGATGCGTAATAATGCACGTCGCATACTGCTGCCGTAGTTATCGAATACCATCCGAATATATCAATATTATATACAGTACCCGGATGACCGATTTTTTTTAATTACATTTAAATACAAATTACATACTGATGAATAATATTTTTGATCTTATTGACATAATAGAAAAAACCGAACTGGTGATTTGAATAAAAATCATGAATGCAATTAGTTTAATTAAAATTTTCGTATTTTTAATAAATATTTTAAAAATGGGCTCGAAATAATAGACTTTCTCACAAAAGAAGGGAACTTGAAAAAAAAAAGGAAAAAAATCGACCGAAGGAAGGACGCGAACCAAGGCATTACGATTTCGCGACTGCTCGATATCCACTTGAGCTATTACGATCATTAACACAATGTCAAAATTTACCTATTTATTCTTATTTTCTTATATTGTAGCAATTTTTTCATTGCCTGAAAACACAGATAAAAACACATTTTTTTAAAATAAATCCTAGCTATATCGATTTATTGCCCCCTAAACTCCCTGGAAACTAAATTTTATGAAAATCGTTGGAGCCGTTTCCGAGACTCCGATTATATAATATATACAAGAATTGCTCGTTTAAAGGTATAGGATACATCAACACTATGGGGTGGTCAATGCGCTCGCCCGACTTAAAATCCAATTAACATGTATGGTAAGCTTGGAAGACAAATTGAGAAAATAAATCCTGTTCCAGCTAATTTGAGATATCTTACAAACGCATTACTGGAAGAATGGAACGTAATCTCTCAAGATTTTATTGATAACTTTGTTATGAGTATTGCTAAGGAGACTGGAAGCAGTTCGAAGATCTAAGGGGGCAATACTAAGTACTGATTATAGACCACATGCCACCATGAAGCGCTTATAGCCTTTCTTAAGCATTTATGAAAAAAAAAATGAATAAAAATGTTAGAAACAAAAATATTTCTTTCCCGTAATTTTTTTTTCTTAATTAAGTTAATTCTATCATTTGATCGTTTGTTTGTTTTGACTTTCGCAATTTTATATTAACAAATAACAAGCAATAACCAAATGAATAAACTTAATTGTCATATTTTATACAAGGTAAGAGACACGCTGCACCGATATTATGGTTGTAGCATGAATGGGTCGGTTCGACCGGGGAAAGACCACGCTCTCACAGAATACCAACGTTCGTATGGTGAGTGTAGAGAACCGAAGACCCGTTTTACTGGAAACGAGGCATTCCATCCTAGTCCTCAAGGGTGACAACGCATTTGCATTTTGATTCTTAATCGATGTTAAATGTAGATGTCTATGGGCCATAGCATCCACTTACCATCAAATGAACTGTGTGCTCGTTTGTCACCCTAATCCTATAAAAAATATTAGTGGTCTAACTAAAAGGGTTCCTTGTTGTTTAACTACGGAACTATAAAAATGATTTAATTGTCAACTTTTGATCAGTGTATGAAATTTGTCCTTTGTGAATACGTTTATAATGACTGTTACTTAAGGGCTAATAGCCTTGAATATAAAGGAGCTCTTTGCCTACTTTTCATGCATGCACTCTACGCTTTTGACAAGATAATCATAATGATTGCCTACATTATACAAGGCACACACAATACCTTTGCGTCACCAGAAAATGAATAAGGTGTAATGGATCTTATGTGGTGTGGTGGGGGCGTGGTATCCATCAACCTATAGTACGTGGTAGAGCCATGCTGCAGTTATATTAATAGTATAGTTGTAGCACGAATGGGTCGGCTCGACCGGGCAGGACCACGCTCTCACAGAATACCAGCGTGAAATAGTAGCTTAATGCTGCTGTATTTCGTATGGTGAGTGTAGAGAACCGGAGACCATTTTTACTGGGAACGAGGCATTCCATCTTAGTCCTCACGGGTGACAACGCATCTGTATTTTGATTCGTAATCGAGGAAAGATGTAGATGTCTACGGGCCATAGCAACCAATTACCGTCAGGTGAACTGTGTGCTCGTTTGTCACCCTATCCTATAAAAAAATTTAATCCCGTGAGTGTCATAATAGGTGACTTTTACCATCCCGTTAATACGAGACGAAAATATCTAAAGCCTTGAGCAACACCCAAAACATAACGTCAGGCACCACACTCGCCGATTTGCTAGCCAAGCGTGACTCATAAAAACTAGTAAGTAACCTTCTGAGTTTACTTACTATGTTATTATATGCAAGGGATATTCAATATCAAGTGAGGATGAACACGTTGCTAGCAACTTTTATTTTGTAGTGTTTTTATTTCCGTGGTACGCTGTAGCTATATGGTTGCGGCACGAATAGGACCGAATTCCATCGGGGAAGAACCACGCTTACACAATGTTTCTGGCTCGATTTATATCAATGGAGGAAACATAGCTTCATAGTCTTGGGTCGGCCAATTTTAGTATAAATATATAATAGCTCCGTCGTGCCATAATATAGCCACAGAATAGCTCTACCACGTAATGCAATAGTTTTTAGCAATACGATCTGCTAAAACAATGTTTTCGTCCTTTTAACTAATAATATTTCTTTGAGCATCACGAGCTAGAGTGGTATGGTGGAGGTTTTTCCAGGTTGAGATTCGGCTTACCAACGTGTAACTGTAGAATATTACGGAGCAGTTACCTTAAATGTACTAGTAAAATTTGATTCACTTGTTTCGCAGTGAAAATTTTCATGCGTATTTGTATATTATATGCTTAATGACAGCACGAAATTTAATTTTTCCATTTTCGTCAATACCCTACAAGCTGCAAAAAAATGATTTCTACTTTTTACAGGGATAAAAAAAATAAAGATAATCAGTTTTTTAGGTGGCTTCCTGTTTTATCAGCCAGTATTTACTTTTTAAATTTTAAAGAGTTTGTATTGCATTCACACTTTTACACACAACGCCACTCGTACCAAATCAAGAGAATATCACCATAATCTTTAGGCCTACATAATGAAGATCATAAATTTAGAGAAACTTTACTACTTGTAAAATGATACGTGACAAATTTGGACATTTATTTCGTCGTCGTGTGAGCCTTGGATTCTGTGTTTCTGGGATTTTCCATACCTGGGCCATTAAGGTCATGATAAAACATGGTACCAAGTACACATTTAATGAATACATAACTAACTCAGTAGATTCCCACCGTTTAAATTAGTAAATGGATTTAAATAATTCCAGTCCTGATTCCTTTTTGTAGTAGAGCCCCGTCTGTGTCGCATCATGGCTGTAGCACGAATTGATCGCCTCAGATCAGAATTCCAATGGCGCTTATGGACGGGAGCCGGGTGTGCTGTACCCTCCTAGAATTGTCTGAAGTCCATTCCAAATTACTACCCCAAAATTCTAGGGCTTACATTAAACAAATAATTTCATACAAAACCTCTGAAATAAATAATCAAATAATCTACTGCCGAGAAATCGATATATTATTAAGTTTAAATTTTTTTGTCTTCATCTTTTATCGCTGTTCAAGAAACATGTCCCATGCTGGTAATTTTTTCTAGATACCTACGACAATGCATAAGGGTACTGAGCTTCGTGAGCGTAACTCGGTAAGAGACGAGAATCAGGGGACCATTTTTACTGGTAACATATCCATAGATTGTCGGTTCTTCGAGCTATATGACCGGCCCATTGTCACTTCAGCTTACTAATCCGCTGGGCGGTGTAATGTCGATTACCATTTCAAAATTTACCATGCAGAGAAACTCCTAGCATAGCCCTCTTCATAGCTCACTGAACGACCTTGAGATTCTTTATACGGCCAGAAGTAAAGGACAATGCCATGCTATGCATGCCGACTCGGTGAAAGATGTAGGAATTCAATGGATGCAGGTGGCACAGAAATGTGCTTTGTGACATTCCTTGAGGGAGACATATCTTCAGCAATGGACTTGTGAAGAGCCACATGACGATAATAATTAAGATTTATAAATTTATTTATTAATTAGTACCCGTACTTATGTCATCATTATTTTGTTATTTACTTTTATTGATTATAATTATTTTTTTTTATAGAATAGGGTGACAAACGAGCACACAGTCCACCTGATGGTAAGTGGTTGCTGCGGCCCATAGACATCTACATCTATCTTCCATTACAAATCAAAATGCAGATGCGTTGTCACCCGTGAGGACTGAGATGGAATGCCTCATTTCCAGTAAAAAGGGTCTCCGGTTCTCTACACTCACCATACGAAATACAGCAGCATTAAGCTACTATTTCACGCTGGTATTCTGTGAGAACGTGCTCCTTCCCCGGTCGAGCCGACCCATTCGTGCTACAACTATACTACTAATATAATTGCAGCATGGCTCTATTATATTCGTTATAAATATGGTGAGCCATGGCTCTACCATGGCTCACCATATTTATAACGAATATAATAGAGTATGTAATAAATCTATATTTAGTTGAACGTATTGTTTCGTAAGTATATAATAATTTAATAATATAAAACATATACTACGGATATTACGGAAGCGAGCAATAATATGACAATAAAATTTCGTGCGCCATATCTAGAGGCACAATCGGCAAGGCTAACGGCGATCACAAGGATGGAATATTAACTGTATATTATGCATTGTTAGGGTCACCATCTGTCCCGATTTGTCGGGACTGTCGTCGTTAAGTATTGAGCACCAAATAACACGTTCCAAGAAGTTTCATGTCTACTCGTTTAACCAAGTATACAAACTATCTACTTAATTTGTTCCTGTCTATTAAAAGCTAATACGATTCATGATATTCATACCACGGAAGCATCAGAAACAATCTATAAAGGAAAATAATAAAAATCACTAATAAATAACATAATAAATTAATGTCATACGCAGTTTGATGTTTTGAATTATCTTTGTAAATATTTTTGAGTACATTATTTTTACTTTTGACTCAATAGACTATGAATGAAAATGAATAATGTAAATCAACTTCAGACCAATAATACTTCTTTATTGGTCTGTACTCAATAGATTCCCTATCACAGGCAGTTCCGACAAAACCTTGTCTAACATGGAGACTATTGTATTGTAAGTCATACGATTTGTATCGACCAAAACGGAATAAGCACTGTCTTAATGTAAATTAATCAATGAAATTGAAGGTGTTTGGTCCAATCGAATTATAGGTTCTTATGGCGCAAAAAACAACTTGTGAAGATTGGTTTGGTTTGGCTGTAAAATATATTTGTTTTCTTCCTCACTACCGTCATCATCATTATATTATATTACAAAATCACTGCTCACCATAGCCCGACTTCTTGTATCTCTTATATATTCTGGTTAACCAAAATCTAAATATACTCTTTAGACATTTTTATTAATGCCCTAATTGGCATGAACCTGTGGCCGATGTGCACTCACGTTGGTCAGTTGGGTTGAAAAACACACAGCGCACTGTCAATCTGTGGGATTATTGTTTGGGATTGGTAATACATTTTAAGACAGATAACATTATAAAACTCGAAATATAAAACTAAAAATAAAGAAACAAAAAAGACACATTAAAATAATATACGTTTTTTAAATTAATTATGTCTTAACTTTATATAACAGCCAGTGCTCTTTGCGTATTTTATCGCATCTATCACGGGGAGTGCTCTGAGGAATTGTTCGGATTAATCCCAGCCGCCAAATTTCGTGAACGCACGACACGGCAAACGTCCCGATACCATCCACACCATCTGGATGCTTGGCGGTCCACCACTGTACGTTTCACAAGGAGTTTTCTTCCACGTACAACCTCTCTGTGGAATAGTTTATCATCGGCGATTTTTCCGGACCGATACGACCTGGGGACCTTCAAGAAAAGAGCTTACTCCTTTCTAAAGGGCCGGCAACGCACCCGCAATTCTCCTGGTGTTGCGGTTGATCATGGGCGGCGGTAGTCACTTAACATCAGGTGAGCCGCATGCTCGTTTGTCCCCTCTTCTATAAAAAAAAAAAAAAAAGTGCTTGTCAACTCTACTGTCTACTATAACCCATCACAAGTATCTTGCTAAACATAAGCCAACCCCATAGATTGCCTGTATCTATCGATTAGTTGCATGTTTTATCACGTTGTCACTCCATCTAGGGGGTACACCTAGAAATGCGCATGCCACTTGTCCTTATTACTCGAAAACCTTTTCGCCCCATCAGTTGTCGGTTTTTAATGCTCTATGGTCGGCCCATTGCCACTTCAGCTTACTGATCCGCTGATATATATCAGTTACTTTTGTATTTCCGCGAATATCCTTGGTACGGATTTTATCCCGCAGAGAAATTCAGTGCATCCCTTTCCATCGTATCTTGAGTTACTTTCAGCTTCCTCATACAGGCAGCAATGAAGAACAATGTTTCGTTTCCGTAAGTCATCACTGGTAACAGGCACTCATTGTATACGTCTTAGGCAAGAATCAGACAAGAAAATCTGTCGGAGTTTCCAGATTGCTGCGCCGATGGCTAGTCTCCGTTGAGGCTGGTCACCGTGACCGGAATTCGGTCTGGAGAACATTATTAATAGTAAGGTATGTAAAAAATATAGTAAGTATTTTATTATTAAGTATATATATATATATATATATATATATATATATATATATATATATATATATATATATATATATATATATATATATATATATATATATATGGAAAAATATTGCCATATATGGCGTATATATATGGTTTAAGAGAATCCACTATCCTTTATCATCCCGTAGGTGTCATAAAAAGTAATAGATAAAGATGAAAAAGGAGAAAGCAGCAGCATATTTTAGGTAACAAATCAAAAAAACAAAAAACCTGCAATTGCTAACGCGCCTGCCACGCGCGGCGACTATCCCACCTAATAGAAAAGCAGATTTACCAGAGCCTCGCTCGTTTAATTATGGTAGAATCTCCCCTATGAGATAAGAAGTAGAGCCGCAGCTTCACTAGCTTAACTATGACAAATATCTCCCCCATCAGACTAGAAGATTTGCCGCATCCTCGCTTGCTTAATTATGGCAAATATCTCCCCTATCAGATAAGAAGATTTGCCGCAGCCTCGCTCTCTTAACTATAGCAAATATTTCTTCTATTAGACAAGAAGATATGACACGGTCTCGCTTGATTAACTATTGCAAATATCTCCCCTATTAGATAGGAAGAATTGTCGCAGCCTCGCTTGCTTAACTACGGCAAATATCTCTCCCATCAGACTAGAAAATTTGCCGCAGCCTCGCTTGATTAACTATGGCAAATATTTCCCCCATCAGACAAGAAGATTTGCCGCAGGCTCGCTTGCTTAACTATGGCAAATATTGCCCCCATCAGATAAGAAGATTTGCCGCAGCCTTGCTTGCTTAACTATGGCAAATATCGCCTTCATCAGACAAGAAGATTTGCCGCAACCTCGCTTGCTTAACTGTGGCAAATGTCTCCCCCATCAGATCAGAATGTTTGCTGCAGCCTCGCTGTCTTAACTATGGCAAATATTTCCTCCATCAGACAAGAAGATTCGTCGCAGCCCCGTTACCCTAACTTATCTGGAGGGTCCTATTTTTAGCAGTGGATTTTGATAGCTGTAATTAATGAATGAATCATAAGGATAAATAATTACTAGATCTTTAATTTCTAATACCATTAAGACATTTAATAACTATGCGGTTAAATTTAATAAGAAATTAATGTTATCCTTACTACTTGTGTTATTACCTATTGGCTGTGTTGACATATTATGTTTCAATATACCTTATATTATTTTCTTTCATTTATTTAATATAATATTGAAACAGTATTTTAATAAAACTACGAAAAAAATCAGAGTAGGTACACAAAGCTTTGTGATACAGTACCTAAATAAAAATAAAAACGGCTAATTATTAATAATGTTAATGTCACGTTAACGTTTTTATTTTAATTTTATGATCTCTTCGTTTTTGAAAGGGATCTAATAATGTAGCGTTATAAAGATTTTTTTAAATAATCAATAACGACTATTTGTTTTGTAATTTTTTATTCCATTAATACAGATCTATTTATATTTAAATTACGATTTCTATATACAATTTCTATATACTTGCAACGAATAGTATATTCGGCCACACGCCGAATACCAAATATTATGCGAATATTAGGTAATAGTATTCAGTCGGGAAGGAAGTATTGTTTATTATTCGAAGCGTCCATTCTCTGAAGCTGCCATTGTCCACGAGAAGAAAATGAGTAAACTACTGCCTGAAAATGAACAAAAATTATTTTTTCTGCGCCATTACCTTTCACTTTAATTGCGATAATTCAAGAGCGTACCTGATAGTTCTTTTTTTAATTTTTATAAAATAGAAGTTAATTTTGTAGTTATTACTACTTTAATGATAATAGGAAAAAATATTATTATAAAATAAATAAATATTTTCATTTTACCAATTAAATGACTACAGTAAAACTTCTTACTTACGTATTCGGTATTCGACCGAATAGTACCTAGATATTTGGTATTCGACCGAATACGATAAAAGTAGCCGAATACCGAGTAGTAGTCGAATATTCGTTGCAAATCTTCAATATAGATCACTCTAAGATTCCGAAAATTAGCCTGGAAAAACAAACAGACAGAAAAATTTATTGATGGGATACAAATAAACCCTGTGTCCGCTAAAGAGTTACTTCTATACTATTGAATATAGACATGCACTTCAATTCTATTTATATGTATGTTGTGTCTAAAAATTGTACGAAGAGCGTAGCAATAGTTTTCGAACCAATTACGCAATGTGTTGTTCTTGTAGAAACTACAGGTTGTTAGAAGTTCGAAGACAATACCGTTCTATACTCGTATAGTCGTTGTGATTGCGCTGTTGACGTTGAAACTCTGACGTAACATCCATTAGTGATATAGAATCGGGTTAAGTGCGATATTTACTTTACTTTTCTGTTCTGTCTGATTTTTTAAACAATCCCACTACAAGAAGTTTATGAAGGTACAGTATACTAGGTAATACATTATCCGCGCTTGAACACCGACCTTCTGACCTGACTGCCTAACAAGGAAACTTGTTTTCTGGGATTTTCGAATTTCGGCAATAAGGATTTTCTTAATTAGGATTTTCTCCTGTATCGTGGAGGCAGTTTACACACATAAATTGAGCAAGGACAAACATTCAAACCCGTAAAAATTACTTGTAGGCCATACAAAAACTTGTTTTGTGCGGGATTCGAACCCGCGACCCTTAGAACCGTCTCTTGGGTTGCTATTGTGTATAAGTGTTTTTTGTATAAAATTTAAATCATATTTGTATTCACGGTTCTCGTTACGCAATGGAATGAATATTCATAAACATTCGGTACACAGCACCACAAATGTATGGCAGTTGTGGCCCAAAAGTAAAGATAGATAGAAAATTTATTTGCTTAAAACGTCATCATCATCATCATCATCATCATCACAGCCCTTCACAAGTCCACTGCTGAACATAGGCCTCTGCCACAAAGCACGGTCCTGAATCACCTGCATCCATCGACTTCCTGCATGTCTTACCAGGTCGTCACTCCATCTAGTGCGGGGTCACCCTACACTTCGCCTATTGGTACGAGGCTGCCACTCGAGAACCTTTTTTCCCCAACGGTTGTCGGTTCTTCGAGCTTTATGGTTGGCCCATTGCCACTTCAGCTTACTAATCCGTTGGGCTATGTCGGTCACTCTGGTTCTATTGCGGATATCATCATTTCTAAGTTTATCACTCAGAGAGACCCCAAGCATTGCCCTTTCCATAGCTCGCTGAGCGACTTTGAGCGTCCTCATACGGCCAGCAGTGAAGGACCACGTCTCGGTTCCGTAGGTCATCACTAGCAACACGCACTAGTTGTACACTTTAGTTTTCAGGTTTTGAGGTATACCTGACCAGAAGATGTGTCGTAATTTCCCGAACGCTGCCCAGCTGAGTTGAATCTGCCGATTGACCTCTCGGTCGAAGTTGGAATTACCTAATCGGACTATTTGTCCCAGGTAAACGTACTCGTCAACAACTTCGAGATTAGTGTTTCCAACAACTACGGGCATAGCTGTGACATGGACGTTAAACATGATCTTTGTTTTGCCCATGTTCATCTTAAGACCTATCCGTTGGGAGGCACTATTGAGGTCATTGAGCTTAAGTCCTCCAGCGATTCTGCCATAGAATACTATAATACACTGTGTATTATAGTATTCTATGGCTTAAAAAAAGGTATATAAGATGATCAATGATGTGGACTGACATGTTTTACCATAATTGGCATGCAAAAATGAAGTAAAATACAACTAATTGTACCAAGCCAATCTTACATTTTAAAATTATTCGTTATTACTTTAAAATTATGTACAAACATTCTTTTTGAATTCAAATATTATTTGCAATTAATCGGAAACCGATCCACTCTATTTGAATTCTTGAATTCTTATACAATAAATTACACATAAATTATTAATTGAATTGTTACATTATTGTTACGTAATTAATATTCAGTATTCTACGAGATTAGTAAAGCTAATATTATTTAAATAATTACGCTACTTATATTAAATCTCAGTCTATTATGTAAATATTGCCATTCAACTTAAAACATTATTTTACATTTTAATTAAAAAATAATCAATTTGAATTGTTTTTAGAAGTAAATAGTCTACATTCATTAATTTCCTTAAACTAAAGTTTATATTAATATAATAAAATTGGCGAATTTATAATTAATTATATATTATGTACATAGAAGATAACATAATGCATGTTATCTTAATATAAAAGAATATTTAAAATGTATGCAATTGTATATGTACTTACATTATTAATCTAAATCATAATGTAATAAATCTGTAGAAAAGTCGTGTCTGTAATTCTAATATTTTCTGGTAAAAACAGGTTCAAGGGACTAAATAAAGGGCACTGAAGCCAAATTAGTGGTTTTAAGAATTTTTGCCTGTGTGTTATCTGTTTATTCAAGATTCACGCAAAAGCAAAAAGCAGAAATTAGGGACCCGGGGCTACTTTAGGCTACTTTTATCCGATTACGGAACTTCAAAAAAGAATGGTTAAGTATTTTCCTTCCTTTAGATGTGAGTTCCTATTTTATACGATTAATGTGTTTTTATTAAAATAAATAAACTATTTATAAATTTAGCCCAAAAATTAGTTTTAACCGTTGTGTAAGAAATTGAACTACGCCAACAATTTATGTTATTATTGTTGTGTTCACTTTTTCAAGACATTGTCATCTAACGTAAAATAGAAAATGTAGTGACATTTTGGTTTTAGTTACTAATAAATTAAATAATATAAATAACTTACATTTATATAGTTTTTTAATTAAATTCATAATTGATTTGAAAATTCTAATGTACATTTTTAGTTTTAGTTATTTCATTTTATTAGATATAAATCCTATACTATTAAACGAGCAATTCTTGTATATATATATATATATATATATATATATATATATATATATATATATATATATATATATATATATATAATCGGGATCTCGGAAACGGCTCCAACGATTTTCATAAAATTTAGTGTCCAGGGAGTTTCGGGGACAAATTGTTAATGATTATAAATAGCTTAATTGGTATAATGGGCGGCACAGAATCGTAAAACCCCGGTTCGAGCCCAGACCGACTTTTTTATTTTTTTTTTCAAGTTCCTTTCTTTTTGAGAAAATCTATTTTTTCGAGACCTTTTTAAGTATTTTTTAAAATAATTGCACTCATGATTTTTATGCAAATAACCAGTTCCGTTTTTTCTGTTATGTCGCTAAGATCAAAAAATATTATTTATATTTCATCAGTATGTAATTTGTATCTAAATATAATTTCCAAAACACACGAATTAAAAAAATCGAGCTAAAAATACCGAGCAAAGCTCGGTCAACCGGGTACTAAATTTTATAGTAACTAATTACTACTTAAATAGATAATAGTAACATTTATGGAAAATCTTACAATTAAGGATGTTTCTAAGTTTAATTTCTAATCTATTAAAAGTTTTAGTATCTAATCTTTAAGTATTTTTTAGTTTTTTTATCTACAAATAAACTGATAAAAATTGCAATAAGTACAAAACTCTTATTATCCCTAAAGTTTAAATAATTAATAATTATTAATAATTATATTAAAAAGTTTAAATAATAAAAAAATATTTTATATATGTATTGGTAGATCTTAGAATTTATAATATCTCATAAATTAGTCGATTATTGAAACTGAAAAGGCGGTGTTTCATAAAATTTTACAGTGTTTGTTGACTATATCATGATATAGCTCGACCAAATCAATGAATAGATATTGTTCGGCGATATTAACAACTCAACACGATGACGAAATTTATGTATTATATAAATGGTATATGGTAGAGGGTAAAGTTTTAGCTGTCATAATTTTAATGTAAAAATAGCGCCATCTACTTACTGCTACGTAAACTAACAATGAGTACATAACTGGCCAAATTAAACACAATTTTATTGTTGCAGCATCAAAAATTGTCAGAGTCTGCATGATTTATCATAATTGTCAATTTTAGCAAAATTACTAACGAAACTGTGTGTGTACACTTTGATTAAGAGAGAAGGTCTTTAGTTGAATATGTTGTGTGTCTATCGACATAGCATTATTTCACCAATTTCTTTTTGTATCATGTCGGATATAAGTAATTAAAAATTAAATGCACTGTGAGATCCATAATTAATAGAATAATAGTTCGTGGATACCGTTGACGCAGCCATATTTAGATAGCCTTAATATTTTCATACATAACTATTAAAATTTTTGTGACAGTCCCTGTTTCATAGCTACTAGAACTGCATTGATAGAATCTCTAATAAATTTAATGTGTTTACCGACGTGTCTCCTACAAGTGATCAAGTTTTTCTAATTTTAGTACGTGCATGCGTGCGTGTGCGTGTGCGTGTGCGTGTGCGTGTGCGTGTGCGTGTGCGTGCGCGTGCGCGTGCGCGAGCGCGTGTGCGTGTGCGTGTGCGTGCGCGTGCGCGTGCGCGTGCGCGTGCGCGTGCGCGTGCGCGTGTGCGTGTGCGTGTGCGTGTGCGTGTGCGTGTGCGTGTGCGTGTGTGTGTGTGTGTGTGTGTGTGTGTGTGTGTGTGTGTGTGTGTGTGTGAAAATCTGGACTAGGATGACACATCTTAGCGTTTCTAGCTATTCGCTTTCTTATCTTTATTTTGTACTTATCTGCATTGCCAAAACGATTTATTTTTCATTGTAAGTGTACAATTAAGTCAAGTTATAAGATTACCTATATATCATGTTTATTTGAGTATTTAGTGCTAATTTGTTAAGAAATGGCCAAACAAATATCTCTTTCTTTCTTTCTTCTTTCACAATAAGAATTAAATTATTTTTATCAATAAAATGATTTGAACCTTTTTTTATAGAATAAGGGTGACAAACAAGCCCGAAATCTACCAGATGGTTAATGAATTCTGTGGTTTTTAGACACGTATATTTATCCTCGATTAATAACTAAAATGCAGATGCGTTGCGACTTATGTGACAACGATGGAATGCCTCGTTTTCAGTAAAAAAAGTACTTCAGAACTCACGTGATAGTGTGAAAGGACTTCACAATTCACAATACGAAACACAGAAGCATAAAGCTGCTATTTAACTCCGATATTCTGTGAGAACGTGGTCCTTCCCTGGTCGAACCGACCGATTTTGTGTAATATAGTTGCAGAATGGCTCTACATATTTCTGTGTTTCAATATAAAGTGTAAATGACTCATTACCGAGAAGCATTTCATCTTAGTGCAACAACAACGCATTACAGCTACGCCTTCTTTGTTTGAAGTTGGCTGCAGATGCCCAAGGGCTGCAGAAGCCACCTACTATCAGGTGGAAGGTCTTTTGTCTCTTCAATTTTATAGAAAAGTATTTTGACCTTTGAATTTAATTGACACAAACGAATAGGCAAATACAAAGTTTTGCGAGGTTGTAACAAAACAAGTTTATGTTGAAAATAACAATGCCCTTTAACAGTTTAGGCCTATCGTGGGCGGAATTGCTTTTACTAATTTGTGAAATCTCCTTGGGGTATTTTAACGTGCCTTGAGATAATTTTATCAGCGCCTACTCAAAATTTGTAACGAGCGAACTTAATCTACGTAATGACAATGATCATCAATGAGAATTTCAACGTTTTTTAAAGTATAAACTGTTACAGTCTTACAATGCCCATTATTAATTAGGCAGATATGTGCTACCCAGACTTGAACCAAGGTTTCCTAATAAGGTAGAGTGTTTTCTTAATAATTGAGAAATATGATCATATGTGTCGTAACCTCTTGAAATGGCTCACTATCCAAGACTAAAAATATTTTATTTTATTTTATTTTATTTATTTATATAATTTTAGTTAGTCAAAAGAATTCAAATTTGGGATTTTTCGAACTTTTAAAAATTAATAACTCCGAAAATATTAACTTTATCGTTAACAGTCAGTTATAGGAACCTTATATTTTTATTTTATCGAAGAAAAAAATATTTTTCGTATTTTATTCTTTTTCCTTGAATGAGTCAAAGTTATCCGAATTAGGGATTTTTCTAACCTTTCATAACTCCGAAAATATTAACTTTATTGTAAAAAGTTAGGACCTTTTTTAGGGTTCCGTAGTCAACTAGGAACCCTTATAGTTTCGCCATGCCTGTCTGCCCGTCTATCCGTCCTCGCTTAATCTCTGTGACCATTAGCACTAGAAAGCTGAAATTTGGTACCAATATGTGTATCAATCACGCCGACAAAGTGGTAAAATAAAAATTGGAAAAAAAATGTTTTACTAGGGTAGCCCCCCTATATGTAAAGTGGGAAGTGATTTTTTTTTAATTTCAACCCTAATGTGTGATATATTGTTGGAAAGGTATTTAAAAATGAATAGGGGTTTACTAAAATCATTTTTGATAATGTCAATAATTTCGGAAATAATCGCTCCAAAAGTAAAAAACAATGTGTCCCCCCTCCCTCTAACTTTTGAACCATAAGTTTAGAAAATAGGAAAAAAATCTGAAAAGTAGAACTTTGTAAGGACTTTCTAGGAAAATCATTTTGAACTTGGATGGAAACAACAGTACCCACTACCGGGAGCAGTTGCAGGAGCGCGAACATAATGGATACCCACCTTTAAACTCATAAGTGGGAACACTTATTGTGACGGACGGGAAACTACGGAACCCTACACTGAGCGTGGCCCGACACGCTCTTGACCGGTTTTTATTCGTATTACATCAAAGAATATATTTTTTTAATAATTTATTCTTTTTCTTTATGTATTTTTAATGGGTCAAAATTATCAGAATTTAAGATTTTTCATACTTTTAAAAATTCATAAATCCGAAAATAAATTTTTTGTAAAAGGTCATACGACCTTTTTTATTCGTATTTCATTACAAAATATTAAAAAATTGTCACGTTTGAAAATAACAACCAAATTATACAATAATAATAAATTATAACAAATAAATTGTTATTATTATTAACAATTCTTCGTCGTTGAAAAAAATTATTGGTTTAAATAATATGGCACCGAGTGCTCCATGGCACTTAAATGTATTAATATCATCGTATCTGTGGGACAATTTGAAAATAATCGCATAAGAAGTGAGGTGGAATAGTTTTCGGACCGATTCCTCTTGGACTTAGAGTTTGGGAATGCCCGACTATTTCAAAGTTCCGACAGACAGTCAGTCACACTACTCTGACAGTCTACTATCAAAGTTCCGGGAATTCCAGGGTCTTCGACTTTTAAAATAAAATTTTTTCAAGCTTTTTGGCTGAGCCATTTTTGAAGAATTTCAATTAGTTAATTTCAAGTGAAAAGTATTAAAAAAAAGCAATTTTTATAAAAATCAACATTTATTAAACAGAAAATTAAATCTTAATAACTTAAACGTTAATATCAGTCTTAATAATTGCTTTGTTTATTTCTTTTAATCAGATACAGATTCACTTTAAAGCAGTTAAATCTTATGATTATAAAACGAACTTAGTTAAAAATCCTACTAATTCTTAATAACTTTACTATTATTTAGTAATTCTAGCATCTAATCATTGATCATAATCACATTATTAATTCTCCTAATCACAGATTTGTTTCATAATTAAATAATCTGAACAAAAATAATAAAGCAGACTTATAAATCAGACTTTCAAATAATTTTGAAAAATCAGTGCGTCAACAGTTTTGTCCAACAATCTGTTTCAGATTTTTGTAATAATGCCACCAGACAAGGAAAATACACACTCGTTTTCAACCGACGTCGGTTTAATTGTGTTGAGGCTAACAGTAGTTCCAAACTTCCTGTGCTTTTCCGGTTGTTAAATTAAAAAAGGAGTTTCAGTTGTTCAAACTTGTCGGCTTAATTGAGTTTAAGGCTTTGTACAGTAGTTACAAGCTTCCTGTGTTTTTCAAATTTGAACAAATGAAACTCCTTTTTTAATTTAACTAACAGATGGCGTTAGGCTCCTTCAATTATTTGAAAATAAAAATGATAACATAACAATTTCGACAATCTTGTCTCGTCTCGAGTCTCGACCCGAAAGTCCCGGGACCCGAAACAACTACAATTACGAAAAGTCCCGGGACATTGAGACACGAGACATCCCGGGACCAAAACCTTGTGCTGGACACTGCTACACTCTGCATATACACTCTTCCATTTTCGAATTAATGTTGAGCTGTCATCCTCAGCCTGTTAGAGAGAGCTGAAACTCTCGCCGAGGTAATGCTGCTTCATATCATGTACTTATATTAATATTTTGGTAATGTGCTGTCAGGCGAAGATAGAATAAATATTACTAACATAAATTTGAGGAAATAATTAAACGATACTAAACCGCAAAGTCTGATATACAGAATGGGTCCCTTCAATTCAATGAACTTGAATGAATCCTTGAACATTAAAAAGCGACGTTGCCACGCAGTGCAAACTATTGGTATTGCGACATATCGACAGCGGTGTCTTTTGTCGGCGTGCCACCCGCGTGCAACATTGTCACTCTTCCAAGGGGTCAAGATACGTTGTCTAAACAGAGTGTTCACTTTTACTGAATTTATTTTAATATTTATTTTGTTTGAAAATTTCAGTTTTTTATTTTACGGGTTTTAATTTAATATTTAATTTTTCTACACTTCTACGGACTAGTATTACTTGTGGTTTCATTTATTGCATATATGTGGGACCCATTTTGTATAATATTAAGTGTGAGAATTGTCGAAATGTGTGTGAAAATACATTATGTCCCTATAAGCATGTTTTACTCTAGGTTAACAAACAAAAACAGTGGGATATTTCGTTGGTACGGAATGTCAAGATCATGTTTGCCTTTTTTTATTTTTTTGCGTCTAGAAGCAAAGAAAGGGCTACCCTCCGGGAAGCGGGGGAGGAAGGTGGTGAATGCTTTAAGCATACCGCGCAGCCGGCTGCGAAATTTTAAACTTAAAGTACAAATACATAAATAATGATATAAAGTTATTGCAGTTTTTGAAAATACGAGTAAATAAGGCTTTTTATTTAAGCTAAATTATCCCAAATTGTATGTGACGTATGGACAACAACGTTTTAGCCTACCGATCGATCCTTAGGAATGTTCACGTGCGCAGTAAAATTAGTTAGAATACTACATTACCACGTCTTATGTATTTAAATGATATAAAAGACAGAATGTTTGAGATTTTTTTTATTAGTAATTTTTTTTACCATTTGCCTATATTACATATTCTGAATCTTCTCTGCAAATTTGGCCGGTTATTGCAAAGTAACCCTGTATAGAGATTATACCTAAGGTACGAGTACTTTTTTTTTGCGCTTGAAGCAAATATGGGCAACCCTCCGGAAAGCGGGGGAGGGAGACGGTGAATGCTCATAGCATACCACGCAGCCGGCTGCGTGGTTATGTGGAGACTTTTACCCACTAAACACCGCCTTTTAGGGACTGGCTTAACGGTCTAACTAGAGATCTCTAAGCCGTATACGAACGCGACCCTCCTTGGCAGAAAGGAGGGCGCAATAGTACGAGTACTCTGTGTACTATTTTTTTTTTGCGCCCGAAGCAATTAAAGGGCTACCCTATGCGTAGGGAGGCGGAAAATGCATTACGCATACCACGATAGCCGGTCTATCGTGGTTATGAGGGGCTCACTGCCCTACCGGGGACCCTAAGTGATACCCTCTAAAAACCGCCTTTGGGGACAGGCAGCCGGCTGATTAAGCTCTATTGTGCCTTATGATGAGCGACCCTCTTTTGGGAAAAGAGGGCGCAGGCGGCTAAGAGCCGCTGAGGGAGTGCCTACGAAGGCAGAATAATATTAGTTAATATAATAATAATTAATTTAATTAGAACTGGCCTGAGCCGCCAGGAGGCAGTTCAGGTCGTTTGACAGTTTATTAGGCGGGTCCGAGAGAGAGTTTCTCGGCCTGCGGACACGATAGCGAGAGGGGGGTGGGTCTGCATAAGAAGCCGCCTCACGAATTAAACTGTTTGGGTGCGACTCTGAGGCTTTGAAGAAGTTCTCAGAGAGTTTTTTAAGGAATTGTTGAATTGTTGGGAGCTCTAAGTCCCGATGAAGGTCAGCATTACGGACGTACCAAGGTGCGTTCGCAGCTCGACGACAGAAGAGGTTCTGAACTATTTGGAGTTCATTTAAAATATTAGGGTTTGCGTGGGCAAAGACGGGGCCCGCGTAGGACATGACGGGTCGTATACAGACCTTATAAAGGGTTCGCTTGTTTCGAAGGGACATTTTACTGTGTCTGCCCAACATACTGTTGAGCCTACTCAGGTAAAACCGTGCGTGACGGGTGACTCGTTTGACGTGGGGCCTAAAAGTGAGCCCTGTGTCTAGAGTGACACCTAAATATTTGGCGGTCGTATGCCAGGGGACAGGGGTCCCTAGCATACGTATTGGAGGGGTGTTTTTAAGACGGCGTCGTTTATAGTCGAAGTGAACGGCGGAGCTCTTCTCCGGGTTCACATCGATGCGCCATTTTTTGAACCAAGCTCCTAGGTCATCAACTGACTTTTGGATCTTGTTCCGTATGAAGGGTAGTGAGACACCTTTGCAGTAGATGGCAGTGTAGTCTGCGAAGAGGGAGAGTTGAACACCTTTCGACGGGATGGGAATGTCGTTGGTGAACAGGATGTACAGCAGAGGAGCAAGTACTGAGCCCTGAGGGACACCAGCCTTGATAGTTCGCTGTGAAGATAGCGTGCCTTCGTGTCTAAAACGAAAGGTACGATGTTTCAAATAGGAGGCCACGAGACGAACTAGACGATCGGGGAGACCTATTTTGTAGAGCTTGTAGATGAGGCCTGTGTGCCAGACTCTATCGAAAGCTTTGGCTATATCGAAGAAGACCGCGATGGTTTTATGACGTCGAGGATAGAAACCGCTGAGGATATATTCCACAATGCGGTGAACTTGTTGGGGACATGAGTGTTTGGCTCGGAAGCCGAATTGGTGGGGAATGATGAGAGGGTCACCGTCTGTGGGAAACAGATAGCGCCTCATCCGTGTTTGGATGACTCTTTCGAAGAGCTTGCCCATTGCCTTGAGGAGGCTAATGGGGCGATGGCTGGAGGGGAGGTTGAGAGGCTTGCCTGGCTTGGGAATTCCAATCACAGTTGCCTCTTTCCACGTAGTGGGAAAATAACTAAGGTTGAAGCAGGCGTTGAAGATAATAGATAAAAAGGTTAACACCTGCTCGGGAAAGTGTTTAAAGGCTTGGTTGGAGATGCCATCCGTGCCCGGAGCCTTTTTAGGCTTAAGTCCTTTGATGAGAGATGAAATCTCATCATTGGACACAGAGATAGGTTCGGAGGCCGTAGGGGGTGAGTTCCGGCGGCGGACCTCATCCTCCACTGCCTGGACGTGTGAGGGGTCGACAGGTTAAGAACTAGGGGAGCATTGAGCGGCAATGCTATCCGCAAAGCACTCAGCCTTTTCTTCGTCCTCGAAGGCAACCGTGCCGTCGGGACGGGAGAGAGGGGGAGTGTGGGTGATAGCGTCTATGCGGAGGGCTCTAGCCATCTGATAGTACGCTGTGTGAGATGGAGAGATATTCTCCATGAGCTTACTCTTTTCGAGATCTTGAAATTCAGAGAGGCGGAAGCGGAGTTTTCGTTGAAGACGATTGGCCGCGCGCCTATATTCGAGGGTGGTATATTTTGCTGCTCTCCGGAAAGCAGCTTTTTTGGCTTTTATTAGGTTGCTAATATGTAGGGGAAGCCCACTATTGTTAGCAACCGGGACGACCCTTTCGTTCTCCTTAAGGGAGGATTTAATAAGGGTGGAGAGTGAATCGACCGCGGTGTCGATTTTTTCGGGACTGTCTAAGTCCGTCGGTATGGAGATGGTAGAATCCTGTGAGTCCAGGGCTTTAGCTAGGGACTCCTTGAATCCCTTCCAGTTAGTGAAGGTTTTCGTATGTGTTGGGGGAGGAGACCGGTCGGTGATCTGATCCTAGATCGTCTAGTGTCTCGATTGCTCTGAGGTTGAGAGAAACTCCTTGGAGTAACGCAAAATCTAACACATGAGGTGAGTGATCGGTGTTATCGGGAAAGTGAGTAACACCGAGAGGACTATGGACGGTGATATCAAGAGACTGCGTGATATCGAGCAGTATCTTGCCACTAGGGGACGTAGTGCGGCATGTCCATTCAGTATGCTTGGAGTTAAAATCTCCAAACATAATGACTGAATTGCCCAAGGATAAAATGGCCTCAAAATCTTTTTTGAGGGGATAGGTTCCTGAAGGGATGTTCTGCGTCAATATACCACCCAAAATAAAGTGGCATTTGTTGCATAAGGAGGAGTATGCAAGTGAATTTAGAGAGCTAGTTGTAAACAAGATGATAGAGATGGGTGATATGGAAGGAATGAGTGTGAATGAGTGCTGGAAGGAAATGGCTGATTGTATCCGAAGTGTGGCAAGGAAGGTGTTAGGCGAAACAAAAGGGAAGCGTATGATAGATAAGGATGGGTGGTGGTGGAGTGAAAGTATTAGAGAAGTTTTGAGAGAAAAGAAAAATGCCTTTAAAGAATGGCAGAGCGTAGAAGACCAGAATGAATCCATAAAAGAAAGTAAGAGAGGGGCGTATAAAGAATGTAAGAAGAGAGCGAAGAAGGAAGTTGCTATTTGTAGGGCAGAGGCGCAAGATAAATTATATCGGTCCCTTGAAAGCCCCGAAGGTCAAAAACGACTTTTTCAAATTGCAAGAGCGAGAGAAAGGAATGGAAGAGATGTTTCACATGTGAAATGTATAAAAGATGATTCTGCAAGGATTTTGACTGACGATGAAAGTATAAAGAAGCGATGGAAGGAGTATTTTGAGAAATTGATGAATGAGGAGAATGAATGGAATGGTATGCTTGAAAACCCACCGGTGAATATGGGCTTAGTGAGAGAAATTAGTGTGGAAGAAGTAAATATGGCTGTTAGGAATATGAAGAATGGGAAGGCAGTCGGCCCAGATGGAATACCAGTAGAAGTGTGGAAGTTGCTGAGTGCGGATGGATGGAAGTGGTTGAGTTTATTTTTCGGTAAATTGTTGCAGGAAGAACAAATACCTGAGGAATGGTGCAGTAGTATACTGGTCCCCATTTTTAAAAAACAAAGGAGACGTTCAAAACTGCAGCAGTTACCGGGGAATAAAACTCATGTCACATACGATGAAAGTCTGGGAAAGAATAATAGAGAGAAGAATGAGAGAAGAGTGTGAGATAACACAAAACCAGTTCGGATTCATGCCCGGTCGAGGTACGACAGATGCCATTTTCACATTACGCCAATTGTGCGAAAAGTACAAGCGCGTGCATAAAAATCTGCACATGGTTTTTGTCGACCTTGAAAAGGCGTACGATCGGGTTCCCCGTGAGGTTTTGTGGTGGGCGTTAAAGATCAAAGGTATGCCTGGGAAGTATGTGAGGTTAGTCCGTGCTATGTACAGAGCATCCCGTACATGTGTACGATCTGCCGCGGGAACTACGGGCAGTATCGATGTGGCGGTAGGGCTGCACCAAGGGTCGGCATTGAGCCCTTACCTCTTCCTACTGATTATGGACGCTTTGACGTCGGACCTGCAGGATGAGGCACCCTGGTGCATGCTCTTTGCCGATGACATCGTGCTTGTCGGGGAAGAAGGCATCGAGGTACAGAGCAGACTGACGGGGTGGCAACAGAGGCTGGAAAGTGTTGGCCTGAAGATCAGCAGATCCAAAACCGAATATCTGTGCTGTGATTTCGGCGGTCTTTCCAGTCCTGTACCCATGTCGTTGGATGGCGCTATACTGCCTATCTGCTCAGATTTCAAGTACCTCGGTTCCCTCATTCAAGGCGACGGCGGAATAGATAGAGCTGTGCAGCATAGGATTAACGCAGGGTGGATGAAATGGCGACAGGTCACAGCCACAACGTGCGATCCCCGAATGCCAATAAGGCTGAAGGGGAAAATTTACAAATCGATCATCCGACCTGTCGTCATGTATGGAAGTGAATGCTGGGCCGTCAAGAAGAAGGATGAAAATAGACTGCATGTGAATGAAATGAGAATGTTACGACGGATGTGTGGTGTGACAAGGATGGATAAGATAAGGAATGAGTATATAAGAGGAAGCCTGAAAGTAGCGCCAGTGGTAGAAAAGGTGAGAGGAAGCAGATTGGCATGGTTTGGGCATGTGATGCGGAGGAATGAAAGTCATGTCACAAAACGAGTGTTGAATATGAATGTGGAGGGACACACGGGCAGAGGAAGGCCGAATAAAAGATGGATCGATTGTGTGAAGAGTGATATGAGAATGAAAGGAGTAAGTATGGAAATGACGGCTGATAGAGAGGAATGGAACAAGAAGGTTTACTGCGCCGACCCCAGATAATGGGAAATGGTTTAGAGAATGAATGAGGTTCCTGAAGGGATGTAACAGGAGGCTATGAGGATGGACTGATGTCCAGTCATAGCTAGCCTGCATACCGTGGCTTCCATGTTGGTAAGCTGCGGAGTAGAAATGGGCGAGCAATGAAGTGTCTTCTTGTAATAGATGGCCGTTCCGCTGCCTCGGCGGTCGGGTCTGTCATTACGAAGAAGAGAGAAGTTTTTAATAGAAAGGCCTCTAGTGTCCTTAGCTTTGAGATTAGTTTCCTGTAGGAGGAGGAAATCGACTTCACGATTTCGAAGAAAGAGCTTAAGCTCTGGGAGGTTATTTCGCAAGCCGCGAATATTAAATGATACAAGCGATAAACCCTTAGGTTTGATACGACCGTGGGATCTTGGTAGGTTAATTTGCTCAGACATTGGAGTTAAGTTAATTAAGTTAACTTAACTTACAACGCTAGCAGAAGATCGTTATGTTCGGCAAGAGCGAGGAGACGCTCTTGAGGGGACTTCGCCGCGCGCAGTTTGCGTGCTATAACTGTAATCTCCCTAACATCTATATTCCTAATCGCGGAATATAGCGTGTTGTAGTCGTCTGTTGTGGGCTCTGCCTCGTGTGCGTACGAGGTTGTCCGCGGAGGGTCTGCCTTTTTGGGCCCCCAGGGAAAGACTGGAGGCTGCATTGGCTTTGAGAAGCCCGGAGGGGGCCGAATTATGCCCTGAGGGGGCCTAGGGGGACCCTGAGGGGGCCTAGGGGGACCCTGAGGGGGCCTAAGGGGACCCTGAGAGGGTCGAGGGAAGCCCTGGATAGGCTGAGAAGGGCCCTGACGGGGCCGTTGTTGGAGGGCCGGGAATGAGCGGTCATTCACCGGTGGTGGAGCTTTCCTACTGGGGCGAGGTTGAGGTGCGCGTGGGCAACCCTTGTAGTTCGCCGGGTGTCCTGTCTGGTTGCACAGGACACAGGCGGGCGGGGATTCGGCGTCTTTGGGCCGGGGACACTCTTTAGTGTTGTGTGGCTCCAGGCACTTCACGCACCTGGGTGGGGCGGAGCAGTTGGCCGCCGCGTGACCATAAAGTTGGCAGCGGTGGCACTGCGCCGGAAAACCGGGCCTATGTGGGGGCTCTACCTTCACCCTTGACAGGCCGCACACTGTGCGCACCTGCCGGAAGATGGCTTTAGCCTCCGGCACGTTGGACATGATTACTAGGGCAAGGTTGTATCTCTTGCCCGTACGGTTGTGCATTTTGTGCACTGCTTCTACTGGGAAACCTTGGGACTTAAGGTCCTCGAGGATTTCCTCGTTGGAGAACTCAAAGGGGACGCCTCGGATGACGGCCCTGACTTTACGCTCTTCAGGGAGAGCGTAAGTGTGGTATGAGATGCGCTCGGCTGTGAATAGCCGGGTGATTGCGCGGAAGTCCTCGATCGAGCTAGGGATTATTTTGATTGCCTCCCCGAGGTTGACTGCATGATCGTATTTAATACCTACGTCGTAGCAGGTCTTAGACAATTGGGTGAACTTTGCCTTGTCTCTTAGGAAGACAGGGGGCGGGACTTGCTTCTTCGCTAGTACTGGAGCACAACGAGAGGCTGGTTTAGATGGAGTGGGGATGTCTAGTGACATCAGTGGGACGGGGACAGCGTCAAGGGCTGCGGAGGTTGAAGGAGCGGCAGGGGCCGCTGAAGTAGGGGGGGGGGTGCGTTTTAACGCGGCGCGCTTTCCGTTGCGCCACCTCCAAGGTGACGGTGGTGAAGTTTTTTTTTTTTTTTTTTATAGAAGAGGGGGCAAACGAGCATGCGGCTCACCTGATGTTAAGTGACTACCGCCGCCCATGATCAACCGCAACACCAAAAAGTTTGACTCACCGGTTCCGTCGGAGTCAGAGGACTCCGATGAACCGGAGCCTGAGGTAGTGGCGGGCCTCTTCCGGGAGGTAGACGCCGAGGATTCGGAGCATGCGTACTCCATTTCTAAGGGGGCTGATTGTAGCGGGGCAAAGGAGTTCCTCGTTTCGAGGTATGCCGCTAGTACTGGCGGCGGAAGGTGTGCCTGAGGGGCAGGGAGGGGAGCCTGGGCGGCGATGGTGGCGATGGCGGCGAGGACCGTCTCATTGCCGTTTAACCCGTATTGGGTAATGAGGGCGGCTAGGGACTCAGTGAAACTGGAGTTGGCCATTTTAGGTTGAGTGAGCTAAAGATAAGAAGCTAAAGATGAGAAAGTAAAGATGAGGACGGGTCCCTGCTCTCGGTAGAACAGGGACTAGAACGCGGGACGTACTACAACACACTATGCACGTAATAGTAAAAGTAAAATGCAAGAAAACACAAGAAAATAAAAGAGACAGTAAAAAAAATTGAAAATGATAAATGAAAATTATAATGAAAATGAAAATTAAAATGAAAGTCAAAAATGAAAATGAACCGCCAAACTTTGTGTCAAACCGCCCTGGTGGGTACGTGCGGCGCCGGCGTATTGTCAAAGCCGAGACATCAAATGTCAAAAATATTAAGTAATTATCGAATGTCAAATTGTCAGTTATTAAAATAAGTAATCGGATTAATGTATAATCAAAAGGTATTATGTAATTTAACAATTCATGAATTCATCTATAGTGTAAAAACAATGTCGGATCAACCATTTAGTTAACATAAGCTTCAAATCATGCAGGGGTAATCAATGATATTGATTGCATTAATGGAATTTTCTTAAATATTATATTTTTATGTATGTTTCTTTTTATTGTATGTATGTTACGCTATATCTGCGTTATAATTGCCACAACAGAGTTTTAATTTTTCTTTTCATTATTAAACGAGGTGATCTTATTTAAATTTGAAGAAAAATAACCATAAGGATGGAAAAAAGGCTGAAGTTGTTGACATTGAGTCATTGAGTGATAATGTACTACGTAGTAAGTACACTATAACGCAATGGTTTTTGAACTTTCTATTTAGACGAAATTCAATCATTTGATATTCCTAAGTCTCCACTCAAAAGAGTCAGAATCAGACTTTTAATAAAATGTAAAAGCTCACTTCAAAGAACTAAAAAGAATAAAAAAAAAATTGTGAATAAGTGTGTAAGAATTTAAAGCCCGGACTTTTTTTTTTGTTACGAGTATGTGCTAACTATTTTATTCTTTGATTATTTGGTTTTTGGGTCTGCTTTTACTTTTTATAACGTCTATTATAAAAGCTTTTTTTAACTAAATTTCTTAATACTGGTAGTAAAAAATCTTCTGCAGTATTTATTTAAAATTCTTGATTCGATTGTGGTATATCCAAACTTGATTTATAGAAACGAAGTCATTATATGATATTCCTTTTAAATCATACCGCAATCGGCCGCTGAGTGACGTAAGAAGGTCAAGGCAGTAATAAAAAAAAACCTTACATGTCACATGTCATCATTGCTCAGCCAACTGTGTGACGTGATATCATTACTGTAGTTAAGGATTTTGTGCCTTGCAAGTTACTTCAAGACTTGATCGAGTAGTGGCGGTGTACTCGTAACAATATCCACTACTCTATATCGTCCCGTGGGTGTCGTAAGACGATGGAGGGAAGCTAACTAGAAGGTGAGCAGCGTCTTCCTTATAAAAACTAAAAATAAAAGAACTGCGGTTGCCATCCCTGCAAAGCGTGGCAACTATGGCAAATATCCCTCCATGAAGCAGTATATAAGGGAGGTAAGTTATTCAAAGCAGTGTTAAAAGTGCGAGATATTTGATGCTACGGTCATCACCATCCCTTTGAAATTGGTTACGGGTGTCCATGGACTGCGATAGCCCTCCACGACGACCGAAAGGATCGTAAATGATATTATGTATGAATTACATAAACATGTTTCTTTCCAACTGAGGGGATGGGCTAGTAACCGACCCGAGGTTTTATGTAAAATGGAAGACAAACTTAACAGCGACATCGCATCGTCTGGTGGTAGGGAACACGCTGAGCATACGTTAGGTTTAATCTGTATTAAACGGGATACGTTAAATTTGTCCGCAAGTTTACGTATAACGCCTACGGAAGTAATCGAAGGCTAACGATCTCGTACGAAAAGGGGGATAACGAGCAACGTAATGTCAGTTTTCGATCCATTAGGTCTCGCGTCACCCAAAACCGTGCAAGGGAAGTCGCTGATTCAGCAAGCATAGCGATCAGGCAACTCATGGGATGATCAAATATCACACGAAATTAACGCATTATGGTGTACATCGTTAGCGGAAATTAAGAAGTTAGGTCACTTAGAAGAGCTCAGATCCATTGCTGATGCATAGGGATGCTAGTGAGTAAAGAGGGTCGTGGAATTTACCCGACTACGAACGGTTTAGTAATTTTAAAAGATTCGTTAGCCTACTGCGCAAACTCCACAAGCCGTAGAAAAAAAAGGACTAGCAAAATCGGAAAAGTCAGTTATGTGTTCCGACAACATTTTTGCCAAGTCGGTGAACGTTTACTACTACGAAATATTTATTAGAAATAGCGCTTTAAAGAAGGCCAAATTTCTTATTTGGAAGTTTGTTTAAAACGAGTGTTTCCACTCTGAAATAAGCTGTTTGAAAACAGGAAAAATATCGAAAAGAAGTTCACGTTTAAGTAAATTAGCTATAGAGCTAGGAAAGGATAACCTCCTTAGATTAAACGGGCGTTTCAAATTCAGTTTAACAGAGGAAAGTCGAAAACCTGTCATTTTGAAGGAACGGAAGACTTATAAATTGAAGCCATAAATAGTGCCGCAAGGCAAACTTCCACTGGTGAGGATAGCTCACCACGAGCCACCTTTCACATGTTTCGCCGTAGATTATTTCGGATCCATGAGTGTATCCGTGGGAAGGCGACATGAGAAACGATGGGATATTTTATTGTCATGTCATGTCTTATATGTATGACCACGAGAGCAGTTCATCTGGAATTAGCTGCATCATTGACACCAGCGTCAATGATAATGGCGTTAAGGCGATTCATCGCCAGATCCGTTATATACAGCGATAACGGAATGAATTTCAAAACTGCAAATATAGAAATAGCACAAGCTTGCGAAGACTGTTTAGATAGTATGAAAAACGAATCTTAAGAAATATATTAATTGGAAATTTATACCTCCCGGAGAACCACATACAATGCCTGAGAATGTCTGAGAAAGGTCGATAACATTGATTAAGACTGCGTTGACCGCCACGCAAGAAGTTTTACATACGTTGCTCTTAGAGGCGGAGCATACGGTTAATTCAAGACCATTCATTTCAATAAATATGGACAGTCCTGAAGAGGGCTTAACACAAAATTATTTTCTTCTCGGGGGCTCATTTGGAGATTGTCCACGTGAATTATTTATGGAACGACATTTAGTTGGTCAACCTAGTTGGAAACAACCAACAACAACCTAGCTACCACCTAGCTCAGAAATTAGCTGATAATTTTTTGTCTAGATGGTTTGAATATATGCCAACTGTGATACCTCGAATGGGCGATACCTAACAACAGGTTTATAGAACCGAACCGTTTCTTTTAAGAATATACATAGAAAATAACATCTAATCTATTAAACGTATAATATGAAAATGCAAGTAATGAATTTAAAAGTTTAAAAGTTTTAGATAGATTCTATATAATATTAAGATGAGAAAAATGTTAAAAGAATTTAATTTTAGTAAAAAATAACGTTTATAATAAAATTGTGCTTAAAAGTTTTAATTCCTGCATTAAACTGTTGTATTGTTTAAGATAAGTGACATTAGTAGTGAGAATTATTTTAATAAAGTTTATATTCAATATTTTAAGGTTTACGATTTTATGAAATTGCTTGTAAAATTGTAATATTATATTTGATATTTTATTAAAGTGTGTTATAATCATAATATGTTATGTGTTGTTTAACACAACACATAACATATTATAATACATAAAATATTATGTTATGTGAATGTTTTAATTGTTTTTATAATGTGTTTTCTTTGTAATTTAAGTGAAACATAATTGTTCTGTGATGTCGTCATGGTTAATAATAAAGATATGGGATAATATATGGAAATGTGATAGCGAAAATTATCGATTAAATTGATTCAATATAGCTTTGTAAGCGCGGTTCTCTTTTTGGTTTAGCTTCCGGGGTAGGTTAGTAAGTCGCCAAAATTGCAATTCGGCAAAGGCACTTTATGCGTTTCGTGCATCCTGTGCCTAGTCGCGTATAAAGTGCCACCGTTGCACTTCCCCCAACCCTTTTGGTGTACAAAAGGGGTAGGCAGTGCCCAGAGTGTTGATAGCCATAAAGTTTCTATCACCAAACTACAGATAGGGCCCTTTAGAATTCGACTGACGTTAGGTTTATTAACATGTCAGGTAGGGATAAGGGGGAGCCACCCCCTTCAATAAGAAAACCACGAGATAAAAGAACAGGTGTGTTGGATCGACCACTGGTTGTGAGGGATCTGTCGAACCCGGAACGCACGAGGGTCGTGTCCTCCTTCTCACAGATCCCCCAACGAAAACCCGTCTCGCCACGGAAGGAGCCCGCACCGGGTGCTGCGCTCACGCCGGCCGTATCTGAGCATACGGCCAGGCAAGAACCAACGCCCCAGCAGCAGCGAGCAGTAAAAACGGCTAGACGCCATACTCCACCGGAGACTGAAGCCTCCTTATATGAAAAGAGGCAAAGGATTGGCTCCCAACTGTCCTCCGACGAAGCACCATCCACTTCGGAGGAGGATGATGATTACCACCATCGGGTGACGCAGAAGAAGGTGTTAAGATCACCACCCAAATCACCATCTCCACCGCAACTCCCCCCCCCCCCCCGCTCCATATCGCCGGACCGACGAAGCCGAGATTCGGCCCAGTATGAGCAGGGGGGTGAAGAATCCTACAGTTGGGGGTCCACTACATATGCCACCCTCGCTGCATCCGCCGGCCGGTCCTCTCCGGCGGCAACGACCAATCCGTCCGGGCTTCCACAGGACGATGGCCAACGGCCATCTACCAGTTATGCCCATATGGTAGCTGCACCAGCAGTACGACGACCACCTTCGGCGGCAGTGCCAACAGAGAAGCCTGCCGACCAAGATAAGACCCGCTACCCGCCCATAGTGGCAGAATGCCTACCGGACTGGACGAGGCATTTTAGGGAGCTCAATAGAATGTTGGGCCACCCCTTAAATGCCCGTCCATTCGGGAAAGGCGTGAGATTCACCCCGCAAAGTGCAAATGAATTCAGGACAGTCCAACGATATATGATCGAGTTGACTAAGGAAGTACCAACACTATCGTGGTATTGCTATACCCCGGAAGAGGACAAGCCCACTAAAGTGGGCATCCGGGGTCTACCAATGGGCACGGACACCAAGGACATAGAGGAGGCTATTAGGGCAAAAGGCTTCCCCGTCAAATATGTCAAAGCTATCCCACCGCGTAGAAGCAGACCTGGCTGCATATACTTTGCCCAGTTTGACCACCTGAGCCTGGAGCAGCTCCAAGAACTTTATAAAATCGACGAACTCCTCTTTATGAGAGGAGTAGTCATCGAGGCCTGGCAAAGGAAAGTAGGACCGGCTCAATGCCACCGCTGCCAGGCCTTCGGTCATGCATTCGCAAACTGCTTCAGGCCAGTGAGATGTGTGCGCTGTGCCGGGGAGCACATTGCAAGCCTTTGCCCTCGGGGTAGAGAGGAACAACCTACGTGTGCCAACTGTGGTAAAAACCACACGGCAAATGACCGCCGCTGTCCAGTCCTGAGGAGGACTGCTAGGAGGCAGGGGATAACTTTGCCGGGGCTACTTCCGGAAGCCCCTAAAAAGACCCCCCAGAGTCGCCCGAAAGCTGTAACCACACAGCAAGACGGATGGGCTACCATCACTGGGAAGGTCAGACAACCAGCCCCCCCCCCCCACCCGTAACACCTAAAGAAACGGTGGAACCCGTGGAGATAAGGGCAACCACCGGGGCGACTCTACAGCCCCCCGCTAATCCTGCCACAGAACGGCAACCCTCCAAGAAGAGGAGGCGGGAGAGGAACAGGAAGAAGTCGCAGCCTCCTCAGGCTGTAACCTCTACCCCGACACCAACTGCACCAGTAGCCTCCCAGGCGCAGGTTACTAGGGAGAGAACCAGGAGCATGGGTGGAGTGCCAGAAAGGGCAGAACACAGAGCCCGCTCT
This sequence comes from Parnassius smintheus behrii, assembly GCA_036936625.1. Classification (NCBI taxonomy): domain Eukaryota; kingdom Metazoa; phylum Arthropoda; class Insecta; order Lepidoptera; family Papilionidae; genus Parnassius; species Parnassius smintheus. The sequence goes on along the minus strand of JAUPFT010000009.1, from coordinate 43,388,878 downwards.
ACTGGAAGAGCGCGCCCCACCCAAATGCACAGAGAGCAAATCCAGGACACCCAACACCCGAGACAATTGCCAACGCCTTCCTATAGGAAGACTTCCACCACCGGCCTCGAAACAGCAGACGCAATTCAGCGTCTGGTTGGTATTGCCATCGAGGTCGGCACGCAGGTCCTGGCAGATATCAGGACCGGGACAGACCCAATTACAGCCATCATGAAGGCGCTGGCAAACCTCCTAGCCCGGCACTATGGAGGAGAGTAACCTGCGTCTCCTATACTGGAACCCGGACGGTATACAGCAGAAGCTGCATGAACTCCGCACAGTTGCCCAGCAACAGGATCTGCACGTCATCTTGCTGGGAGAAACGAAGCTCAACCCAAGAACGCACATAAAGCTGCCTAATTACCACATATACAGAAGGGACGAGGTCACTCCTCAAGGGGATGCCTATAGAGGGACGGCAGTTCTAGTGAGGAGGGACATCGTCCATCAGGAACTGGAATTACCACCATACCAGTCAATGCGTTCTATCGGCATAAAAATGGAGGCGGCGGGCGAGGAACTTAGGATCTACGCAGCATACCGCCCGCCAGGGACTCCATTTTGCCCCTCAGACATCCGGACAATAATGGAAGGCGACACGCCCACTATCGTCGCCGGGGACCTAAACGCCAAACACCCGGCGTGGGGGTCCAGAGTGATCACCCCGCCGGGTCGTGAACTTTACGATGATGCAGAAGACAACAACTATGACGTTTTAGGTCCCGAGGAGCCAACGCACATCCCGTCCAACTCACGGCAATATCCGGATGTATTGGACATCGTGCTCTCCAGGAACATCAACTACCCAGTAGTGGTAGAGGTGCTATACGACCTGAGCTCACAGCACCTCCCGATTCTGATAACCCTTGGCACAAAGGCGGTGACTACGCCGCCCAGAGCAACCAAGACACGTGTCGACTGGAGGCGCTATGCACAACACCTGCAAGCGAGACCTCCAGCACACATGCCTATAAGCACAGCGGACGACGTAGAGGCCGCTGCTACTAGAATAACTAAAAACATCCAAGAGACCCTCAACGCGGCCTCTACGATCGTCCCGATAACAGCAAGGCGTGACGATCTGCCGCGTGAGATAAGCGTGCAGATCAAGCGCAAAAGAGCGCTGAGAAAGCTCTGGGCGCGTACTCGCTGCCCCAGAATAAAAACGCAACTAAACACCGTATCGGAGGAGCTGTCGGTGGCAGTCCAGGCCTACAGAGGAGAGGCCTGGGAGCGGCGCATATGGAAGGCGGATGAGCATGATGCGTCGCTCTATAAACTGAACCGACAGCTGACAAAAACTAGACCTCCCGTTTGCCCACTGACCAACAGTGTGGGCGAACGTTGCTATGATGCCAAGGGCAGAGCGGATATCCTGGGAGAGCACTTCGAGGGGCAATTTATGCCGAACCCAGCGAGTGCGGAGTTCATGGAGCTTCATGCCCGGAAGGAAAGTCGCGTACAGGAATTCCTGTCGTCGCCCGCGCCACCTCTTGCAGGAGAGTGGTTCATCTCCCCCGCTGAACTGCGGAGGACAGTAACCCGCCTGCAACTGAGGAAGGCGCCTGGGCACGATAGGATTACCAACGCTGTACTCCGACAGCTGCCCAATAAAGTCCTAGTAGAGATTGGTCGACTCTACAATGGGATATTGCGGACATCCCACTTCCCGGAGGAATGGAAAAAAGGCAAAATTATCGTCTTGCCGAAACCCGGGAAGGACAGGCGTAAAGCTTCCAGCTACAGGCCGATTACGCTATTACCACACATAGCTAAACTGTTCGAAAGATTGCTGGTAAGACGTCTCCGTCCGTGCATCCAACTTCGGGCGGAGCAGCACGGATTCAGGAGGGGTCACTCTACAGTCACACAGCTGACTAGAGTGCTGCACCTGCTTGCGGCAGAGTACAATCGCGGCCGCATATCGTTGGGCGTCTTTCTCGACATCGAGAAGGCGTTCGACCGGGTGTGGCACTCCGGATTATTATGCAAACTACACGAGCAGACCAGTGTCCCCCCTGCTATGTTGCGGTTAATGGCGTCTTTCCTGGAAGACAGGAAGTTTTATGTCTGCATAGAGAACGCCGAGTCCGCAACAAAATCCATCAGAGCCGGCGTTCCACAGGGCAGCTGTTTGTCTCCAGTCCTGTACGCGGCTTATACTAACGATATACCTACATTGGCAGTCAGGCTGCAAGAATGGGAGGACGACGTTGAGCTGGCGCTATATGCGGACGATAGCGCCTATTTCACCTCGTCCAGAAGAGCCCATATAGCCACTGCCAAAATGCAGCGTCTGCTGGACCTGCTGCCACCATGGCTAAATGAGTGGAGGATGGTTGTCAACGTTGGTAAGACAACCGCTCTGCTCACTCGTCGCCTAAGGAACTTACCACCACCATTGACTCTCAACGGCCAGGAGATAGCGTATGAGAAGGCCGTGACTTACCTTGGGTGCCGGATCGACCGGGCGCTGCGCATGACAGCGCACGTCGACTTCGTCGTCCGCAAAGACAGATGTGCGCGGGCGATGCTCCGTCCGGTCCTGGCATCCAAACTACCATTGAAGACAAAGATCCGGATATACAAGTTGTATATCCGGACTACCTACGCTGCTCCGGCCTGGTACGCACTCCTGAGCACAACCCAGAGGCGGCGACTGCAGGCCCAGCAGAATCTGACATTAAGGACGATTGTCGGAGCAGGTCGTTACGTCCGGAACGACGTAATAGCAGCCGACTTAAAAGTCGAGAGCATCACAGACTTTGTGGCCCGGATGGCGCGCGGCATGTTCGACCGTGCTGACAACAGGCCACACGAACATCTCAACGGCTTTGCGCCGTTGCACACTCGGCCACCGGACGGGCGACCTCTTCCAAGAGAACTCCTCTCTATATGTGATTAGAGAGTAGAGTAACAACCCACAATGCCACTGAAAGGCCAACTTTGAATTTCAACCAGATAACCTCTCTTTTTTCCGTGGTAGGTTAACTACGGAAAAACTATTACTATACAAATCGGATAGACAACCTCCTAATTTTCGATCTATCGACTATGGAAAAATATTTACCACATACGGATATTCCGGCTATGGAAAGAAGCCACCTACAATAATAGGTGAAGAAAATGACTGCCCCATAGTAATGGGGCATGAGAATCGTCCGGGCAATGGGGTTTACCCCGAGGCCCGATACCTGTATTGCATCTCGGTGCAAATCAGACGACAAACTGGCTTGCAATTCGGCCTCGGTACCTGCAGGTCCTCCTGTCCTCAGAAGGGCGACGAAAAGGAGAAGAATACTACTTGCAATTCGTTCGGGACCAGCTACAGTTTCCAGTTATAAATCAAGAAAGAAAACGAAATTAGGGGAAGCAAAGTGAAAGTAGCGAAATTTCGGTACCACATTTCCAAGGGGCATTTACGAATAATTGATGTTTTATTGAAGACTCCTTCACTGTCCACCCTAAAAGTAAAGAAGTAAGGGAATATATAGTGTAGTACATGACCGACGTTAGGATCGGGACCATTCCTTGAGGACGCGTAATCTTAGTCGTCAACGCCTTTCTATGAGAGAGTGGTTAAGGTTCAAAGTCGAACGACTTATTTAGGTGTCACGCCCACCGCGTTGTTTCCCGAACCCAACAAGGTGTGGTATAGGAGAGGGGACAGTAATCGGTTGATCACTGCTGCGGACATGAGATGAAGAACGAGACTATCCTCTTCAATATCAAATTTTAGGTTATAAAATATTATCACAAGAAATAGCCACCATTGCAGAGTAATTCTCACTGACAGGCGATAGAATAGAATATAATAGTGTAATTTTTGTTTAATATAGAATATTACATAAAACTTATTGAAAGTCGTTATAACTAATCATTATTTATTACCCACCAGTGATGCAAAATCGCAAAGTTGTTTCTGGCGACCAACAAGCAGCATTGAATATGGTATAGTTAGGATACAGGTTGCTAAGTATTTCAATCTAGTCCTCAAAGGTCAAAGTGACAACAAATCTCTGGAGAGAAACTTTTATAACTTGAAGCAACAGTAGTTTATGGCAGGGCGCGGACCGCGAACTCAAAAAGGTCGTGGGTTCGAATCCGCCATTCGACTACTGGCGTGAACCACTCGTAACACAAGCAATTTAAGCTTACCACGAGTGGTTAAGGGGAATATTAGTAATATTTATAGCAATGTTAATATTCTTTTTTTTTAAAGTACCGTGCTGCAGCTATGTTAGTAGTATAGTTGTGGTTCGAATGAGTTGCCTCGACCGAGGAAGGACCACGCTCCGACAGGATACCACGGTAAAATAGCAGCTCAACGCTGCTATGTTTCGTACAGTTAGTGTAGAGAACAGGAGACTTTTTAACTGAAAATGAGGCATTTTATCTTAGTCCTCACTGGTGACAACGCATCTGCATTTTGATCCTTTTTGAGTCTTTTTTTTATAGAAGAGTGGGCAAACGAGTATGCTGCTCATCTAATAATAATTGACTACCACCGCCCATGAACAACCGCAACACCCAGGGGATTTGCAGATGCGTTGCCTTTTAGAAAGGAGTAAGCTCTTTTCTTGGAGGTACCTAAGTCGTATCGGTCCGGAAAAGTCGCTAGTGGTAAACAAAGTCGAGGGTAGATATAGATGTCTATGGGCCACAGCAACTACTTAACATTGGTGGTGAACTGTGCGCTTGTTTGTCACCCTTAACCTATATAAAAAAATGAAAGTATCTTAAGAAAGGAAGTAATAGAAAACATAAGTTGTTCCTACAAAGGTACGGTAGAACGGTAAGAACGTTCATATTCTATTACAAAACGTAATAATTTTCGCAACAAATAGGTAACCGAAGCGGCATTACGCTGCATTTGGATAACCGCAGCACTGATATTTTGCCGGTGCTCTTACGAGTACCAAAAAACACGAGCATTCGACAATATGACACCGATGTTTTTAATTTTTTTGTAGCCGCTTGCAGGCTAAGTAGTCCTATTTGTCTAGCAGGACAGTTACAACGCTTTCACTTTTTTCTGCCGATGTACGCACTTTTATGTTCCAGTCGAGAGGATAAAATCCTCTCGAATCCTGTTACCTCTTTTTTTTTAAGTTGGTTGTAAATGTCCATGGATTGCAGGCTACCTACCGTCAGTTAGATAAGATAAGATAAGATAATCATTTAGTCATCATTAGTTGACTATTAAATTGCTAAAACTAAACTGACGGTAAGTAGGAACTGCAATCCCTGGACATTTACAACCTAAATATATATATATATATATATATATATATATATATATATATATATATATATAAATGTTCATTAGTCACCAAAAATCGAAAAGGAAAAAGGAACTTATAAGTAAAAACAAATGAAGTTAGAGTTTCCGCCCTAACATTTCTTCAGCATTGAATTTCAGAAGTTTTAAGTAGAATTAGCAAATTCTTCCCATCATACTAATTTATTCAACAATTAACATATAATTGAGCGAAAAGAAAATACTCTCTAATGATATCAGAATTGTTTTGTTTGAATATAATTCTCTGGAGTGTCTTTGAAATATTTATTCCCTTAATTATAAATTCGTTTTGTCTTTGTTGTCAGAAATATATTTTTAATTGCGTAAAACTTAAATATAAATTATTATTAGGCTTAGGTCAATTTATGCTAGTATCACAAATAGCACAAATTGACCTCTATATAACATGACAGAAATAGTTACTTGTAAAACTAAATAGAAATTCTTGTAAAAGTCAAAGTCTATTCATGGTGTTCCAATTATGTAAATTATCTTTCGTTAATATCAAAAGGTTCGATTAGTAAGCTAAAGTGGGGCCATTCCCACTTTAGCTTACTAACCGAACTATACTAGCCGACCATATAGCTCGAAGAGCCGTCAACCGATGCGATGGAGAAAACAGGTTCTCGAGTGGCAGTCTCGTGCTGGTAGGCGAAGAGTAGGGCGACCCGCTTACCAAGGGTGGCAACTTAGGCAAATATGCATCCCTCCTATGAGGTAACCAGAGAGAGATGCAGAAAGGTGTAAGATAGGCTGGCGTATTAGAAAGAGATTAATCGACGGATTCAACTCACTTGGCAGTGTTCGGGAGATTACAACAGATCTTCTCGTCAGGTATACCTCAAAACTTGTAAACGAGATTGTACAACCAGTATGTGTTGCCAGTGATGAATTATGGATTTAAGACGTGGTCCTTCACTGCTGGGCGGCCCCGTCTGGTTGGAGTGACGATATGACAAGGCATGCAGGATTTCGCTGGATGCAGGTGGCTCAGGATTGTGTGGCTTTGTGGCATTCCTTGGTGGAGGCCTATGTTCGGTAGTGGACTTGTGAAGGACTGTAATGATGATGATGAACCATCAATACGCACTGGTTGTACAACTTAGTTTTCAGGTTTTGAGGTATACCTGACGAGAAGATGCGTCGTAATTTCCCGAACGCTGCCCAGTCGAGTTGAATCCGTCGATTGACCTCTCGGTCGGAGTTGGACTTACCTAGTCGGACTATTTGTCCCAGGTAAACGTACTCGACAACAACTTCGAGCTTTGTGCTCCCAACAACTACCGGCACAGGTGTGACATGGACATTAAACAAGATCTTTGTTTTGTCCATGTTAATCTCACAGAATACCAGCGTGAAATAGTAGCTTAATGCTGCTGTATTTCGTATGGTGAGTGAAGAGAACCGGAGACCCTTTTTACTGGAAATGAGGCATTCCATCTTAGTCCTCACGGGTGACAACGCATCTATATTTTGATTCATAATCGAGGATCGGTGTAGATGTCTATGGGCTACAGCAACCACTTACCATCAGGTGGACTGTGTGCTCGTTTGTCACCCTATCCTATAAAAAAAAGACCTATCCGTTGGGAGGCACTATTGAGGTCATTGAGCATAGTGCTTAAGTTCTCCAGCGATTCTGCCATAAGGACGATATCGTCAGCAAATCGAAGGTGAGTAAAGCGACAATAGCCTAATGGCAGAGCGCGGACCGCGAACTCAAAAAGGTCGTGGGTTCGAATCCACCATTCGACTACTGGCATAAACCACTCGTAACACAAGCAATTTAAGCTTACCACGAGTGGTTAAGGGGAATATTAGTAATGTTTATAGAATTGTTAATATTCTTTTTTACTCGCCATTGATGTTAATATCGTATCCTTTCCATTCCAGTAGCTTGAAAACGTCTTCCAATGCAGCGGTGAAGACTTTTGGGGATATAACGTCACCCTGTCTTATACCTCTCTGCAGTTGGATAGGTTTCGTACTCTGGTTCTGTACTCGGATAGCCATCGTAGCCCTACTGTATAAACACTTCAGCACTTCGATATACCGACAGTCAACTTGGCACCGCTAAAGTGACTATAGCAACGCCCAAATTTCGATGGAATCAAGGGCTTTCTCATAGTCCACATACGCCAGGCAAAGTGGCAAAGTGTACTCTTCGGACTTCTGTACAATTTGCCGAAGGGTATGTATGTGGTCTATGGTACTAAAGCCTTTTCCGAAACTGGCTTGTTTGGGAGGCTGGAAGTCGTCGTGTCTGCGTGCGAGACGATTCGTAATGACTCTCGAAAACAGCACGTAGACGCGTCTCAGAAGGGATATCGGTCTGTAGTTCTTCAAGAGAGCGTTGTCACCTTTCTTGAAGAACAAGACCTTGAGAATATAAAAGGGATACTAGGAAGTTCCGTTTTGAAAAGTGTTGAACAAGGATGGCTTAAAATAACGCGTTTGATGTTTATTTTATAGGATAGGGTGACAAACGAGCACACAGTACACCAGATGGAAAGTAGTTGCTGTGGCCCATAGACACCTGCAAGTATCCCCGATTACGAATGAAAATGCAGATGCGTTGTCACCCGTGAGGACTAAGATGGAATGCCTTATTTCCAGTAAAAATGTTTTTCGGTTCTCTACACTCACCATACGAAACACAGCAGCATTAAGCTACCATTTCACGCCGGCATTCTGCGGGAGAGTGGTCCTTCCCCAGTCGAGCCAACTCATTCGTGCTACAACTATACTACTAATATAACTGCAGCATGGCTCTACCACGTATATGTAGATGTCTTGCATTTAAATCTACTTTTTTTACTTTGTAATCCACTCATTTATTACAGAATCTCAAAGTCCATTGCTGAATATAGGCTTTGCACGTGGATTGTCTGAGTAAATGGAATGCTTGTGTTTAGGTATTCGAATCTGTGTTTACATACTCGTCAATATTCAATTGACTCGTGTAATTCTAAACTACATTTTTCTTATAAAATAATTAAAAATAATAATAATAAAAAAAACATACCTACTGCGATTGATTGAAGTAACGAATTCACTGCTTTTATAGAACTTTATCAAGTAGAACCCGTGATATGGGGTCCTAGAATTCAGTGTTAAATAATGGCTCAGGCCATCTGCATGCATGGACTTCCTGCATGTCTTACTAGGTCATCGCTCCATCTAGTGGGGGACAATTCACACCCTCCACACAGGGTTGTTTTGCAATAATCGTCCAAATTTGGAGAGGGTTCAGAATAAGTAATATAGGAAAATGGTGAAAAAACATTAATTAAAAAAGTCAAACATTCAGTCTTTTTTCATCTTTTAATTTAAATGCGGTGTCCGTAATTAAGGGTAGGCAAAAACGTTGTTGCCTATAAATCACATTATATTTGGGATAATTTCACATAAAAGTAGAAGTCTTACTTACTCATATATTCATAAAATACAATAACGGTATATCATTATTTATATATTTGAAGTTAAATTTAAAATATAACTACTCTGTAAAGTAGGTAACCCTGTATATATCAAGTAGACATAATGTGGCAGCAAGACGCACGTCATCCATGTTTAAAAGATCTACGTTGAGTGAGTACACTAAGTACAGACGAATATAATATGAAGACGAATATATCGTACTCGTCCACGAATAACTTATTTGGCGAGTTGCTCGTGCCGATAATCTAAACGTGCCATTTTACCGCCATTACGCGATTTATGTAGTTTCGTTAATAGCCTAAATATTTATAGAATTGATAGCATCATGAATAACGAAAAATTTATAATCCAATTTATTTATTCTCATCGAATTTTCTTCCCTTAGTAGATAAATGGGGAGGGAGTAAGCAAAACAAAATAAACACTAAACTAATTGAAAGACTTATCTTGCCTCCTTGGACTGGTGACCGCGTTTAGGTAAACACAGTATGTCCACTTTATGATACTCGTAATTTAAGAAAGACCATTGGCACTGATTAGACGTGTAAAGCAGTCCGGTGGCGCACCTTGGGGAAGTCCTATGCTTACCGTTGGGAAATACCTACCTATGTACTATTGCAAGTTGATGTCATTAACGATTAGATATGAATTATGCGAAAACAAATTAAATACAGTGGTCATATTAATAAAAATAATTAAAATTAGAAGATAATTTTCAGTTAGATTTCAAACTTAAAATTCTATTTGAATACTGTTAATACCTACTATAATACGTTTCTAGGGCAGGTAGAAAAAAGTACATTGATCTCAAGTATTATGTTAGCATCGAAACAAAATGACAGTTATTGCTTCCACACATTTCTTTATAGATTACGTATTGTTATGCGCTAAGAGTGTCTCATGGTACTGGGTAGGGTCCCAGGTAGTTGAAGGAAGCGGTCATTCAGAGATAATAAACCTTTGTCTCACGCCGTGCGTGATGAATTTTTAGTAAGTTTGTTTCGTTAATTGTATTATTACGTTTTGTATTAAAGAATTTGTTATTGTTTTGTGACGTTTTGTATATTATCACTATTATGAAATCGGGTCCATCGACATGAAAATCTTATAAAGACTTGACGTCACCACGAAAGAAGCGGAAATTGTCGCATACGAGTATTCCGGAAACCGAAAAAATAATGATTGTAAACATCTATTTATCTTATTAAAGTACTTACCTACTATTAACGTAATAATGAAAATTGTAATAACTCATGATTTATAAATAATAAACTTAAATTAATATTAATTTGATTTTTAATTCATTTAGATACAGGATAATCTTCTTTCTTTATTATATAATAATAGACATAGAGCCTGTATAGAACTTCGCACTCGGCACCCTTGCCTTTCACTCTGATGATGTATGTAATGATAAAAGGATTAAAAAAATGAACCTAAGCAAAAAAGATTGCCTACCCCAATGATATCGTCAAAGGTCAATGTACTTTTTTCCGCCTGCCCCAGAAACGTACTATACTAATGCCTTAACGTTTGTACGTGTTAATATTAATGTTGTTTCACTTGCAAACAAACACAGTTTTGCTAGAAATGTTTCTTATCTACTCGTATCTTTAAGTCAATGAGATTTTTTTAGCTATTTATTTTATCGTTTTTCCATTTGTTATTTAGATTTCACAAAAATCCTTCATGTTTTTCGAATAAATATAGCCTAGCCCTAGATCACTACTGGCATTGATCACCAGATAGTGAACATATGTTCGTGATGTCTCATCACAATTGTTTCAGCTTTAATTCAAATTCCGAAGAATAGTTTAGACAGTCACAAAATTACAAAATGGTTGTTCGTATATTGTACTATTGTATTAACTAAATTACTGTAAAGTTCTTGCTGGTTCTTCCAATTACAGAGTTATTTTCCGAACCAGTGGTAAATAAAAAAAATAAGTTCAGTAAGTATTATGTAATAGCCCATATTGAATAAAGTAATTCTATTCTATTCCATTTCATTCCATTCCGCTCAATTCTATTCCAATCCATTCCATTCCGTTGTATTCCATTCTATAATGTTATTGCATATAGTCCCCCGAGCTAAATAGAAGCCAGTTATTTCGATACCACAGACAGGCGTTTTAATTTCACTTATATATTTTTCTTATAATAAATATTATATTATATTATAATTTTCCGTGTAATATTATAGAGTAGAAGCAACAAAGGGAAACAAATTAAGAGGTGGGCAGCCGCGTCTTCCTAATAACGATTTAAAATTAAAATAAACTGCGATTGCAAACTGACGAGTGGGTTGTTACGGCAAATATCCTCCTTATGAAGCAATCTAAGGCGGAGGCTTATGTTCGGCAGTGGACTTTAATAGGCTGTTACTTTATAATAAAATACTAGCACTGGTATTAACATTACAAATATTCCCTTTAACCATTCCTGGTAAGCTTAAAATGCTTGTGTTAGGAGTGGTTCACGATAGTAGTAGAACTTGAGTTCGTGATCCGTACCTTGCCATTACTAAAATTACATTCTTGCATCACAGCACGCCACAAAAAAGCTTTAGTAAATTTTTGGAAGGAGACAAGTAAATTAAATCTGAATCCGATTGTTCCAGTGAGTGTAGAGGGGGTTAGTGACGCCGAACAAGTTGCCAATTTATTCAGGGAGCATTTTAGGGTGCATCCTATATTGGGACCTATGAAGACCGCAACAGAGAGTAGACAGAAACTGGTTGTTAGAATCACTGCGTAACAGGTTGCTCAGGTAGTGAGGAACACGAAGCGAGGAAAATCCCCTGGCCATGACTCACTCAGCATACAACACTTGCAGAATGCAAGTGCCCATATGTCGAGGGTGCTCGCCACATGTCGTTTACTTTCTGCATGAGCCATTTTTACCTGCTTGAAGCTATGATGAATATCGTAGTTGTTCCTATAACAAAGGACAAGACGGAAGGCTCGTCCAAATTAATTAATTACAAGCCTATTTCACTCGCACCGGTCATTGCTAAGGTTCTGGACGGTCTCATTGATATTCAGTTAAGACATTTTCAGTTCCATGTTGCAGTTTTGATCTGAGCCCGGTTTATCAACCGTAACGACTATATTGAATTGTCCAGTACTGATAGAAGCATACCTGCTTCTAAGATTTATCTAAAGTATTTGACTCAGTTGTATATGACAGGTTGTGCTAAAAGTTGTCGAGTGATATGGACCTTCCCCGGGATTATATAAGACTCCGGAAGTACTGGTATGGCAATAAGAGTAATTTTGGACGGTGGTCGGGGTCACTATCGGATGATTACAGATTGAAGTCTGGTGTAAGGCAAAGCTCTTCAACCTGTACATTGACCGACTCATCCGTGGGCTTTGCGGCGCTGATGTTGGGTGTCCGATTGACGGCGTTCTTGTCAACAACATCAGTTATGCAGACGACTCTCGAACTCATTTTGATTTGCGAGCAGCATACGAGGGCCCATGGGCTTAGATACAACGCCATCAAAAGCGAACCCATGGTGTTTAAGGCGGAATCAAAAACTTACACTGTCCCACCGTCACGCTAAATGGCAATGTTCTTAAAAAAGTCTCGCAATTCTAATATCTGGGCCACTGTGTCACCGAGGAGACGTAGAGTGTAGGGCGTTGTCTGTTCGTCCCAATATAGGTAGACTAGCGCGCGTAGGTTCGCGCGCTAGCCTGCAGAACTAAAGGCTACGTTGTTCAGAGCATTCTGCCAAACATTCCACACGTGTAACCTATGGTCAAGTACACGTAAAAATCTTACGACGCCCTATGCATTCTATACAATAACGCCTTCAGAACACTGATGAAGCTACTACTGTAGCGGATACTGTAGCGGTAGACGGATTCGCAACTATCATTCGGAATGAGTCGCGTCCCTGATGCGCCGCATACGGGGTGGATCCAACAGCTACCTGCAACTGTTCGTCTGACGGATGGATCTGGGTTGCCCTATAATGCTACACTGGAATAGGCTACATGTTGAGCACTCCGGATCTATATATATATATATATATATATAAATATATATATTAAGTTAGAGTTGTTATATAGATTACGTTATCTGTTGTGTTGTGTTTGTGTATTTTATGTGAATTTAAAGTAATTGCAATAATTTAATTTAAATGAAAATCGACATTATAACTTAGATTTAATGTTTTGATTTCGATGTGTATCTATGACTTTTGATATGGATTACTTTTTTTTTAATTTATTTGGATCAACAAACAGATTTACAATAAGAAGTTTACAAGTAATATACGCACACATCACAGTGAAATAATTGTGAAACCAACACCGTTAACCACAAATTATAACATAAAAAATTTGCATTTTTGCTGAAAGTTAGTATGTCCTTCTTTTAAGTAAGCCGGCTACGAAATAAATTCTTGCATTAAAATTAAAAAACTAAAAAAAAAACTCCGAAATAAATGATTTTAATTTAATTAGGCTACTGTCACTTATTTTTTATTATTACTAGCGAACCGCCCCGTATTCGCATGGGTTACTTCTGGATCTCGACAACAAGGACCACCGTCCGGAGTCCTACTCGAAAGCACACAATTTCATCAAAATCGTTCGAGTCGTTTTCGAGTTTAAGCGTGACTCACAGCCAGCAATTAATTTTTATACGTAGATCTTAAAACCATTACAGCATTATCTTCTGAAGGTCTAAAGTGAGACTTCAAAATAAATTATTGTACATAAAATTTTAGGAGAGCATTTTCATTCGGAGAATTATACGTTAATTGTTGAATACATTTATTTGACGTTCCGAAAGAATCGCTAATGCTACTTAAAACTTGGGAGACGTAATTTGTATGCGAACAGCCAGGACAGAAAGCTCATTCACTTTTAGTGTTTCACAGAATTGTTTTGTTATTGGCATAATGTTTTTATTTGATAAGTTTCCATGTTGATGTAATGTAACTAGGCAGTTCATCATTATATTTCGTGACGTCGGTGTCGTAAGAGCTCTCATAGCTTTCAATAGATGGCGCTATAAGCCTATAACCACCTTCAAGCACGAGGTAAAATATTTAAGAAGCTGTTGAGAAGTAGCATCACAGGTGCGAGACATTCATTTACTGCGATCTTTAATTCTAAATAAACTTTTGCGGGCTAATGTTGCAGAAGAAGAGCAACAAAACATAGTTAATCAGTAATCACTGACTTTTTGTATGAGGATGCCGCAAATAAAAACTGTTCATACATTTTCACGGTTTGATCTAGTAGTCGTAAGCGCTACTGCTGATCATGTGGTATGGGGTTCGAGTTCCAGTATTGAGCAAAAAAAACAGTAATTGGATTTATATGTCATGGAATTCTAAGCAGCAGTCCCTGAAAATACGTTAAGGCGTTGGTCCTGCGTCTGATTCCTCTTCGGTAGTGTTGGCTTGTCGCTCCAATGGACTATCAGAGTGAGGGAATAGAGAGTGCGCCAGTGCTTGCGTACTCAATCATGCACTCCAGACGTAGAACATCCAGACCGACAACGGGTAGACGTGTGAAATGTGCATGACTTCTGGTACAGGAATCGCTAAGCCTTGTCGAGCGTGACGATTAAATCAGTCCCCGTGACGCAATCTATAGGGGTAGTCAATGTACAGATGTGGACTTTTAATAGGATGTAATGAACGAAGATATTACTTATATAAACTAATATTATATAAAATAATATATAATAAGATATTATATAAAATATTATTTAAACTTTTTTTTAATAATATTCCACAACTATCACACAACGCCATCTAGTCCCAAGCTAAGCAGAGCTTGTGTTATGGGTACAAGACAACTGATAAACATACTTATATATTTCTAAATTCATAAATATTATAGATAAATTACACCCAGACACAGAACAAATGATCGTGCTCATCACACAAACATTTGTCCTGGGTGGGAATCGAACCCACGACCTCCGGCATAGCAGGCAGGGTCACTAACCACTGGACCAACAGGCCAGTCAAAAACATATCTGCTAACTATAAACTAATGTTATATTGGATATATGTGTAGCATTTGTACATGTTGTGATAGTTCCTGAGTCTTATTGAATTCCTTATAATATTACTATTAGACTGCAAATCAAACAAATCAAATGGTGTTGATTATTTTCGTCTACCAATATTTTATCTAAATGCTTACAGTTATGCGGATTCAGATAACCAGTAAAGAATCCCACAGTAGTAATGCTACCAGTCAGTCAGTCAAAATATCTAGACCATTTATGGTCCATGTCCAGTGACCATTTAACTACTATTATTTTGAGTTTTAATTAGAAAGATGGTGCCGCCAATTTCTCAATTTTCTCTATTACCTCTTACAACATCGTCGACCGACGGGGCGTGACGGGAGGATTGTGAAGCTGTAAATTTTCATACACAAAGCGATAGCGTTTTCCCTCCCGTAATCATAGTCAAATTTTCATAATTTTTGGAAATGTTGTAGATATAATGAAAAACTAGGTGCGGAAGTTTTTATTTTAAGGATATATTTTGTACGATATAAGTTATCAGCGTCTAAATATCTATATTTTTGAATTTAAAACTTCTTCGAACGGTTTTTATTTTTTCTTATTAAACTGAACTGAATTACGAAAAAAGAAAAATGTAAAGACCTAAATTAAGATGTACTGAATCTAATGAGACCAAAATTGTCTCATTTCGTAAAGGTTGTTTCGGAAAGGTTGGAAGAGGATGCACGGATCAAATGTTTTCTCTCCGCATGATCACGGAGAAGCTTCTGAGTGTTAACCAGAGGATTTTCTGTGCTTTTGTGGATCTGGAGAAAGCATTTGATAAGGTTATAAGGAAGAAAATGTGGGAACTGTTGCCGGGATATGGTGTGGATGGTCGATTGTTAAGGGCTGTGCAGTCACTTTACTATGACTGTAAAGCCTGTGTGCGGGTAGGGCATGACCTGTCACCCATGTTTAGCGTCCAAGCGGGCGTAAAACAGGGTTGTGTCATGTCTTCCTGGCTGTTCATACTGTATCTCGACAGCTGTTTACAGAAGCTGAAAGATAGCTGTTTGGGTGTGAAATTGGGTGACATAAAAGTTAATTGTCTGCTGTATGCTGATGATGCAGTGCTTATTGCACCATCAGAAGCAGAACTGCAGGCATTAGTCACGTGTATGAAAGAGGAATGTGAAATTAAAGGTCTCCGTTTGAATGCTAATAAAACTAAGGTTCTGGTATTTGAAAAGGACGAAGAGAGAACGAAATGTGAAATATGGGTAAATCAGGAATGTCTAGAACAGGTAAATGAAATTGTATACTTGGGGAGTGCTTTCAGCCGGGATGGAAGATGTGATTTAGATGTGGATAGGCGTGTCGCTGCTGGAAACAAAGTCAATGGTGCCCTGAATGCATTAGTAAAAAGGCAAGGCGTGGTGAAGAGTGCACGCCTTGCAATACATAACGCAGTGTTGGTACCGACTTTGTTATATGGCAGCGAAACCTGGGTATGCCAGAAGAAGTATAAAAGCAAGTTGAATGCAGTGGAGATGCGATCTCTTCGTAAAATGTGTGGCGTTACCATAGCCGACCGAAAGCGAAACGAAGAGATTCGCAATATGGCAGGATTGAAAGATGACCTTATCACAAAAATTGATAGGGGCGTACTCCAATGGTTTGGGCACGTTGAACGAATGAGTGAAGACCGAATGGTGAAGAAAATATATAGAGCGAAAGTAAATATTAAAAGGTGTCGAGGTAGACCGAGACTAACTTTCGAAGACCATGTGAGCAAATTGCTCGAAGAGGGGAGGGTCAAGAGTACTCGGATACCTAGACGTGCATGTATGAAGAAGTTAATGAACCTGAAAGAAGCGAAAGAGGTATGTAAGGATCGTGACACTTGGCGATCTGTTCTCTCTGGCTACCCCGTTAGGGATTGTGCGTGACGATAAGTAAGTAAGTAAGTAAGTCTAAGCGCTTTTAATCGTCGCGGGCGCTACGGAATTTTAGACCTTATGACGGCGTTTTTTCAAGTGTTTATAGAAAATATGTATTCACTCGGATGAGTGCGGCGATAGCCCGATGCCACTTTTTCGATGTGTCGTCTTCACGCGTCGCAGTACACCAGTTTTTATACGTGGTAGAGCCATGCTGCAGTTATATTAGTAGTATAGTTGTAGCACGAATGGGTCGGCTCGACCGGGGAAGGACCACGCTCTCACAGAATACCAGCGTGAAGTAGCAGCTTAATGCTGCTGTATTTCGTATGGTGAGTGTAGAGAACCGGAGACCCTTTTTACTGGAAACGAGGCATTCCTTCTTAGTCCTCACGGGTAACAACGCATCTGCATTTTGATTCGTAATCGAGGATAGATGTAGATGTCTATGGGCCACAGCAACCACTTACCATCAGGTGTGTGCTCGTTTGTCACCCTATCCTATTAAAAAAAACCGAAACTAGACCGGTAACAATTACCATAATCGTATCAGAAATAGGAGAATTAGCATTACCATCACTGTTATTAGGTGTAATGTTTCCAACGACAATAAGTAGATATATTTTAGATTGATTTCCTTTTTGTGCTGCGAAATGAAGCATATTGCGATTTTCTGGTACTTGTTATAAGTAAGGTTAAGTTGGCGGTATTGATATTGTGTTCTATATTTGTGCTTAAAATACTATTATAAACGGTACAGAGGTGAAAAGAGATTTCTTGTATCGTTGAAAATAAAGTTTGAATTCTAAGTTGAATTTGATATATCGATCATTTCTGCCAGGTACGACTATGCGCTTCATCATACGTTGCTCGTCCCTTAACGAAGTATTAGATTAGTAGTGGTAGATCCAGCCGCGTAAACTAACGTGTGATGTGTGTGATGCTTTGTGAACTCAGGTAATATGTTATCATCATTACCATTATAGCAACCTATACCCATCACTATGTAAAAGAGGACATGGGCCTCCTCCATATACCTATTGCTTCGTGCGGGGGATATCTGCCATCCCGACCACACACAGCAGGCGGGTTGCCAACAGTTTATTATTATTTTTAATTGTTATCAGAAAGATGCTGCTACCCTCTGTTTAGTTCCCCTCTGTCACTTCTTATGCAGCCATGGGAGGATATGGGCTGATGGTTGTCTTACGCCGTCATTACACGCCTGTGAGGTAATATGTAGTGTGATGTAAAAAGACTGTGTGATATCACATTTTGTACCCTGTTTACTGGAAGCAAGGCATTTAACCTAGGTCCTCAGGGGTCATGATACATTTGCCTTTTAATTCTTAATTAAGGTTAGACGTAAGATATCTATGGGCCATAGCATCCACTTACCATCAGGTGGACTTGTTTGTCACATTTAATCTATAAAAAGAAAGCTGTAAAATTAAAACCTGAGTGTAAAATTCTAAGTGAAGGCTAGTTTACCTCACAAATAAACATTATTTAATGTTAAATCCGCTGCCACACCGACGATTAAGATAAGGAAAGGCAGAATTGGGCCTCTATGATAGTACGAATAACTTTAGTTTAACGATGTTCCACTGTAGTGCCAGTTAATCGGACCCTATTCAGGGTTTAGTATATCGCGTCCATCTTTTACAATGTATTTAGGGAACGGTGCTTTTGTTTTCTAATAGCTTATTCATATTTTATTTCCATTTAAAACATTTTCTAGGTCTGTTTTTTGAGCTATTTCACGTAGACATTTTTTAGTTTTTCGTAGTTGTTTGCATTTTGCATCCATAATATCTTCTCTGCTTAGGTAGACTTGTAGATAATGCCTTGAGGCATTAAGTCCGCCTTTTTGAACTTGGTGTGAAAATAAAACTGAAATAAATAAGTATAATATATTATTGCAGATATAATCAAATATAATGAAATTGATAACGCCACCGTGGTGCAATAGCTTAGCAATGACTTACGGGACATACAAATATTTGTCCCACACGGAACAAGTATTTGTATGGCCTTGTTCCGGGTATAGATATTTAGCCTTTTGTGTATATAAACTGTCTCCATGAAATCGAGAATAAAATCCTATTGAGAGGGTAACGTTGTAAAAATTGTAATCAACTAAAAACTTTTTTTAACGGAAATTTTGTTTGTCTCTTACCTTTTTATAAAACGTTCTCTTGATTGGAGGGAAAGGTGAGAAACTAAGAAGATATTCGACAATAATTAGACCAGTGGTGTTTTTCTTATAGAAGAGGGGGTAAACAAGCATGCGGCTCACCTAATGGTAAGTGACTACCGCCGCCCATGAAGAACCGCAACACCAGGGGAATTGCAGGTGCGCTGCTGGCCTGTTAGAAAGGAGTAAACTCTTGTCTTGAAGGCCCCTAAGTCGTATCGGTCCAGAAAATCAGAAGATCCGCTGGTGGCAAACAATTCCACAAAGCAGTTATGCGAGGTGTGAGTTATGAGAAGTGTTTTCAAGTTAAGTGTGCAGTCAGGTTTCTTTCGACTGTACCCGCTAAACAGAAAATTGCTCTTTTCACATTTTTACAGTGTTCATAATTTACTTCTTAAAATTTTACTTCTCTAGGTGGTAGGAGTCATTCCCGACCTTTAGCTGCCAACGAGTCCGTCGTGGTAGGTACAATTCTCGTACCTATTTTTATCGCCAAATAGCAGTGCTTACATTCCTGTGTTCCACTCTGGACAGAATTAGAGATCAATTATAATTACAGACTATGAGGAACTCCATTTTAATCTTCAGGAGTGTAAGAATACCCACTACATCTACTTTTTTAACCGTGCTAGAGCCACGCTGTAGCTATATTATGGTTGTAACACGAATGAGTCGGCTCGACCGGGGAAGGACTACGCTCTCACAGAATACCAGCGTCAAATAGCAGCTTAATGCTGCTGTGTTTCGTATGGTGAGTGTAGAGATCAGGAGAAACTTTTTTACTGGAAATGAGGCATTCCATCTTAGTCCTCAGGGGTGACAACGCATCTACGTATTGATTCTTAATCGACGATGAATGTAGGTGTCTATGGGCAACAGCATCCACTCACCATCAGGTGGACTGTGTGCTCGTTTGTCACCCCTATTTCTATAAAAAGAACGTCATATCGTTCCGTGGCTGTCGTAAGAAGCAACAGAGGGCATCTTCCCAGCAGCAACATAAAAATACAAAACTGCGGTGTCTAATCCAACTGCCAAGCGTGGAAAATAATGACAAATGTCGTTCCTATGAGGCAATGGGGAGGGGGGGGGGCTTATGTTCAGCAGTGTACTATTGATAGGCTGTAAAGTAGTAGTAAATAATTATCAATAAATCATTATTAATATCATCATCATCATCATCATTACAGCCCTTCACAAGTCCACTGCTGAACATAGGCCTCCCCCAAGTAATGCCACAAAGCACGGTCCTGAGCCACATGCATTATTAATATATAAATAAATAATAACAATGAAATAATGTATGACTTACCGCGCGTAAAGGTTACATTTACCGATTTTCTTATTTTTAACTTCCCGCTTTCAAAATTAATTAAACTAAAGTAGGAAGTTATAGATTTCGGTAAGATTTTGAGGATGCGCTTTTTCGGCAGTTCTTCACGTCTTAAGGTCCTAGGAAGCTGCTCCGATTATTTCCCGCAGGACGTCCGGCCGTGTGTGATATCGTACGACAAATTTTTATTTATATGTACACACGTATATATAAATAAAAATTTGTCGTACGATATCTTCAGAACGAATCAACCGATAAAGATGAGCGATGAAAGTGTTTTTTTGCGACCTCAACGTGATTAGATTTTGAAGTCAATTGGTCAAGCCGTTTTAAAGATATTCAAAAAATAAAACCAGAAAAAAATCTGACTTATCAACTCCAGACATAAAAACATTTTTTTACTTAAAAAACTGCGTCGAATGCCGGCAAGTAAGTCAAAATCAAATGACACATTCAAAAGTTATTGCTATTTAAAAATGTCTAAGTAATCGTTTTTTTGAAATAACTTTTAAATTATTCGATTTATCAACTCAAGACATGACAAACTAATTAATGCACTTAAAAAATTGCGTCGAATGATTCAACGAAAATTAAAATCGAACGAGGCGTACAAAAGTTATAGCCATTTAATAATAATTAAATTTCTTAAGATTCGCTTAAAAATCAACCAATTTGAAGATTTTCAAGCGTTTCTAACTCGAAAAAAGCGGAAAGTTATTGGCCTACTGGTAAACCGCTTTTAAAAAAAATCTTATTTTACTTTTTTAATTATTTCTATAGTCTAATTTCCATATTCATAACAACTGCAACCTGCTTGTCAACCATGTCAAGTTTAGTTTCAGGCCTTTTAGAGATCAGCCATGTGAACTATAACGTGCTCATTGGTTTTCTAAAAAATTAATATCTATTATTTTTATTTACTGTGTGAAAAGCATACCTAATGCTGTAATATATTATTACTTCGTAATATATTAGTCGTTTTTAGAAGTGGTAGAGCCATGCTGCACCTGCAAATGCTATGGCTCGACTAGTAAAGGACTGCACTCTTAACTAGGGTAAAAATAGCAGTATAATGCGTTTCAACAGAAAATTGTATTTCTTTCGGTGTGACGAGAATTGGCGACCATTTTTACTAGTGACGAGGTAAGTAGTAGTTTGGATAAGGAGAGTTCGAGTTAGTTCTTATGGGTGACGCCCCTGTATTTTAATCTGAACGGAGGATAGATGTAGATAGGTGTCTCGCTACCAGGTGTCTCGCTGGAAAATCCTGTCCTGAGTCCTGACATTATTGCAGCAAGCGGTCGCTATTTAATATATACATTTATGAAAGATTCTCTGTAAATAAAATATATGAACACATATGTAGCGATTTTTCAAATAACTCACTTCGGGGAGGGGGTTCAAAGGCTGTTCAGATTTGAATGTAAAAAAAACTAAAATAAGTAGTTAAAGGGATTTAATCGAATATTATGTGCAACATACACAGTTTCGATTCAATTTTGTACATAGTTGCACGATTTTACAACACACTACATTTTAGTTCATTTTAATGTGGGTAGATTAAAAGAATTACAATTATTTCATGTTAATTATGTTGATTTCATTTAGTTTTATTGTTCCTAAAGATAACATAATACTAATTTATTTAGTATTTCATTTATTCACCAAAATCCTGACATTTCTACAAATTCCCGGAATCATGGCCAATGCCTAAAAATCCTCAGGACAATTTGTGACATCTGGTAACTCTAGATGTAGACTACTGTGTCACTGCATTTGTTCCCGATTGCGGAACAAACATTTCCCTGGCCAAATCCCACATAAACGAAGCCCCTACAGAGAAAAAGCTACTTAGGTTTCTTTTTGTATACAATCCATTATGCGCCCTCCTTTCTGCCAAGGAGGGTCGCGTTCGTATACGGCTTAGAGATCTCTAGTCAGATCGTTAAGCCATTTCCTAAAAGGCGGTGTTTAGTGGGTAAAAGTCTCCACATAACCACGCAGCCGGCTGCGTGGTATGCTATGAGCATTCACCGCCTCCCTCCCCCGCTTTCCGGAGGGTTGCCCATAATTGCTTCGGGCGCAAAAAAAAAAAAAAACAATCCATTAATGCAGGAAAAAGGTTATATCAGGCGCTTATACAGCAGCGCAAAAATAATTTCGCTCATATTAAAAACAGGGAAATTGGATTTTGTTGAGAGATCGTCCACTTTGATAGTCTTTGTAAAGGACAGATGGAAAATGAAATGCATATTTCTCTATAAATAAAGGAATTTGGTAGTTAGCAAGCAAGGAATATAATTCCTTATTATTAATTTTATTAATTTCATTAAAAAATTTGATAAAGAATTTTGGGATTTCAAATAAATAGTTTTGATTCACATAATATATATAAATAATTATACGTAAATGAGAGCTACAATCAAATTATATTATGATGTCCTTGGCACATTCTGATGAATTATTTGGAATTGGCCATGGCGTTAAAAATTGGCACATTATTTTACTAATCCCGCTTACATTTCACCTTAGATACGACATTAAACACATTCCACATACTTATATTTGGCACGATTTTGATACACTGTCTCTTCGTCCGTTCTTCCATTGACGCATTAAGGTAGGGTTCGCCAAGCTTTTTAGTTCTCGATGCACTTACAAATTTAGTGTTTTGTAGTTAGGTACTACAAACACTTAATTTCGTAAAGTCGTAATAGGGTACAATGATACCACCTACGTTGGCAAAAAATTAAATAATTACATTAATATAATTAGTCTATTTGCTAAGTGGCTGGGTACACCGCATTCGGGTAAATCTGTTACTTGGAGAAAGAGTTCCCATTCTCCCTCAAACCTTAAATAGCGCTAACTGTAATCTGCTTTCAGTTTTTAATACTAAAGAGAATTTGCTACATTGAATACATATAATAAAGCAGTTTCCAATCCACGAAACCTTACTCCCGTGATAGCTCCTAGTGTGTGATTATCGCTACTAGGTTGTGTCTGTGCAAATACTCGATGTTAGAAATCGTCGAACAACGGGTGTTGATATACCTAAGTGAATCGGCGGGACGGCGACAAGCTCAATAGATGTCGACAGCACCGTTATTTAGGATGTATCTGCAATAGTTGTTGGTCAAAATAACCCAATCCTGTATCGAACAGATAAAATCCTTGGTTTTCCCTAAGAGGTCACCGAACAGTAGCCAGTGGTGGGAGACAACCCTGTCTACGAAAGACTCGTATCCATACCGGTCCATATGGTCTCCCGGTCGGAAATACTATACTACTACTTGCTACGTTGGCTAAGGATGGAGAGGTAAGTCCTTTATCACATGAAATGACGTCCGTGTAGAATGGAAGCCGATCTCGCCAGAAAGAAATTACGGAGGGTGCACATTTTGCGATTATGCATTGCGTATACTACGTTACATACGTTTCCGTGCAAGTACAGCCTCATTACCTACGATCTCGGGTGATGCATTCTGTAGGACGTCATAACAGCGCAGAATTTTTTATCCAAGCCGTTAAGTTCTGTTAGAGTCCACTTGAGCATGCCAAAGTTATATATGAAAACGGCCATGATCAAAGAATTATTTGCGCCTACCTTAATCACGACTGACAGGGGCTGTTAAGCTCTTTTGTTAAGCAAAAAGGTTAAAAAACAGATCGTAAACCGATTGTTTCACGTCTGCCTCATCGATACCTTTTTTTTTGTGATATACCCCAGACCCAGTATTGGTATGTTTCAGCCTCGAAAAGAGTCCTTATATTTATTACTAATTTATTTTCTACCCTCACTCATAACACTATTGTATATTCTCAATTAATTACTATATAGTGTAAAATACCCAATTATAATATTAATGCGGAGGTAAATGTTAGTTGATCTGTGAGCTGCTAGCTTAAAACATACTGAATGCATAGCTTTGCCTACGTGTGCTCTAAAGTCTCATTTACATTCAGCCCGTGCCACTGCTCCCCGCGCTGCCGGCAATACTTCGCTAAATACTGCCGTAGCAGGATCGCGTGAAGTGTGTATTTACACTCTGCCTTACCACTCACATCACCATAGATTACTGTATATAATCACTTTCGGCTTTCGACTATGACAGACGTTGAAATCATTACGGCGTCCGCGCTGTGTCTTGTTGCAATACAAGATTATGTTAATAATTTAAAAAGATATCAAGTTCAAAGGAAGATAGATAGATAGATAGATAATTTATTTGCTTAAAAACATGGTACATAAGATGATCAATGACGTGGAACTGACATGTTTTGCCGTAGTTGGCATGCAAAAATGATATTAAATACAGCTAATTACACAAACCCCAATGTTACATTTTAAAATTATTGCATCGCTTAAAAGTTAGGTAAGGTGGAGTGGGGTAATTTCGAAAGGTTTTTCGATGAGTTGAGAAAATTTTCTTGTTTTATCTAATATTACAACAAAATGTATTCACTTTTGTTTATTCATTTATACAACCTAACGATATGTACCAACTTAATTCTGAATCATCGCATAGATATTTAATTACACATATTTACATACCTAATTGACAAAAATATGGAATAAGTGTAATTCCGGATTATGACAGTGTTAATCCGAATGACACTTAAAATTGACTTTTATGAAGTAGGATAGAAGGAATACATTTCTTTTTTGTTCAGATTTACCCATGTATAAAAATATTCTACAGTTTCGTCTTAGAACAATCTTAATATAGTTTATCATACACTGATATTTCGGAATTGCCCCTAAACTGCGGTCCTCAACATTTACTTCGGTCAGGATGTATAAAATTAATTTGGAAATAATAAAGGTGTCACACTTCAATAAAAAAAATATTTTACATGAATAAAAATATTTATTTGAGATCAAACAAGCACGATGTATGCTCATCACACTAATAAAATATTAGCAACAAATAGGATTTCCTTTTGTGTACTTACACAGAAAGCAAAAAAAATCTTATTCTAATTACATGGAGAAGATAAATATAGATAATTTAAGTCAAGTGCAGTTGATTTGGTCTCATTATTTTAAATTTATAGAAAGTCACAAAACTCAAATACAGTAAACTCAAACTCAAACACTCAAAAACAGTTACAATACCACGAAATTAAATTACCAATTCACATAAAGCAATAAAATAGGTAACTATTAATCAGTGTCCACATGAATTACCTTATTAATATCAAAACGTTAGAATATTAACAAAAAGAATAAAACATAAACTCTCACTTAAAAATGAACTCTATTATGTCTTTTATTTTTAATAGTCAGTAACAAAACCAATATGATACAAACAAAAATGAAACAGACTCTCACTTGTAAATTAACTCGAAATGAAGTCTTTTTAAGTATTTCTTATACTCAATAACAAAATCAAAGGTATGAAACAACACAAAAACACATCAGCCTGATAACCAAATCATTTTTATCGAATCATTTCTACACCTGAGTACCTACTTCAAAAATAAATTTTGTCGTTTTCTTCAGACAATATGTATTTTTTGTAGCTTTCATTATTTTTTCTAATTTAACCTTCTTTATAATTAGTTGCTTTGTTACTTCATCATAATCCTTCTTTTTTGATATTACAAATGTAAGTTGCGGTCTTCTTATTGTTTTCAAGAAATTTACTGTATAGTAAGTTTCCTCATCCTTGTTTATGACTTTCTCAATAAAGCCTACAAAGTAATTCCATTTTTTTCTGCAGTAGTACCTTACGAGTACTGAATCGTTCAGTTCGTAACCATCTTTCTGGTCCTGGATATCTTTTTCTTCTTCGTCTTCAGTAGTGTTCGCAGATTTTATGTCAGTCCCATTTTTGACCGTCTTTTTGTCATTCTTATCAACGTCTAAAATACCAGATTTTTTTTTGTATTTAGTGTCGTATTCTTGTTTAATTTTGGTATTATTTATAGTTTTTCTGTCGAAATCATAATTATTCCCACTATTGCATGAATTTAAATCATCTGGACTGAACTCTTTAGGTTTGTCACTACCTTTATTCACTTAATTTTTGTCTTCCGTATTTTATTTTCCCTTACTCTTTTTTCCTTCGCTTTTTTAGAAACGTTTACTTCATTAAGTATTTTGGCACATTCATCATATATTCCATCGCCGATATTTTCTTCTAAAAATTTAAACTCTTCTTCGTTTAGTAAATCGTCTAAGAATGAAGACTCGTTAATATCTGTGTCACTGTAGATGCTAATTGTCTCTGAATGGATAGTTGATTTATCTAAATTTTCTTGTCGTTTTGACTTTTTGATTTGTCTCCTTTTGTTCACTTTATTTGTACCTGATGTGCCTGTTTGTGAGGGTTGTTTAACTTCTTTAGGACGGTTCCCTGTTTTATTGTGAGTCTTGACTTTTTCGAGTAAAGTTTGCTTTTTTCCTTCTTCAAATTTTTTTTGCATAGTGATAGAGTTATTACTTCTGCACCTTTAGCTACCCTCTTCTTTTTTACCGGCACCTTATCTCTTTTTTTCTGTCATATCTTTTCTAGCAAAAGTTCTTCGAAATTAACTTTTCGATTGGATATAATATTTATCTTAGGTTTTTCATTTTCTTTGGGCCTAAGGTGACAGCTTTTTTGGAACTGTAAGCATTTTGGTGAATCTGATGTATTGTTTGCTACAAAAGGCTGACAAGCGTCGTCTTTCTTTGACAGTTGACTATAGAAAGTCACATATTCAGAACTGAAGTCATTTTGGCTTAGAGTACTTACTACTTTTCCAGCACGGTTAGGAGCCTCACTAAAGTAAAACTCTTCATTGAAAACACGGACGCACAGTTCTTTTAATGATTTTGGTTTTTTGGACTCTAGCTGGCTTTGACAATGTTCATCCTTTTTTTTTCAGGTATCTCTTGTAGGCTTCTGACTCAAATTTATCTACGGGTACTACGTTGCGGTTGAATGGATAAATTCCGGATTTTTTTAAACCATTTCTGATAATTTCAGGATTCGTCTCTTGCCATGTATCCGCGAATGTTTTCGCTGCCACTCTACAAGTTTGGCATCCCAATTGATCTTAAAAGATTTAAACACCGCTACATCCAATGGTTGTAGTAAGTGTGATGTATGTGGTGAAAGCTTCATGATTGTGATGTTATTTTGCACAGCCAGATCTACTACATTTGCATTCACATGTGTGGAGTGCCCATCATAAACTAACAAGACAGGCCGCTCTTCACCCAGAGCTGGAATCAAAACTTTTTCAAAGTAATTATAAAAGATTTCCGTCTCCATCCAACCCTTTGCACTAACTGCATATGCGATGTCGAAGTCATAGTTTTGTGAGTCGGTCATCCACTGATCCCATACATTTTTGCCTTTATATATTATTAAGGGGTCCAATTTATTGCCGGCAGCGCTTGCAGTAGCTAAAACTGTCACATTTTCTTTGCCACTTCCACACGTGGTTCTAGAACTGGGTTTATTTATAGCTCCAACCACTTTAGTTTTAGTAGGGTCCGTACATAGCGATGTTTCGTCTGAATTCCATATTAAATGTGGTTTTTCAAATAGATCCAGTTCAGTCAAAGTGTCTTGCAACAAATC
Source organism: Parnassius smintheus behrii (assembly GCA_036936625.1). Lineage (NCBI taxonomy): Eukaryota > Metazoa > Arthropoda > Insecta > Lepidoptera > Papilionidae > Parnassius > Parnassius smintheus. Next base: position 43,361,061 of record JAUPFT010000009.1, on the reverse strand, counting down.
AAAATAGTCAAAAATTATAAACGGGTCCGTCATTTGCTTCCGCACATGTTCTACAGGTTGCGGCTTCTTGATGGATTGGTTTACGCAAATTTATAAACCAGTCAGTCCCTGGCTTGTTGTTTTTGAATACGGTATTTAGATTATTTTTCTTGACATAATCCTCAACCATTTCTAAAATTTCTCGCCTTGACAAACCAAAACCCCATTTTTCCATGACTCGGATTGCCTCGGCTAATCTTTTTTCGTCTTCGATTGGAATTGCTTGTAGTCTGCCTACGCTTTTCGTACTGATTCCTTTCAGTCTTTCAAATAAAGTCGTAGTTGGGATTTGATATTTTTTGGACGCAGCATACATTGACAAGTGATCGTTCTTTACTTCCTCAAGAGCTCTTTTCATGTCTTCCTGTGTATATGGCTTTTTTCTTTTTTATATATGTACGCGGCATATTCACTGCAACAATAAATATGAATTTAAAAATAATTTAGGAGCTTTTTCATAAGTCCACTTGCGCCGCTCCTAAAAAAGGTTATTATTTGAATTTAACAATAAATCAAAAACGGGTGCCGTTACGGTCTATAGTTTGTATTGAAGCACCATTTGAATACTTACATCACTTTCTTAAGTAACCGATTACTTCAAACTACTGTAAAAAATCTAAGTATTTTGGACAGCCTAATTTGAATAACCGTACCATAGTCTATTATAACATAGTACCTAGTCAGTACAGTTATGTAATAACTAATGTAACGTATTCAAAAGGTGCTTCAATACAAACTATAAGCCACAGTAGCGGCCCCCGTTTTTGAATATTATTTGGTAAATTCAAATAGCCATTTTTGGGAGTGGCGCTTGTAGACTTGTGAAAGGGTTCTCATGAGACAGTTACACAATGTTGTCAATCACATCAGTCAGTAAGTAGTGTAACAAAAGAGTAAGAAGTTACTTAATATAGCAGCGCGCTATAATGGCCATTTTGACAAGACTGATTTTAACGTGATGTTAAATGATGGCCATTTTGATATCTTACAAATAATGATGTCACACATTTAAAATTACTAACAAAACGTCCATCATAAATAATGACACGCTCAAAACATTCATGTCAAAACAGCCATCACAGCGTGCCAGAGACACCAAATTAATACAAAATTTATGTTTTGGCAATTAAATCTCAAGATCTTGATCAAACAGACAATTGTTTGAGAGCCACTGACATTGAACAACACAAAGTTGAAGACAAAACTATTCGAAATTACCCCATAGGGGTAATTCAGAAAAAAGCAATTTATCTTCAGTTATAACATTCTCACGCACACAATAACACGTTAAAACTGACAATCTACCCAAAAACAAAAATACTAATAATTTACTCACCAAAATCCAGAAATACAGACACAGGGGTAATTCTGAAAGCCCACTAAACACTGGGCACGTAAACTCCGCAGTAGCGCTCTGTGCGAATCAGGGCCTTTGTAGTTAGAACATTTTTCTGTTCTATAGAAACTGGCAAGGGCGTGCAACTTAGAACATTATTTTGAGAACAAAATGATATTTTTTTGTAGGTACTGCCATCTACATTCCAAAGCACTAGACTAAATTAGACGCACCACGCCACTACGCAGTTAATGGCGGTCACCGGTGATAGTTGAGGTTAATTTGATATTAATATTAATTTCAAATTATTCTGATTTCTCGTTTGTTTATATGCTTTCTTGTATTATAATAAATATTTGCGACCCAGTTTTTTTATTAATGTGTGCAAAAATGTCAAAAATGTGAAGAAGAAGAAAAATGGCAATGTGTTTTTAAATGTTGGCATAATTTCCATTTTTTATTCACTTGTAAACAGCTAATATCTAAGAAATTGAAGGTTCAAGGTACCTCCACGGATTGCCTCACAGGTACTATTTGCCATAGCTGCCACGCTTGGCAGGCGGGTTATTGCCCATCTCCTGTTTAAGTTTCCCTCTCTCGCTTCAGAATTAATGATTATATTTTATTATTCCAGATGTTTTACACTATTTTCCGAAACCAGAATACCTCACTAGAAAGGTTTCAGCAGTTGAAAAGGATAGCTGGAACATCTAAAATATAAAACCGATCGTGAATTTTACTACAACTACCGCATTTGCGATCAGCACTTTGAGGATCGTTTTCTATATCCTCGAACTAAGACTTGCAAAAATAGCTTACCCCGGTCTTAACCTTGGTAAGTCTATTAACAACTTTCTCATTGTCATGTTAATTAGCAATTGTTTTAGCAGTGCAGACTAAAGAAACTCATTTTCATGATTGTAATATTAGTAAAGGTGGGCAAGCAAACTTTTTGTTTTTACTTATTATAGGTATGTCAGTGTGGGGATAAGTCGCTCGCGTCCGTAGGCTTTGACCACCTAATTCTAGGCCCACCCTACACGTGTCCCCCGGGTGGTGCTAAATGAGCGACAAGCCGATAGCACAGCCTCGGCTCCTCGCCGTGGTAGCGGCGTTAAATATACCACCCTATTCGCAACATGAGGAATGAAATTAAAGAAATGGCCCCGAGTTCCCGGCGCCCCTTTAATGGGGCAGGGGTGCGAAGAATCTCCGGGAGGAAAACCGGCGACGAGGCTCGCCACCCGTCACGTTCTGTCTCCCGGAGGGGCGAAAAGTGGATTGCAGAGGCCCGTCTGGCTACGTTGAATGTATGTGGAGCAATGTATGATAAAATGGATGAAGTATGCGAGGTGATGTATGATAGAGGAATAGATTTGTTATGTGTAAATGAGACGAAACGGAAGGGGAAGGATGTCACTACACATGGCATGTATACCGCATACTGGTCTGGTGTAGACGAGCTCGAGCGGGCATGCCAGGGAGTAGGTATCATCCTATCAGAAAGAATGGCGCAATGTGTGAAAGAGTATGAATGTGTAAGCCCAATACTGCTATGGATACGATTGAAAGTGGGCTTAAAGAAGTTGTTTGTGCTAGGGGTCTACGCCCCAGACATGTCTAAGCCCACTCATATCCGAGAGCAGTTTTGGGAAATGGTAAGGATGGTTTTAATGAAATGTAAGGGAAATGAAAATGTTGTTATGCTAGGAGATTTTAATGGAAGAGTTGGGGTGAGGAGGCTTGGTTATGAAAGGATATTGGGAACGTTTGGTGATGAAAGTATAAATGAGAATGGTGAAAGCCTCCTCACTGTATGTATGGAAAAGAATCTTTTTGTGACGAACACTTTCTTTCGCCACAAGAGGATTCACATGTACACTTGGGAAAGAGGTGATGATAGAAGCATGATAGATTTCATAATTGTGGATGAAAGATTGAGGGGCGCAGTGGTGGATACAAGGGTTTACCGAGGGTCAAACGTAGGAACGGATCATTTTTTGGTTTTATGCCGAATTAATGGTCTATTCAGGCGGTGGCGCCATCGGTCATCTGTGTCTACCACTGCGTTACAGCGTATTAGAACAGAAAGATTACAAGATGAAGGTGAGAAAAACAAGTTTAAATGTAGACTGAAAGAAAACGTAAGTGGTTTGGATGAATTATGTATGAATGAGTTAGACTTGGAGAATGTATGGCAAAATGTTAAGAAAGGTTTAGTAGATGCAGCTACCGAAGTATGTGGTGTTAGTAAAAGAAATAATGAAAGGAAAAATAATACGTTATGGTGGGATGATGAGATACGTACGGAAGTTGAAGCAAAGAAGAGAGCATGGCTAGATTTACTAGCAACTAAGGCTGGTAATTCTAGCGGTACGAATGATGATTTTGAAAGAAAAAAGGCAGTCTTTAGACATCTAAATAAAAGAGTAAAAGAAGTAGTTGAAAGGAAAAAGCAAGAAAGAACGGATAAAAATGATAGAAGAATATCGGATAACTTCCAGGCAAATATTAAAATGTTCTGCAAACTCGTAAGAACTGCCAGGGGATGTTCAAAACAGCCTAAAATGAATGCTATAAGAGATGAGAATGGCTATATTCTGAATGATGAAGTTTTGAGTTTAAAGAGATGGAAGGAATATTTTGAAAGCATGTTTATGAGTGAGGAGACAACGTATGAACTGAATGAAATAGGAACTCCGAAAGAAGAGGAAGGAGGTAGCGAGATAAGTATAGATGAAATAATGAAAGCAATGAAAAGCATGAAAGCAGGTAAGGCTGCCGGATATGATAGAGTTTCACTCGAAATGCTGAGGGCTGGAGAGGAAGTGGTGGCAGGCCTGCTGCACACCTTGTTTAATTTATGCTGGGAACTGAAACGGGTACCGGGAGACTGGTGCAAAGCCGTGATAGTCCCAGTATATAAGGGAAAAGGGTCGCAGCAGGACTGTAAAAACTACCGCGGTATCAGCCTTCTTAGCATCGTGGGAAAACTGTATGCCAAGGTACTAATTGAAAGGGTCATGAAAGAAACCGATGGAAAAATTTGGGATGTGCAAGCGGGATTTAGAAAGGGAATGGGATGTACAGATCAAGTCTTCTCCATGCGCATGATCGCGGAGAAGTTTTTGGCCAAAAACCAAAAGGTTTTTTGTGCGTTCATGGACTTGGAGAAGGCCTATGACAGAGTGGATAGGAATGTGCTATGGCAAACACTGAACTCATTTGGGTTGAGCGCATGCTTGATACAGGCATTGGAGTCTCTTTATAGGGACTCTAGTGCTTGTGTTAGGATCAACGGGGTCTACTCGGACTGGTTTGGCATCCATAAAGGTGTCAGACAGGGCTGTGTGGCTTCCCCGTGGTTGTTCAACCTATTTATGGACAGTTGTTTGCAAAATTTGAAAGTTGAAGAATGCGGATTAAGAATGGGTGAGTTAACCATCAAATGCCTTTTGTACGCCGATGATCAAGTTATTCTTGCGTTGTCGGCGGCTGAGTTGCAAATGATGGTTACATTAATGAACAGATCATTAAAAGAAAGGGGTATGAAAGTGAACGCAAGTAAGACGAAAATTATGGTTTTTGAAAGAGATGAAAGTAAAACGATATGTGAAATAAGAATAGAAGGGGAGTTGATCGAGCAAGTAGATGAGTTTGTATATTTGGGGTGCGTATTTAGCAGGGATGGGAGATATGATAAGGATATAGAACGACGAGTGAATGCAGGAAACAGAGTAAATGGGGCCCTGCACTCTATTGTGAAGAGACAAAATGTGTCAAAAAAGGCACGTATGGCAATTCACAATGCTGTGTTGGTCCCTACTTTAACGTATGGTAGTGAAAGTTGGGTATGGCAGAAGAAGCACGAGAGTAGAATAAATGCAGTAGAAATGCGGTCGTTAAGGAGTATGTTAGGGCTGAATCTGAATGACAGGGTGAAAAATTGTGTGATAAGAGAAGAGTGTGGTTTGCAAGATGATGTTGTGACCAGGATTAAGAAAGGAATGCTTCGGTGGTTTGGTCATGTGGAAAGAATGGATGAGGAAAGAGTGACAAAGAAAATTTATGTTGCAGAAGTGAATGGCAGAGTCGGAAAGGGACGTCCTAGGCGAAAATTTATCGACCAAATTGGCGATTTATTGAAAACGGGCCAAATTAGGAGTACCCTTAACCGACGAGCATGCATGCGTAGGTGTATGAATGTGAAGGAGGCGAGAGAGGTGTGTCAGGATCGTGCCAAATGGAAGTCTGTAGTCTCTGCCTACCCCTCTGGGTGACAGGCGTGAGTGTTTATGTATTATGTAGGTATGTCAGTGTATAGCTTGACTGCGACAACTACTACAACCCCACCTGATGGTCAGTGGTTATAAAGCCATAGACAGTAAAGCACTGTCTTATCAACAACTAAAGGATGGGATTGGATAGGATAGGGGTAGGAATAAATTCCGTTAAAGTAAATGTTATTGAAGAACTTGAAAATAAATATCACGATTGGCACAAAATCTACACAGACGGATCAAAGAGTGCTAAAGTTGCAAGGGGCAGCTTTTTTCGACCCATATCAAGCAGTTTCTTAATCTTATAAAGTTACTAATGACATTTGTATTATGACCCTTGAACTCATTGCAATATCCGAAACCCTAAAGTATGCTGCAAGCTATAACTGAAACTAAATTATTATATACTCGGACAGGAAAACTGCTATCGAACATTTGGCTCGATCTGCCTCTGGAATCGTAGGTGTTTCGAAAGCAGTTCAGTCTACGCGACATATGTGCAAGAGTGCAGTGGATTCCAGCACAAAGATCAAATATTGGGTAATGACAAGGCAGATAGATTAAAGAACTCTGCTTGTATAAATGGTGTAGAATATAATATTGACCCTTGCTACTTAGAAGTACTACCAAAATTCAAAAATTGATGTCATAACAAATTGAAAGAATTTTTCAATGAACGCTCTAAAACGAAAGGTGTTTGGTACAAAACAATACAGAGTGAACCACCTCGAATACCTTGGTTTGTAGACACAAAATTAAAAAGAAATGCTATTAAATTAATATTTAGAATAAGAACAGGTCACATTCCATGAAAAAGATTTCTTATTTGATGAAAAGAACTGATTCCAACTAATGTGAAACTTGTGGAGTAATAGAAAACTTACATCACTTTTTGATGGAATGTGAACGGAAACTAGGGGAAAGGGAATTATTTGGATGGACATATAACATAAATGTGGACAATATAGGTATTACGCAGGGCATCCTACATGCCCCCACCTTGGATATTGCATTGAGTATGTGCAGATTAATAGCAACATATAGATTTTAATAGGATTGACATGTTGACTAACAAAAATCCCTAAATAAAATAAGAAAAAAAAGCTTATTCACTTTTAAATTAAAGACAATGGTATGTCAGTGTATAACTTGATAACAACTACTACAACTCCACCTGGTGGTAAATGGTTATAAAGCCCTAGATAGTAAATTAATAATATTTTAGATTTTTAGGGTTCCATATTTACACACAACAAGAAAACCTTATAGTTTCTCCATGTTCATCCTAACGCAGTTTTACTCAGAGACACTAAGTGTTACAAATTTGTAATTTTGCATAGTTTATAAAATCTTAAAAACATTTTTATTTTGGGTACACCTCCTATGCAGGTAAATGAATGATGATTATTTTTACCCATATATTCAACCTGTAAGGTATTATTGGATAGGTATTTCTAAAACATTGCGAGTATGGAAGAACACCTTCTCGATTCAGGGGTTTGTTTCCGAAATATTAAGCTTTAAAGTCGTATTTTTCATTAGAGTCATGTGTCTCCTCTGCCAACTAAACTGCTATTTTTGAAAATGTGGAAAGTATACTCAATAGTAGCATTGAAGTTAAAAGGAAAACTATCGCATCAAATTAGAATTAACAAGTTAACGGATTTTTAACGAGTAATAGTCTACCATTTTTTACGTGGTAGAGCCATGCTGCTGTTATATTAGTAGTATAGTTATAGCACGAATGGGTCGGCTCGACCGGGGAGGGACCACATTCTCACAGAATACCAGCGTCAAATGGTAGCTTAATGCTGTTGTGTTTTGTATGGTGAGTGTAGAGATCCGGAGACCCTTTTTACTGGAAGCGAGGCATTCCATCTTAGTCCTCATGGGTGACAACGCATCTGCACCTTGATTCGTAATCGAGGACAGATGTAGATGTCTAAGGGCCACAGCAACCACTTACCATCAGGTGGACTGTGTGCTCGTTTGTCACCCTATACTATAAAATAAAAAAATAAATAAAATAAATACCAACTTATTAATTGAACTTGGATTGGTAAAAATTTCGTAACAACTCCATAGAAAATGACATAAAACTAGCTGCATTATAACTTTGTATTGTTATTGTGAACTGTAAGAAATAAACATTTTATGAAGAAATCTTACTATTTCCGTTTATATTTTAGTTGGTAGATATTGTTGTCTCAATCACAGTATTCATACAATCAAAAAGCCTGATACGGTTTCATTCGTAATACTCTTGGTTTATGCGGGCGACCCTCAGGATAAATCAGGGCAGTTGTAGTAGATTACCTAATCGGTATAGTTTTCGATTATTACTTATGACATAACTTTAAACAATTTTTAATAGAAAAAAAGCATATATCATAACAAAAATACATGTGGAGTGTAACTTAATCTTTTTGCAAATTTTAGGTATTTGACTGCTTTATGCACACATATTAATCGCACATATCGGCATTTTTTAAGGAGCACTATTTTTCATTTTTAGGTTTTAATGATTATAATGATAATACATTAATTTATTCCTTAATACTATAATAACACTTGACTGCCTCGTTGGTCTAGTGTCATAAATGCAATTTGATCATGAGATCCCGGGTTTGAATCCCAGGTCGGTCCAAAATCTGTTTTTGGGTATTTCTATCAAGAAATTCTCAGCAGTTTTAAATTTTTAAGTTAGAGTTAAGAAATTGGAAATAATAATTATGACCAGTGCTTGCGCATACACTTTGGGCATTATATAATTTGGTCTGGAGGACATTATTATTATTATCATTATATATGTGGTATGTAGCAGTGAATAAAACAAGCCCAATAAAGTTTTGTGTTACTCATATACTTTCACCACTATTACAGGTTTACATGCTGAAGGATTAGAATTGGAACACACACCACATATACTGAATGTACTTCACAAGATTCTGCCAAGTTCGCATGATAATCCTATAAGAGGTATTTAATTTATTTTTTAAAGGAGAGGGGGGGACGATCATGCAGTTCACCTGATGGTAACTATCACCGCCCATGAAGAACCACAACACCCAGGGGCATTTACAAAAGAGTAGGTTCTTTTCTTGAAAGATCAAGTTGTATTTGTCCAGTAAATTCTCTGGTGGTCATACATTAATAATTAGTAATTACTGTAACTATATTCTATTACTATACCAGTAAGTTTTCCGTGTGATAAGTTAAAGATTACTATAATAGTAACAACTACGACTAATAATGGTTCAAATGTAGAAAGCGGTTACAACTCTTGTATTTATAACTTCGAAAGGAGGATGGCCAAATTTCTATAGGAGCTGGACTTTTTTTTCATGTCCCAAAACAAACTATAGTTAGATTGGTTTGTTTTTATGTTGTAAACACAATCACGTTTAAAAATAATATCTAAATAGCCACGATTTTTTATATAACATCAACAATATTTTTAAGGCTGAATCAACAAATACCTCTTACTTTTTTATTTATTGACCATTTTGTTAAAATATAATATTGGTTTGTCAAAATTACAATAAATGCAAATGATATTACATTACATTAGATTATTAAAATTACAAATTAAAATACATCTACATTTACATGTCAAGCAAGTCAAAAAATGAACATTTCATATATTCTTCTATATTGTAGAAAGCGTGATTCAAAAAATATGTTTTTGTCAATTGTCGAAACGCGTTTAATGGAAGTCTTTATTTCTAAAGGCAATTTATTGCACATTTTAATTAATAACGAAAAACCTTGCTTGGCCGTTTTATCCAACTGCGATGTAGCCTAAAAGTGTAAGCGATAAGTGAGGGGGGGGGGTTAGCGTTATTAATCAGTGTTTAGCAGTGGTTTTAAAAAAAATGATGACTATTTATATTATTATATATTGTTATTTACCTATATATGGATACATTATCATGAGGGATAACAATATTAATATAATCACGTCCTTAAGTGGCAATTGCACCTCATGACAACGTCCTCGGTTCACGTCAGTGTTTGTGTGACACCGGCACTCCTGTTCAACATGTTTAATGTTAAATTAAATTAAAGTGGATGTTTCTCAAATTAATTGAATCCTGGTATTTTCAATAATCCTATAAATAACGTAACCTGATGATTACTTGTTAATTTTAAATTTTTGATATAAAAATTATGGTCGATTAATTATTTAACTAATTAATTAATTACTCAGTTCAGACTGCCTCGTTGGTCTAGTGGTTGTAGTAGTGCGACTGCTGATCATGAGATCCTGGGTTCGAATCCCGGGTCAGACCGAAAAATTAATTGAGTTTTCCGTCGAGAAATTCTCAGTAATTGCCCGGAGCCAGGAAGTTGGCGGTGCCTCACCCCCGTGCCTCGGAAAGCACGTAAAGCCGTTGGTCCTGCGCCTTTTCTCTTTCCGGTCGTGTCAGTTTACCATCCCATCGGATTATGAAAGTGAGGGAATAGAGAGTGCACCTGTGCTTGCGCATACACTTGGGAACTGTAATCCTGTCCTGCGCCGATGGCTAGCCTCCGTTGAGGCAAGCCGCCGTGGCCGAAATTCGGTCTGGAGGACATTATTACTCAGTTATTTATATAAGGAAAACATACAGCTTTTTAGTAAAATACATGATGTGTGTACAATTCAATGTGAGTTTTACATTAGCGAAAACAATTTCCACAGACATTCAGTTGCACTTAAGCAGTTATGCACAGCTAAGTACAAAAATACATGAAACTGTCTAAGTTAATTAAACTATTTAATTAGACGTAAATATCAAATATATCACTGTATACTGTATACCTTATTACGAGCCAAGCTTCAACTATGTTATGGTTGTAGCACGAATGAGTCAGCTCGAACGGGGAAGGATTACGCTCTCACAGACTAACAGCGCAAAATACCAGCTTAATGATGCTCTGTTTCTTACGGTGAGCGTAGAGAATCAGACCCTTTTTACTGGAAACAAGGAATTTCATGGGGTAGGGGTGACAAGCGGTGTCTGCATTTTGATTCTTTATATATTATATTATTAATTTAGGTGTCTATGAGCTTTAGCATGCACTTGCCGATTGCACTTTGCTATTGGAATGTGTGCTCCTTTGTCACACCTATTCTATAAAAATACATATTCTTAGAATAGAAAATATATTTGCTTAAAAACATGGTACATGAGATGGTTAATGACGTGGAACTGATTAATAATGATTGATATTAATCCAGTACATAATAAATCAGCATAATTAAATTAAAATTAACAACTGTTCATAAAAACGTGAATAATTATCTTAGTCTTTGAATACCAAGTCCTTTCACACATGAAATGAATCGTCATTAGGTGCGTTCTGAAACTATTATTTGAAATAATTTTGAACAGTTACAACAATAGAAATAAATGAATAACTTTTTTGTGGCTACTTAGAGAGTTATACCTTAACAATAAGGGTATTTTACATAAATATTTCATATTGGGACGCTGTAATTTCGTTGTCTGGTACGATTTGGCCATCCTCCTTTTGTTATCACTGGGCCGCAAGCCATGCAGTGGAAATGCTACATTTTTGCACTGTGTACACTGCAGCACTGCGCCAGCTCCAGAAGCATTCTAATAGCATATTGCATAATATATATCATATCATTATAAGGCAGAAGTTGCAATTCAAAATCATTCATTAAAAAAGGAGAATCTAATACAATTTGATCTATGATGTCATTGTTTCATTTGATCTCTATATGCATACCTGATTGTCGTACTTTTTTCAGGTACATTGATTACAAGAAGGCGTACAGATGTGAAAATAAAAAAATAATTAACAAAATCATGATTTTAAAAAGCGAAATTAAAAAACAAAAATGTCAAATAAAAGCAGCAATGAAAATGGCGAAGACAAAAATTGTTTCAATATCTTTTTTAACTTCCTTAAATCTCATTGTAATAGGTAAAACTTTGTTTCACAGCATGTATTTCTGAATAATGTTTTAGACACTTTTTGTAAAATCTTTGATTAAAGGAATTAAATAAAATCAAACAAAAGTGACTAACTTCAGTCAGTCAGTAATATCTGCAGTATCTGCTCTCTTGGGGTAATTAATAATGTTTTGAAAATAAAATCAAAACAAAGTTGTTACAGACAAATATTTATTTAACATTAATTATTAATTTTTCAATTGTAAAGACTTACTTGCACAAAATCTTAGACCGTCTGATACACGTTGGTTAAAATTCGTGCTTTACTCTTAAATTTAGGTATTTTGTCAGGTTACACTGAGGTATCTATCAGCTTACACTGAGGTATCTATCAGCTTACATGTCCATCATTCAGTATTCATTTTCTCCCTCATTAATATCTAACTGTAATTATTATTTATGCTCCCATTTAGCAGTCTACTATGTCATACCTGTAAATCTTAATTCTTCCATAAGTGTAGGATCAAATAAAGAGAATTGTTTCTAATTTTAAATTTCAAAAGCATTATTTCTGCCTTTGTTTTATTAACTTAATTATTGCTTATCTTGGTGTTAATTGTAAATTGATCATAAACACCATTTAATCACATTTGTTATAAATCTTTTATTATATATTTTTTTAATTACTGCCAGAGTAGCATTTTTGCAAAATCTATAACAAATTGATAGCTTATTATGGCCTTTATCTCCTTTATCATCAAACCAAAACATATTCATGGTCATATTTTCACTCTTAACACGTCTTCAAAACTTATGACAGTTGCATTGTAATGTAGTGCGGAGAACACTAGCATTTCATCAAGCATTAAGAAACACAAGAAATCTGCCATACTCAAGCTTAGTTCTTTCATTTGCCTAAATATAATTGGGTTTATACTTGGTTCAATTAGTATTTATTTAAGGACATTTTTAATGTCCATCTTGAGGACAAAGTGAACAATTTCCTTAAGAATCTATATCTTTTAAGGCTTACATATTGAAAGTGCTAAACAATTTGTCTTTAAAAATTGTATTATCTTCTACTACATTCACATTATACTGTACTAACTGCATATTCAGGAATATGTGGGTGTGCATAGTCAAAGATATCAGAGTTTTATTCAATTTTTTCTTGGTATTATTTTTGTTGCTTTATGTAGTCTTTTCCACAATTTATTAGATTGATTATAAATTCAAATATTCTTTTTAAAATTGTATTATGTATGAGTATGTTATGTTATAATATATAAAATGTTCATTTTGTTAAAAAATAGTATATTGATTACACATGTAAACAATCATAAAGTGGGCATAAGAAGTCACTTTTGTAAATTATTTGTATTTTTAAAAGGTATAGTTGTTACACATATTTAAAAAAAATAGTTATGTTACTAAAATATTATAACGTTATCAAGTACATATTTTAAAGATTAATAATGCTCCTTCAAAATGTATCTTTTTACATTCAAGTAAAGATGCACCACTATTAAGAATTAATTGATACTAATTCATGAAATTTTGGAAGAGGAGCAAAACTTTGGAAAGGATTCAAATACTAATATGCACTTAAATGTGAAGGAGTTTAGTCTTGTGAATACCACTGTTTTTCTCGGTATTACTATTGGGCTCATGCAACTAACATTGAAGCTATACTTGTTTTGTAAAATAGAGCCGTCGGATGGACAATTAATATCTTAAATTGTAAAGAGTCCCTTAGAGAAAAATTTAATGAAATAACCCGCATTATAATTATGAAAATGTAATGTATATAGGTACATAAATTTGAGTGGAAAGCTGCTCTCACATATTGAGACCCAAGGTTACACTGGAGCTGCAACACCATGCAGGGTGATGCAGTAGGGATAGCGGCGGAAGAGACTTCAGTCCAACGGCGGCTCCCAAGCCCTTCAGAAGGGTTACTGCATTGGCGTCAGGTGGCAACCGGCTGTAAAACAAAATAGCCAAAACATTTTTCTCCTCACATGAAAGCACAAGACAAAAATACAGGGCAAAAATACTAGGGTGTACCTCCCAAGCGACGCAAATGCGAAATACGATGAATCAGATACTCAATGTCAAAACTGCTAGGGCATCCCCCCGAAGCGACGATTACTTAGACAAGAACAAACATTCGCATTTACATATACACATAAATAGCTTTCATAATATATAATGAGAATAGAGATGTTCATACTTTAAACACTAGGAATAAACATAGCTTTTAATACCAGTTACTAGACTCCATTGAACCAGTAGTTCTTTTATGGGGCAATGTAAGATCATCAAATGTAGAAATGTAGAATGTAGAAGCTTTTACAACAAAATCCCAGAAAATGTTACAAAATTTGTCGTTTAACAAGTTTAAATGTTTTATTAAAGGAAAAATGTACAAAAGGTGTTTTATAATATCAAAGAATACATCAATAAAAATAACCTCTGGGAATGAGGTGATCGCCACCATGCTTGTTCTATTAAAATTTATTTAAAAAATACAAACAAAGTTATTGTAAAGTGAAATATGTTTTAAAAAGAGTCGAACCAGTTGTAAATAAAACATGACGTTCAATAAGTTTTATGTAATAATCTATATTGAATAAAAATTATACTATGTCTTCTATTCTCTGTAATATATCAACTAACCAGTAGGGATATTGTATAAAGAAATCAAATGATATTGTGCAAATATTGGTAAATTTAACACATATAATGTTAATCAATAATTAAGCCAAGAATTTTTAAACAACAAACATTTTAAAAATAACTGGTTTTTATTTTTGTAGCAGAAACTAACAATTAGCACAAGAAACACAAACAACTATTAATTACATTGCAGCACTTGTGCAATGTAATTGATGGTTGTATATAAAATAAAAATTGTATAGTGCAAGTAAAGGGCGAGCTTAAAGCACTTTTTATTTAGCGCCATCTGTTATTCTAAGCACGTATCAATAACGAAAATAAAACTTGAGTCGCACATCTATCTCTAGTATATACGCAGTAATCTATGGAAACTGGCATTGCATATTTAGTTCCACAACTCTCCAAAGGACAGCGCTGTAGTAAATTTACGTTCGGAAGTGCGTTGTTTTAGTTAATTAAATCAAATTAAATGTTCGTATCACGTTGACTAAATCGACGTGTTAATAATGTGAATTTCGATATTTTCACCAGAAAATGAGTTAAAAAACTAATTTTATTAAGATTTAGCTGCTTTAAGTCTAGTTTATTCGTTTAATTGAAAGATGGAATATTGGTGTTTTAATTTCTAAACGTGTCCACCCTCTACCACCATTTTGTTTGTTTTTGAATTTGACATTGGCGTTTTGTTTTTCTGACGTAACGATTGTGCTTTGAATGTTTTGAATTTTTGATATTTTTCCTATATTTTCTTACGACTTGGCTATTCTTGGACTTCGATTATCTTTGCTTAATATAGTGGCCCATGCACGTGAAAGGGACTTCGATTATCTTTCCTTCGGACATAGTTCGTATAGTTTAGTGATGACCGCGGATAAAATTAGCTGTGTTTCAGGATGTACTAAGAGCTGTGAGTAAATCTAATTATTTACAGGTTTTACCAGTCAATATATTATTTCTTGTTTCTATTTTATATATAAGTCAGTGTCACCTTGGTCAACAATGTGATACCTAGCGCAGACGCAGGTAGCCCAAGAGTTCTGCATCACTTTTCCACCCTTAGAGCCAATACCTTGCTATGTATACTTATAACACTACTACTTATACTACTGTCATTACACTTTTCAAAAACGCTTCTAAAATATTCATTTTCTTTATAGGTGAAGATGGCTTTATACTTCACAAATTTCCAAATTCTACAAAAGATCCAACACGCTTTTGTACACGGGTTCAAGCAGTTGGTGGAAACTTTCTGTGCTTAGATGATATGTATGTGTTTAAGTACCGAAGAATTTGTCATACACTTTTTGAATCCAAGTACTGGACCGGAGTAAAATGTTAAGTAATATTGCAATACTAGCATTGCATATGAAAGGTTAGTAAAAATTTGATGAATTTGAAAACATTACAATGTTAATGCAAAATTCTTAATATTATGAATGTTAAAGTTAATATGGAAGGTTGTTCCTCAAATAATTAATTTTACTATCAAACATGAATAATTGAATGTATAAATTTTGAATCAAACTATGTTCTGAAATACTAATTTTCAACTTCCATGTTGACAAAATATTATATATGACATGCAAAGCAATTTTATGGAAAGCTTGTTATTTCTTATTAACAGTTTGATTCAAATAATAATAAAAAGCTTATAAATTAAGGCTTTTTCAAAGCTCATATGAATATCAAAATCTACACCAGTTTATAAATATTAAACTTGCTCGGAGTACAACTGGGAAGAAACATGAGTTTATGTTGTAATAACAAATATATAGTGATCTAAAGATCTTTTCCAGTACTAATGAGAATATATATTGCACCAACATACTAAATTGTAGAATATGTTTAATGTTTAATTATTTTTTAATCATATTGTTCTTTAGTATCTATTTAAAGTTATGATGATCTTCAATTTGATATCCCATTCTTTCACTTCATTCAATCTTAGAATATCATATTTAAAGTTTAGATGCCCAAATTTGTGCAGTATTCATTTGCTTAAGAACAAAAAAGTTAGTATTTCATTTGGTCTTATTACCAAACTTAATTAATAACAAGAGAAGTTACTTGATTTGCCACAGTCTTTGTAAAATTCGACATTGCTGTAAGATCCATAATTCACATTATAGTATGCATATTTTTCACAGGTGTTCTATTGTACAACTAATACTAATAATAAACTTCCGTTTTAATAAAATGGAATGTGTAACTTTTAGCTTCATTTTTATTTGTTTTATTTTGTTATGCTACTTGTGGTATTTGTTGTTTGATATTGTCTGTTGGAAGATGTTGGTAGTCTTTCAGTCTTAGTCGTTCAAATTCTACATGGCTAATATGTGTACGCTGTAATTTTTTGCTGATTGGTAGTAGAGGAATTAATCTTTGCAATTAATAAACCCAAGCAGGTTAGAATTTTTATTAGAGCCGCCAGTTCACATTTCTCTTTGTACTATTGTTAAGTTGTCAATATATTTCAAGTACAATATAATCATTCATTGTACATATTGATTTTACGGGTGCTGTTGCTAAGATATCACCCTTAGCTGAAGTTACAAATAAAAATAATACTCTTAAAACACGTTATACACAAGAAATTGCTTCAACGTCAAGTTATGTGCAAGAGACAACTACTGCTCAAACAGCCAGTAAGTTAAAATTGATTTTATTGTATAAATTAAATTGAGGATTATACAATACTATACAATACGTTGCTTTGTTTTGTACAATGTGCACGGTATCACTTATTACACAATGTCACTAACACGCTTCACTTTACACGGTACACACGTAACGGTTGTACGTGTTAACAGAGATGTTGTCTGCTCGCCGGTTACAATCCAACTCCCCGATGTTCCCAAAGCGGGGGGTATTTATACACTAGTAGCGATGACTCATTAGACGATTGTCTATACACTACATCTCTTCCTTTTTCTTAATATTTTTTATTTCTGTTTCCATGCATGATCAATAGTTGATTTTTCTGTTACAAAAATAGTTTAAATTAGTCTTCAATAATCATCCTAATTTCGTCAGTGTTATTCTCTATTACTTCTTGATGCAAATTGGGTAAACTTTCTTCTTGTTCATCATTAACTACTCTCCACTCTCCTTCAAATTTTTTTAAGTGAACCACATTTCGTCGATACTGTTCATTTGTATCATTATTGTGAATCACTACGTCTCCAGTGTTGTTAGTAGTTTTTACAACAGTATGTATAGCTGGAGAAAAGCTTGGTGTAAGCTTATTTTCTTTGGCGAAATTTTTTACAACTACCTTATCGCCTTCATTTGTGTTGTGGCCTTTTGCCTTTCGCTTGCGGTCACTGTAAGTTTTTCCTGCTTCCTTTTGTAACGCGTCTCTGTCTCTAGCTTCTGCATCTACTCGTTTATTTTCAATATCTATGTATGATGGAATTTTATCCCGAAATTGTCGTTTGTAGAATAGTTCGGATGGAGTTTTACCAGTTACCGAGTGGGGTGTGCTATTGTACATCATCAGATAGTATAATAAATCTTCTTTCCAACTTTTTCTTTCAACCTGACTGATTTTTAAACGTTTTAGGATACTTCGGTTTTGTCTTTCCACTTCTCCATTCTGTTGGGGCCAATATGGTATTGTGTTGTGAAGAGTTATACCACATTCCTGCAGGTAATTTTTTAACTCTTGACTAACAAATTGCCTGCCATTATCTGCAGTGATGGTAACTGGATAACCAAGCCGTGAAATCTCTTTTAATAACCTAATAATATCATGTGACGTTACACTTTTTGTCACTTTTACTTCCTTATAACGACTGTAATAATCAACGATAACTAACAGGAAATCTCCAGAGGGTAAAGGTCCCATTAAATCGATAGCTACATCAATCCATCGTTCGACCGGTAGTTCACGACGCTTCATTGGATTAGGTGGATTTGGTGCAGATACTAATGTGCAACTTTTACAGTTTCTTACGATTGTTTCTGCGTCTTTGTCAATTTTAGGCCACCATACTTTTGTCCGTAATCTTTGTTTCATACAAACAATACCAGGGTGACCCTCGTGAGCGGCTTGCAATACTCGCTATCTTAATTTTTCAGGAATAACAATTTTTTACCTCGAAGGAAAATATTATTTTGGAAACAAAGCTCCGATTCAAATACTTTATAATTTGCGATGGTAGGATCCCAGGTATACGAGTATAAGCCTTGCCTTACTTTAGCTATTTCGGAATCCTGCTTGGAAAATTGTTCAATATCGTTGAGTGATACGGCTACGGGTCTTGAGTATTCAATTATATGCCTGATATGTTCCTCATCAAAATTACGTATTGTATTCACTGAATTATGTTTAGAAGTACAAAATCTTGAAAGGGGGTCAGCTATATTCGATTTACCTGGTCGGTACACTATTTTGTAATTATAGGCTTGCAATCGAAGAACCCATCTTTCGATTCGGGCGCAAGGCTTAGACCTTCTTCCGAAAATAATTTCTAATGGTTTATGATCACTTATCAGTTAAAACTCACTTTTACCATAAAGATATATTCGAAAATGTTCTACAGCCTAACTAAGGCTAGCGCTTCCTGTTCAGTTTGGCAGTAACGCTTTTCACAGTCTGTTAAGCTCTTATTTCCAAATGCTATTACTCTAGGTCCTTTTGAATTAATTTGGATAAGCACCGCCCCTAACCCAATAGGACTAGCATCGGCAATAACTTGGGTCTTGTCTGCCGGATCATAATATCCTAATGACTGCATATTGCATAGAGCTTTCTTCGTTTTGTAAAATGCGTTTTCCTGGTCTGTAGTCCAAAATTTTCCAATGTCGGCATGTTTTCCCAGCTTTAGCCTCAGTATTTTCCGGAGCGGCTCAGTGAGTGTCGCCAAATTTGGTATCCATTTCCCAACAAAATTTACTAACCCCTTAATTATTCGATTAACAACTCATATTTACATCTGGAATCGATCAATAATGACGTCTTGACACCACCTACCAAACAATTAATATTAGTGTCGTCATCTATATGAAAAACATAATCGATTTCTTCCTTTCCATCCCTCCTTGCTTTTTTGTGACAGTAGGATCTTTTGAACTCGAAAATTGTCTTTTAGATGGCCTTCCTGTCAAACAATACTTCCGAAAGTGTCCCGTTATACCACATTTATGGCATTTAATTTTCCTTGCGGGACATTCTATTGATTGAGGCATATGCTTAAAGCTACCACACCTATTACACGATTTGTTAAACATCTTTCTTCTGTTGTCAATTTTATTCACGGTACTGCTATTACATGCGAAATTGTGAGTAAATTCATCCATCTGTCTATTCACACTTTCTAAAGTATTGGCTTCTATTATGATATCCTCTAATGTCATTTTGTCACCACCTTTTAAAAATTTTTTTTTCGAAGTTCACTAGAGTAACACTTTTCTGTAATTTGATCGATAATGCTTTCGTCCTTATTTGCAAAACCACAATCAGCCTGTTTTCTTAATCTAATTAAAAATTTCTCAAAATTTTCTCCAGATATCTGTTTCATTAGCCGAAATAAGTGTCTCTCATATACTTTGCTTTGTTTTGGAGCAAAGTACTCGTCTAACTTTTCAATAGCTATAACATAAACATCCTTCGTTGGATCATCTATACTGCTAACATGGGCTCCTGGTATATCATAGTATATTTCTTGGAGACTAAGGCCACCCATGTGTAATAATGTAGCCCTTTTTTGCGGGTAGTTCAATATTTGCAGCTTCTAGATAAATGTCCAATCCATCAATCCAATCCAATCAAGTCAATTTTGTTACCTTTTCTAATAAAACGGGAAAATTTCGAATGCACGCAGCATTACAATTAGAACAGTGACTAATATCTCTTTTAATTACGTGTGTCTATTATTAGACCGTCACGCAATTACATTCTCACGACATTTCAGCCTTTGACACTTTAAACCATTTTCTGGTACCTAAAGCATGTCCATGACTGGACCTTCGCTTTAGTAAAACTTGGACCGTCACCAATAAGTGTCCATGCTCCTGGACCGTCTCATTGGGTGTCCATTTGATTTTAACAAAGATAATTTACGACAACTCAGCCTTTAATAATTTAAACTGTTTTCTGGGACCTAAAGCATGTCCATGACTGGACCTTTGCTTTAGTAAAACTTGGACCGTCACCAATAAGTGTCCATGAATCTGGACCGTCTCATTGGGTGTCCATTTGATTTTAACAAAGATAAATCATGACAATTTAGCCTTTAATAATTTAAACCATTTTCTGGTACCTAAAGCATGTCCATGACTGGACCTTCGCTTTAGTAAAACTTGGACCGTCACCAATAAGTGTCCATGCTCCTGGACCGTCTCATTGGGTGTCCATTTGATTTTAACAAAGATAATTTACGACAACTCAGCCTTTAATAATTTAAATCGTTTTCTGGGACCTAAAGCATGTCCATGACTGGACCTTTGCTTTAGTAAAACTTGGACCGTCACCAATAAGTGTCCATGAATCTGGACCGTCTCATTGGGTGTCCATTTGATTTTAACAAAGATAAATCATGACAATTTAGCCTTTAATAATTTAAACCGTTTTCTGGGACCTAAAGCATGTCCATGACTGACCTTTGCTTTAGTAAATCTTGGACCATCACCAATAAGTGTCCATTGCTCCTGGACCATCTCATTGGGGTGTCCATTTGATTTTAACAAAGATAAATCACGGCATAAACAAATAAACTGCTATTGCTAATTGTCCCTAACTTTAGGCTCCGCATTAAAAGAGAATCTTTATCCTATCTTTTAAAAGAGAATACATCAAATCCTTACACAAAACTTTTCTAGTTTATTTAAAAACATTTGTAATTACTTACAGTATTTTTTCCTCGTCGCCAATATACAATACTATACAATACGTTGCTTTGTTTTGTACAATGTGCACGGTATCACTTGTTACACAATGTCACTAACACGCTTCACTTTACACGGTACACACCTAACGGTTATACGTGATACGTGTTAACAGAGATGTTGTCTGCTCGCCGGTTACAATCCAACTCCCCGATGTTCCCAAAGCGGGGGGTATTTATACACTAGTAGCGATGACTCATTAGACGATTGTCTATACACTACAAGGATAATATATTGTAAATTAACTTTATTTAAAAAAAGTCCCACTGGGTTTTGTGCTGGTTCTGGTAAAGCTTTAATATCAAGTTTCTTTAATAGGGGTTGTGGGGCGTGATGAGTCACCAGTGGGCCACCATGAGATGCATGGTATTTTTATATTAAATGTTAAAGATCAAAATTTTATAAAATAATTTATAAGAAAAATCACCTTATTAGGTAGTCGGGGAGGGGGCGTGACCCCTCTTCACCGAAGCAATACCATAAGTTTAGTTGATGGAGCCCACGGTATTTCTGGGTGGTTTATGAAAAAATAACCACAAATCTTTCTAACCAAACCTATCTGGGTTGGTGTGCCCCAAGTCCCGAGCTTGCTTTGCTCGCTCTTATACCAAATAAAACACCAAAATGTTAACTTTAATAAGTAAACATATTTTATCACTTTTGCCATTATATTTCATCATGTTTCGCCTCCACAAGTACTCCACTATTGCATTACTAAAATATATAATATCTTGAAAACGGTTAAGTTTCGTGTATAGTGTTTCATAGTCGAAAAAGTCGGTAATGATGCAAACTACAACCCCCTAAATGATCTAAGTCGACTTAATCTGTAACCCTGTCATATTATATATTTCAATATTTATCTACTATATCTATGTTCCAAATTATGATTCAAAATGCAATCAACTTGCTACAATTAAATTTATTTTTACTATAGTACAAATTTTCTAGGTCTATATAAATATAATGTTTTGTCATTTTAATTTCAGGCTTGAAGGTGACTAAGCCCAAAAGGACTCAAATTAGTACAAGAATTACAATGTTAAAAAAGAAACTTAAAAACTTGAATATAGCAAATGAGAAATAAGAAAGTATGAAGAAAGAAAAAAACGACTGAAGAAGAAAATGAATCTATTAGAAAATACTACTTTCTTGAAAGCATTTAAAAGTTGAATAAAACTAAATTTACAGATTCTATCGCGTTCATTTAAATGAATTTACTTATTTTTAATTCCCGACGTTTCGGGTGCTTTACAGCACCCATGGGTCAC
This sequence comes from Parnassius smintheus behrii, assembly GCA_036936625.1. NCBI lineage: Eukaryota > Metazoa > Arthropoda > Insecta > Lepidoptera > Papilionidae > Parnassius > Parnassius smintheus. The sequence continues at coordinate 43,338,659 of JAUPFT010000009.1, read as the reverse complement.
GGGGTGGACTGTAACGTCGTGAACTGAAACGTCGGAAATTAAAAATAAGTAAAATCAGTTAAATAAACGCGATAGAATCCGTAAATTTAGTTTTATTCAATGTGCAGTGTTCGCGTAAATTTAAGAAATCATTAAGCATTTAAAAGTTTTACCTCAATGGCAATAGTTTTTACGATGCTACAATTTCGAGAATGTGGTAAACACAAAAGGGACAGACAATTCACACCTGATGAAAAAGTAATGGCGTTACATTTTTTTACATGGGCCAAGAGTCTACAGGATGCTGCAAAAGATATTTGTTCTGCCATCACCTTTCACCTTAAGCAGGATGGTATCTAAGGCCAATATTAAGTCTGGTATAAATGAAAACATATTTTACCATCTTAAGAAGCAAGCATCTATCTAAAATGAAAGCCAATGATAAATTGTGTACACTGGTTTTTGATGGAATGGCCTTAACACCAAATATTGGTTATGACAGGATTACTGGTTTAGTTGACAATGGTGATGTAGTGAGGACTGAACTTAGAATAGAGGTATTCTAAAAACTATAAACAGCCGATATCATATTCATTTTGTGCTTGCAGTACAAAAAAAGCTGAATTGCCTTAATGATTAAAAGAAATATAAGAAAATTGAAGGGGTCTGGCTTTAAAATCCTTGCTACTATATGTGACCAGGGAACACCAAATGTTAGTGCCAAGTGGAACATACTAGATAAATATTGAAATATAAATACCAATCCTGTATATATATTTCAATATAAATTATATTGGTTAAGTCGACTTAGATCCTTTAGGGGGTTGTAATTTGCATCATTACCGACTATTAAGAATATGAAACACCATACATCAAACCTAACCGTTTTCAAGATATTGGATATTGAATTTTTTTTTTATAAAAATTGTCATCTTTTTGTCTATTGTACTATTATTTTTTGTAATTTGTGCATCTTATTTTATTTTTCTTATAAATTTTGTATAGTAGATAAGTTGCTTTATTATTTTAAATACCAAGATCTTAGGTAAATAAACTAAATTTTATGTTATTTTATTTCGATTAATTTACTTTGTATACTGTCATTACTGCCTACTTATAATTACTGTTGGATTTATTAATTTAAAATTATTACTTTGTTGAAGTATATTGATTGATCGACATTTATTTCTGAAATTGTGTAGACTGCTTAATTCTTAATTTTTTTTACTGGTTATGGGTGCAAATTACCTGAATAAAGATGATTATTATTTTTAAATTGAGTTTTCTTTTTTATGATTTACCTTTGATTACATAATTCTGCAACTAACTAGTTTTGTGCCTATATGCACAAAACTAGTTAGTTGCAGAATTATGTGATCTTGTAAAATTAATTAAAAATAATCAGTACACCAGGGATGGGGCTGTACTATATATAGAATATATTTATAGATAGATATATCGTCCGTTTAGTTCGACAACTCCACTATAGATGTCTCTGTACCACGGAATCGACTAGCAACTCTATTCCAATGTACTCTGTGGAGTGAATTAAGGCGGCATAGATTACTGCGTATATACTAGAGATAGATGTGCGACCAAGTTTTATTTTCGTTATTGATACGTGCTTAGAATAACAGATGGCGCTAAATAAAAAGTGCTTTAAGCTCGCCCTTTACAATTTTTATTTTATATACAACCACAGAGTACTTTTTTATATAGGGAATAGAGGTCTCTCTCGACGCCTTCAAATAGGAATCGACAATGACGGTGCTGCCGTCTGCATGAATGATATGAAACTACTTTCAGTGTATAACTAGATATACATAGGTAGGATGCCTTCTTAAATATTCATTGTTATTATTTTATTAATTAATTTATATAACTAATTATCCTTATTCCGTGTGGTATATTATACCGAGTACATTTTCTCTACTTAGTATATATTCTCACATTACATTATATGCACACACGGAATAGGGAAAAGTAGTTATATAATAAAATAAAAGAATGTAATAAATAAAATAAACTAACGATATTTTTGTACTAGAAGGGAAAATTTACAATAGTAAAACCACAATGTCTTTAAATTAATCATTTAATTCGTCTTTTAAAACACTTATAAAATAATTTAACGATAATTTTTGTACTAGAAGAGAGAATTTACTATAATAAAACCATAACATATAACATAACATAAACACTCACGCCTGTCACCCAGAGGGGTAGGCAGAGACTACGGACTTCCATTTGACACGATCCTGACATACCTCTTTCGCCGTTAAGGTACTTTTTTAAGGTTTCGTTAAGGGTACTTCTAACGTGGCCCATTTTCAAAATATCGCCAATTTGGTCGATAAACTTTTTTCTAGGGCGTCCCTTCCCGACTCTGCCGTTCACATCTGCCATATAAATTTGCTTTGTCACTCTTTCCTCATTCATTCTTTCTACATGACCAAACCACCGAAGCATTCCTTTCTTAATCCTGGTCACAACATCATCTTGCATACCACATTTATCTCTTATCACGCAATTTCTCACCCTGTCATTCAGATTCAACCCTAGCATACTCCTTAAAGACCGCATTTCTACAGCATTTATTCTACTTTCGTGCTTCTTCTGCCACACCCAGCTTTCACTACCATACATTAAAGTAGGGACTAACACAGCATTATGAATTACCATACGTGCCTTTTTTGACACATTCTGGTTCCTCACAATAGAGTGTAGTGTCCCATTCACTCTATTCCCTGCATTTACTCGTCGTTCTATATCCTTATCATATCTACCATCCCTGCTAAATACACATCCCAAATACACAAACTCATCCACTTGTTCAATTAACTCTCCTTCTATTCTTATTTCACATACCGTTTTGCTTTCTTCTCTTTAAAAAACCATCACTTTCGTCTTACTTGCGTTCACTTTCATTCCCCTTTCTTTTAATGCCCAGTTCATTAATGTAACCATCATTTGCAACTCAGCCGCCGATGACGCAAATATGACTTGATCATCGGCATACAAAAGGCATTTGACGGTTAACTCGCCCATTCTTAACCCGCATTCTTCATCTTTCAAAGTTTGTAAACACCTGTCCATAAATAGGTTGAACAGCCACGGGGAAACTACACAGCCCTGTCTGACACCTTTTCGGATGCCAAACCAGTCAGAGTAGACCCCATTGATCCTGACACAAGCACTCGAGTCCCTATAAAGAGACCTTAATGCCTGTATCAAACCAGCGCTCAACCCATATGAGTTCAGTGTTTGCCATAACACATTCCTGTCCACTCTGTCATAAGCCTTTTCCAAGACCATGAACGCACAAAAAACTTTCTGGTTTTTGGCCAAAAACTTCTCCGCAATCACGGGCATGGAAAAGACTTGATCTGTACACCCCATTACCTTTCTAAAACCCGCTTGCACATCCCAAATTTTTCCATCAATTTCTTTCATAACTCTTTCAATTGACACCTTAGCATACAGTTTACCCACAATACTAAGTAAGCTGATACCACGGTAGTTTTTTCAGTCCTGCTGTGACCCTTTTCCTTTATATATTGGTACTATAACTGCTAGTATATATATATATATATATATATATATATATATATATATATATATATATATATATATATATATATATATATACAAGAATTGCTCGTTTAAAAGTATAGGATACCGCGAATACTCGCTATTATTCGGTATTCGGAATTACTTCACATTTTTTGTTATTTGTCGAATATCGAATAATAGTTAGTGTTATTTTTATCTGTACACCCCATTCCCTTTCTAAAACCCGCTTGCACATCCCAAATTTTTCCATCAGTTTCTTTCATAACTCTTTCAATTAACACCTTAGCATACAGTTTACTCACAATACTAAGCAAGCTGATACCACGGTAGTTTTTGCAGTCCTGCAGTCCTTGCAGTGTAAAACCACAATGTCTTTAAATTAATCATTTAATTCGTCTTTTATAACACTTATGGAAGTATTTTTTCGCCTTTATTTGAAATACATCCTCATAATCATTGGAGTCTCTCTTCCCTTTTAATATTTTGTTTATATCATTACAGTAATTGTTTATGAAAAATCTGCAAGATAAATTTATAATAAATTCTATAATTTTGTCTTTGTGTTGATCACAATTTAAAAAATCAAATTCTATATGTAGAAATAATATAGTTTTTATGAATTCTTTTAGATTTTCATAATATAAATAACGTTTTAAAATTTCGTTGGTAATGTCTTGCATTGCAGATATGCAAGAGAGGAGAGATTCGGAAGGACTGACAAGCCAACGTCTGCCAGCATATTCTCGGCATTTAATATATTCATTTTCTTGAGAGGCAACCATGTTTTTAGCGCATTGCTGACAATTTTTAAATATTTTCTTTCTAGCACTGTGTACAAAATATCCACTCACATATTGTAGAGCGCCTAGTACTCGGGGATCATTTTCCTTTTGACTTAGTTCAGTTACTTGCACTGTGGGTATGCTATCAATTTCACTGGTCACCGTGGCTTGGCAGTCATCTATTATGAGGGTGTATAAAACTTCACAATAGTCTTTTTCACAATTTGCCCCAGGGGCATGGACACTAGATATGTTATTTATTAATAAGCTAGTGTAGGCACTTTCAAACCTTTCTGTTGTGGGGTTTGTGTTGCGGCACCCATGGCTTCTAATAGCCCCGAAAAAGTTTTCTATGGGGTCTTGGTTTAGGTGCCTCATCCAAACAGAAGTTATGCCATAGTCATTTTTTAATTTTTTTAAAAGTATTTGAACACCATCTATTGTCCATACCCAATTTTCTAAAGTAGGGACTTTCTCAGCTTTACCTGTTACAATGTTAGTAAATTTCATATTTCTTAATTCTATTTTAGCCTTATTCCATACATTATTATGACAAGAATTTGGTCTTGCAGGTCCTAATAATGGCTTTCCATGTTGTTTTCGCTTTGTATAACTCCCGTTTAAAGAATCAAACAGTTGATCGAAAAAAAGGAGAACATCAGCTGTCTCTTTACATTCTTCGGAGAGAATTCCTTTGTCTGTAAAAAAAAATGTTTTAGCAACATAATTCCGAATGTAAATACTATTAAGCTACACTTGAGAACAACATTTGACAAAATAATATTAAAAGTTTGTGTAGACTAGATAGAAGTGCATTCCGATCTTAGCAGGCTCTTCCAAATACCACGGCCAACTGCTGCAATCACGGCCGTGGTTGCTAGATCGCAGTCGCGCCTGTCGGGCTGTGACTGCCACAATCTAAATGTTACCTTTATACACAACATTAAAAGTTCTTAATACATGATGAGTAATTAATGTATAAAGGTACTTTATTTTACCTGCTAAATATCCCATGTTGGATGCTACTGTTTGACTGAAGATTTGTGTGGCATATTTGACCTTCATTTTGGAAATTTTATTTGGTATGACATGATTGTCCGTAAGCTTTGGCATTAGCCTTATACCTTTGTACCCAGGGTTTTCTTTGAGTAGCAATTCAATATGGTGCCATTTTACTGTTCGCATTTGCTGATCACGTACATATGTTAGGTTTTTTGTTATTAAATTATTACGAGTGCATTTTATTAGATGGGGAGGGTCATATAGTGGAATGACTTCCTGATCGTTGACAAGAAACATATTCTCTATAGGCTCTCGTCCAGACTTTATAAAAATCCCTCTAGTCTCCTGTAGTAAAAGTTTAATGGCATGCCTATTATTGGTGCCTTGATCAGACACTGTTGCTATTACAATTAGCCCAGCCTCTTGTAATTCTTTAATTACATCTTTGAGTTGCACTGCTAATTCCGGTCCACTTGTTGCTCCTGCAGAAAATGTATATGATACGGGTTGTTTATAATTTTTTATCAATCCCCGTATCATGAACACTTGTGCATGATCAGCATAGTCAGGACTAGTTTTCCGGCCATCAGTGGCGAAACCAATTACCCTGTCTTTCCGCTCATTATAAGTTACATTGGCTTTCAATGTCATTTCGTCGAATAAAACTATGCACAGTCTCTCTTCTACTTTAAACTTTTCTGTAGCTTTTTTGATCTGAGCAAATATTCTTTTATTTATTCCTGGTTTTACATTTGCATGGTTTAAAAGTTTTGTGAGAGTTTGTGGAGTTGGCAAGATGAATATTTTTCTTAAAAATCTATAGCACTTTGGACTTTGTTTTAAAATTGACAAAGCTACAATTTTTTCCTCTAGAGAAAATCGTCGACCTTTGTACTTCTTTTTAATTTCCCTGAACTGCAGTAAAGTTAATATCTTAGCTGTGCTGGGCAACTTATCAATGGCTTTTATAAATGCAGGATTAGAAGTTAGTTTTTTCGCTGCTTTGAGACTTGCAGACTGCTTTTTAACTTGGTTTTTATACTTGCTTAGTTTGTTTTTCACTTGAATAAGCTTCTGGTATAAATCATGTTCTAATGTTGTTACAGCTTTGATTTTTTTAGAAACAATGGACTTCGTTTTCCTTTTAGTGCACCCTAGAAGCAAAAAACTTTGTATCAGAAACAAATAAAACAGCGTACTGGCATAAGTTTATCTATTCTAATAATAGCTATGCCAATATTAGCTTATATGTAGTGAATTCCTACTTAAACTCAAGTGAAACTGCCATACACCTGTGTCATGCGATTAGTATAGTATTGGACAGTGTGCTTTGGACTTACAATTGCACTCTCAGTAGATAGCCCAGACCGAAATCCAAACTGCGCGTCATGTAGGTTAGCTACTTTTTCAAGGTAAGAATTAAGCACACCGTCCAGCACCTTAGCGACATTTTTGTTTTACACATCGTAAAAAACAGAGTCAGAACCCTCGGGAGGTGAACACCAGCATACTTAAGATGCTCAACGCTAATGCCATCATGCCCAGGAGACTTGCCACCAGTTATGTTTTTTAGTGTATTTCGCACTTGTTCTGCTGTAACATGCACTAGTTTATTTTCTCTGCTTTTTTTGCTGGCTTGTTAAAAGTAGGAACCGAGGGGCCCAGTGGCGAGTTGACATTAAAATGAGCCCTAAACATTTCTGTAATAGGAGCAGGCTCATTCTCCCCCTCAACACTTGTTGGCAAACCAGACTTAACATCAAGCTTTCTTGTTGCCTTCCAGAAACAATCAAAATTTTTAGTAGATCTATGTTTGGCCAAAACATCCATTTTCTAGATTTTGTTGGCACCATTTTAGTCGACTTTTGAATATTTTATGTGATTGGTACATCTGCTCATAGAATCTACCAGACTTAGGCCGATTAAATAGCAACCACACTTGATAGTTAAGCATGGCCTGCTTGTGAGCGTCATAAACATGGTTTTTCCACCCACATAAATGACTGTTATTCTTATATTTACGCGAACACTACACATTGAAATAATACTGGTTTTTACGGAATAAAAAAATATAAAGTTAAATTTTAATATATGGTAAACGCGGTTAACTATGACATCTGAACGTTGAACATCTCAGTCCTTCCCGTGACCATGGGTGCTGTAAAGCTCTCGAAACGTCGGGTAATTAAAAAGTTAAATATACGCGATAAATTCCTTAAAAACTAGTATTATTTCAAGACTGTCATTCTTGTTCCTTCCCCCACGAGTCATACTGGACTTACTTGCCGCGTCGCTTAGGGCATGTACAATATTCTGATACAAGCAATCTAGTACTTTTTGTGGTCATTCAAGCAACACATTTCGCATCAATGTATATAATTTGTATTAAAAATAATTTCAAGTTACTCACTGTTATATATGTTTTCAGATACATTTATTTCAAAAGCAGATTCTTTTACAATGTTTGACACTTCTGGTATTACTTTCTTAGCTACATTTATATCAGTAACAATATTTGACACCTCTGGGATGTTGACAGATGGATCTGAAACATGAGTATTAGTATACATACATTATAATGTGTATTATAATGCTAAGTACTGATACTAAAAATAAGAAACAAATCAAGACAATAAATTATCTGTATCTATATCTATATACCTACTATAGTAAAACTTGAAGAAACAAAATCAGTACATATGTAAGTTTGTGTGGGAATTTCATGTTTTTAACTGTCAGATCTACAAAATATTAGCATCTCCAAAAATATCACACTATAACTAAAGGGAGACAAACAGTTTTACCACAAATTTTACCACAAAAAGTATTCTCAGCAGTGACCAGTACATGAATAAACTATAAGGTTCAGAATAGAAGTCTAAAAGGAATAATGTCCTCCCGACCAAATTTCGGCCAAGGCGGTCTGCCTCAACGGAGGCCAGCCATCTGCGCAGGACAGGATTATAGTGCCCAAGTGTATGCGCAAGCACAGGTGCACTTGTTCTGCTGTAACATGCACTAGTTTATTTTCTCTGCTTTTTTGCTGGCTTGTTAAAAGTAGGAACCGAGGGGCCCAGTGGCGAGTTGACATTAAAATGAGCCCTAAACATTTCTGTAATAGGAGCAGGCTCATTCTCCCCCTCAACACTTGTTGGCAAACCAGACTTAACATCAAGCTTTCTTGTTGCCTTCCAGAAACAATCAAAATTTTTAGTAGATCTATGTTTGGCCAAAACATCCATTTTCTAGATTTTGTTGGCACCATTTTAGTCGACTTTTGAATATTTTATGTGATTGGTACATCTGCTCATAGAATCTACCAGACTTAGGCCGATTAAATAGCAACCACACTTGATAGTTAAGCATGGCCTGCTTGTGAGCGTCATAAACATGGTTTTTCCACCCACATAAATGACTGTTATTCTTATATTTACGCGAACACTATACATTGAAATAATACTGGTTTTTACGGAATAAAAAATATAAAGTTAAATTTTAATCTATGGTAAACGCGGTTAACTATGACATCTGGACGTAGCATCTCCAAAAATATCACACTATAACTAAAGGGAGACAAACAGTTTTACCACAAATTTTACCACAAAAAGTATTCTCAGCAGTGACCAGTACATGAATAAACTATAAGGTTCAGAATAGAAGTCTAAAAGGAATAATTTTTTTTTTTTTTTTTTTTTTTTTTTTTATAGAAGAGGGGGCAAACGAGCATGCGGCTCACCTGATGTTAAGTGACTACCGCCGCCCATGATCAACCGCAACACCAGGAGAATTGCGGGTGCGTTGCCGGCCCTTTAGAAAGGAGTAAGCTCTTTTCTTGAAGGTCCCCAGGTCGTATCGGTCCGGAAAAATCGCCGGTGATAAACTATTCCACAGAGAGGTTGTACGTGGAAGAAAGCTCCTTGTGAAACGTACAGTGGTGGACCGCCAAGCATCCAGATGGTGTGGATGGTATCGGGACGTTTGCCGTGTCGTGCGTTCACGAAATTTGGCGGCTGGGATTAATCCGAACAATTCCTCAGAGCACTCCCCGTGATAGATGCGATAAAATACGCAAAGAGATGCAACATCTCTTCGCAACGCCAGTGAATCGAGCCGATCGGAAAGCACTCGGTCGTCGACGATTCGAGCCGCTCTGCGCTGGATGCGGTCAAGTGGAAGGAGCTGGTACTGGGGAGCCCCAGCCCAGAGATGGGAACAGTATTCCATGTGCGGTCGAACCTGCGCCTTGTAAAGTTGCAGGCGGTGTGCCGGCATGAAATACTGCCCCGCTCTGCTGAGCACGCCAAGCTTTTTAGAGGCCAATTTGGCCTTCCCTTCCAAGTGACCACGAAACTGCACGTCACTCGATATGTCGACGCCGAGGATTCCGATACTGGCTGAGGCAACAAGGGGAGTGCCTTGAAACTGAGGGGATACGACAAAGGGGTTCTTTTTAGCGGTTAACGCGCAAACTTGTGTCTTCTGGGGGTTAAACTGGACTAGATTTAGTCGTCCCCAATCCGAGACTCTGTTCAGCAAAGACTCGACTTCAGACACAAGTTTGTCCCGGCACTCGGAGACGTTTTCCCGAGAAATATTGGCTCGGCCGGTGTAAAGAGCATCACCAGTGCTGTCATCTGCATAGCAATGAATGTTACGGGTATGCAACATATCATTGATATGCAGAAGAAACAGCGTTGGCGATAGCACGCAGCCCTGTGGAACACCAGCATTAATAGGCTTGCAATCGGAGCTTGCACCGTCTACAACGACCTTGATGCTCCGATCTGCAAGAAAGCTGGTGATCCAATCGCACAATTTCTCGGGAAGCCCATAGGAAGGGAGCTTCGAAAGAAGCGCTTTGTGCCAAACCCGATCGAAGGCCTTCGCAATGTCCAAACTAACGGCCAATGCCTCCCCCTTGAACTCTACTGCCTCCGCCCATCTGTGAGTGAGGTAGACCAGAAGATCACCAGCTGACCGACCACGGCGAAAACCGTATTGGCGGTCACTAATCAGCTGGTGATCCTCAAGGTACCTCATGAGCTGGCAGTTTACAATGGACTCCATTGTTTTGGAGAACAAGGAGGTGATGGCGATTGGCCGGTAGTTGGACGGGTCTGAGCGGTCGCCTTTTTTAGGGATCGGGTGGACGAAAGCAGTCTTCCATGATTTTGGGACTACGCCTAGGGAGTAGGAGTACCGGAAAAGACGCGTTAAAACCGGTGCCAACTCTGGAGCACACGTCCTCAGCACAATTGGGGGGATTCCGTCAGGCCCACTCGACTTGTGGATGTCCAGGGAGAGGAGTGCTTTGCGAACCGAGCGCTGTGTGAACTGCACTTCCGGCATGGAGCACTCACACCGCGGGATGGTCGGCGGCGTACTCCCCCCGTCATCGAGAGTCGAGTTAGACGCAAAGAAGGAGCCTAGAAGATCGGCTTTCTCCTTTGCAGTATGGGCCAGTGAGTCGTCCTCCCTGTGCAGAGATGGAAGAGATGGCTGACAGAAATTCCCCTGGACAGCCTTGGCGAGAGACCAGAATGCACGGGTTCCAGAAGGAAGGCGAACGAGTCTCTCGCCAATTCTGCCTATGTGCTCTGACTTTGCCTTGGCAATGACTCTTTTGAAGGACCTAGAGGCGGAATTATACTTCTTTTTTAGAGCGCTGGTGTTTACATCCCGGGACGCTGATGCATCAACCCAGGCTTGGTAGCACTCCTGCTTATAGCATGATGCTATTTTACAGGAGCGACCAAACCATGGCTGAGATTTGCCTCCAATGGGCACCACAGAGGAAGGAATAAAAAGTTCCATACCCTGAAGTAGAACATCAGTAACAGAATCCGCAACAACGTTGGGATCATCCGGCGAGAAGCAAACCCGCCCCCAAGGGTAGGATGCAAAGAAAGACCGCATCCCATCCCAATCGGCTGACCTATAGTGCCAAACACGGCGGCAGCCTGCAGAATGCAACCGCGATTTCAGCGTGAGTGGCACAACACTCCGGACCAGACAATGGTCCGAGGAGCCTAAAGGGGCGTCGACGGAAATCTGATATCCGTCCGGGTGAGAGGTCAGCAGAAGGTCCAACAGGGAAGGTGCATGATCCTCCACATCTGGAATCCGCGTAGGCGAAGTAACCAGTTGTGTCAGACCATATGCCAAGGCAAAATCATGAACAGATCTCCCCGCATGATCGGTTAAACGTGAACCGAGCCATTCGGCGTGATGGGCGTTAAAGTCGCCGAGGATCACGATCTCTGCAGAGGGGATCTGCTGTAGCAACGAATCTGCAGCCATTTGGACGTGGTCGAAGAGTCGGTCTGTTTCGGCATTACCGCTGTGGGACCTATAGAGGCACCCGTAGACGCGCGGATGGTCGTCGCTGTCTACGCGTAGCCAAAGGATGGACAGGTCCGAACCTTCAAGTCTGCCGAGGCGTCGAGAACAGATGTCCTCTCTGACGTAAACGCAAACTCCAGCCCGAGGCACAAAGGAGTGTTCCAGTTTGTACCCCGGGTAGGAGAGATACGAAACATCAGCCGGAGAGGACACCTGCGTCTCGGTCAGAAAGAGCAGAGCCGGCCTCGCCGTCTCGAGATGGTAGTGGACGGCGTTTAGGTTAGAGTGAAGTCCCCTGATATTGCAGAAATTCACGGACAGCGTGGCAGGGGTCGCCTTGGTCTTGTTGCTCCGTTTGCCCCGAGCAGTTGTAGTCTTGAGCGGAATTTCGCCCCCCCCAGAATACGCGGGGCAGCCTGAGCACCCACGCTCAGAAGTGGAGAAACATGGTCGTGGATGCTCAGCGAGGGATTCTCCAGGGGTGCTGGTACCCTCCTGGGGTAGTCTATCTTTATTTAATTCCGCTACCATGTTGATGGGGGGGGGGGGATTTACATAATGTCCTCCCGACTGAATTTCGGCCACGGCGGTCTGCCTCAACGGCGGCCAGCCATCCGCGCAGGACAGGATTATAGTGCCCAAGTGTATGCGCAAGCACAGGTGCACTCTCTCTTCCCTTACCCTCATAATCCGATGGGACGGTAAACTGACACGACCGGAGAGAGATCAGGTGCAGGATCAACGGCTTTACGTGCTTTCCGAAGCACGGGGGTGAGACACCGCCAACTTCCCGACTCCGGGCAACTACTGAGAATTTCTTGACGGAAAAATCAATAGTTAATTTTTTGGCCCGACCCAGGATTCGAACCCAGGACCTCATGATCAGCAGTCGCACTACTACAACCACTAGACCAACGAGGCAGTCTCAAAGCAATATGCTATTTAATATAGTAGATTTAGACATTTGGTAGAGCCATGCCACGGTTATATTAGTAGGATAGTTGTAGCATGAATGGGTCGGCTCGACCGGGGAAGGACCACGCTCTTACAGAATACCAGCGTAAAATAGTAGCTTAATAATTTGTCACCCTATCTTATAAAAAAATACTATAAACTGAATCAATCAAATGGATAACAAAACTGTAATATAGTTAATCTGAACTGCATAAGGGAAGAGCCACTGACATCACTGGTTATATAGACAAGCTGCATGTCTTTTACTCAATCAGACTAAAATTGGTTTCGTGAAAAATTTCTGTAATAAAAATAGTTCATTCCAGAAAATTTATTCTTTCCTGCAGTGAGCTAAGATGTCTCTCTCGTTATGCCGAGCAAGACAAAGTATTATTGGACCTATTTAGTTGCATCCTGCTCCAGCAAAAGATAAAGCAATGCAAAAATTATGTCGCATGTTGCATTTTAGTTTAGTATTAAACAGCGGAACATACCTATGTTTTCTTTCATCCAGGCATAAGTGCTGGATGTAGCCATGGCATCAACCGCAAAATCTGAAATAGAAAGTATATGAATGTATATAATTGCGCCGAAAATAGTCATTATGACACCAATTTCAAACAGCAGCTCAAACCAATTAGAATCATCACTGATCTAGCTAGCTATCTACCTTTTGTGGTTGATGGTTCATCTTCTGGTGAGTGCTTCATCTGTCGAAGTGGTCTTCTTTCTACAAAGGTGAATTTGGGTAGGGCCAGTGGTCCTGAAACATAGATGTGCAAGAACTTAGACAAAAAACTTTTATTCAAGTGAACCAAGTTTCAAATTAAGTCTTAGTACTTTAGATTTTTAGCCAAAAGCTTAACAGAAATAAAATATGAGACAATAATAAATTGCAATTGGTATGTAGTCAATTTAATATTATTTTAACAAAAAATATTAAAGGGTCCACAAACATTATAAAGTGTCAATTTTTTAATTTCGTTACGACCTACTAAAGTCCACTGCTGAACATACATAAGCCACCCCTAAAGATTGCCTCATTGGGGAATATTTGCCATAGCTGCCATGCTTGGCAACCGCATTTTTTACCTGATTTGTTTTCCTCTGTCGCCTCTTACGACACCCATGGGATGATATAGGGTAGTGGTTTTTCTTACACCATCACTACATGGCCTGTTTTTTATTTATTTGCTGAAAACTAATACTTCTTTTTGTTGGCAACAATTTTTTTTTCAATAAAACTGCTATTTTTGGAAAGAGCATAAGTTAAGATTAAAGATCTAGCATATTTAAATAGGTTGATCAAAAAAAAATGTTTCTCCAACTGGTTTCTAATTGTGAAATTATATTGCCAAATACGTTCAATCTTACACTTTAACATTGATTGAATGATTTATTGATATTATTTTTCCCAATAAAAAGTTATAGAATGGTCCATCACAATAAGAACAGAAGCAGCATTGTCTTTAAATAATGAAAAGTTGCCCTGATATATAATTTAGGTAATGCTTCATAATTTGTCCTGTATTTGAGAGTAGGCAGGTACCAGTCGTTTTATAGATTAGATATAAGGTTTCAACAAAAAATTATCCCTATAGCCCAATACAAAAAGTTCCTTCCCCTTTTTATTTACAATAGTTTTTTTTTATTCACAAGTCATACATTTGAATTATTTGTTTCTTTATTCAAAAGGGCTCCTAGTAGTGGCCAAGGTTCCATTAATGCCTAGTGTTAAAGAGCTAGAGATTGCCTGTGAAATCAAGGGACATATAAAATATAATAATAATATAAAACACAAATAGTACATAAGATGCTAAAACTAACCTGGCAGGTTTAATGTTGGTGTAGCAATATTACTCAATCTACCATAGCGACAACAAAACTTTTCTTCAAAGTGTGCATGACACACACGGCGGTGTTTGTATATGTCATCAGAGTCCAACCCAATAATATCACCTCCAATAGAATGGACCCATATATTAAAGCGTAGTCTATCTTTTTCTGGATTTGGAAATAAATGCAGAGGCATCTGCATACCTGAACAGAAATAAACACAATATGTTAATTAAAGTTATTAACTCTTATTGAAGTTACATGGTTGACCTTCTCAGAGTGTAGTCAAAAGACCTTCAAAATTTACTGGTCTCAGTCCAAAAGATATCACTTTCATCTGTATAAAATTATATGGATCTAGTTCAACCTTTTGGATCACTATTTTAAGCACTTATTCTAGTTATAGACTGACACTCTGACCAAAATGAGTAATATGGCAAACCTATTAGTAATGCTACGCAGGCACCTACATGCATTTTTTCTTAAGCATTTGAATTATATATTTGACTGAATGCTAAAACTTGATAATATTTAAAAAACTTACTTCCTGAATCCAAACAACCAGGAACACAACACTTTTTACTAGATAGCGACATAATGTCTGAAGTCTTTTAAAACAAAAACAAAAGTATTTAACAAACAAAACTCTATCTCAAACACAAACAGTGAACAATTTCACACAACCCAACGTAGACCTGGAGGAGGAGGACAAGGCACTCAACTCAACTCAATAAACTCAACAACAAAATGCAAAAATATCGAATTTAAACCCCTATATAAAAAAGTACTCTGTGATTTAAACAAACAACCAACTGGAAGAATGTTAAATTGACATTAGAGGACATTTTGGATTTTGATAAGTCCCGTTCAAAATGGCCGGCAATAAAATTTTTATTTCTACTATACTTTAAACCAAAAATAGTAAAAAAGATTTGTTCTATGTTAATCGTGTAAACTGTTCGCTAAAATAATGAGACAAAAATAATTATTTAATAAAAACTATATTTTACGAAACGCACGGAAATTTTTTCTTCTTCTATACGTTCGTAAAATTCTACCAAAAGAGAAATAAATTCGTACATGGTTAGACAGGCTATGAGACTAATTTAGGAGTACGCCCAACACAGTTAGAGTTCGCACGATCAGATATGTTTCAAATTTGGTACCATAATCTATCGCCGGTGGCGTTCCCTGTATTACTGCTATAGAAGTAATAAATAATAATGCTACTATGTTAAAAAACCACAAATTTGTATTGGTTTTCTAACATTTTACATTCAACCCTAACTAGTACGAATATTTTTTTTAAATATCCTAACAATTAGTACTGAGATTGAATACCCTGTATACAACCATCAATAACATTGCACAGCTGCTGCAATGTAATTAATAGTTGTTTATGTTTCTTATGCTAATTGTTAGTTTATGCTACAAAAATAAAAACCGGTAATTTTTAAAATGTTTATTGTTTAAAAATTCTTGACTTAATTATTGATTAACATTAGATGTGTTAAATTTACCAGTATTTGCACAATATCAATTGATTTCTTTATACAATGTCCCTACTGATTAATTGATATATTACAGAGAATAGAATACATAGTATAATTTTTATTCAATATAAATTATTACATAAAACTTATTGAATATCATGTTTTATTTACAACTGGTTCGACTTTTTTTAAAACATATTTCACTTTACAATAATTTTGTTTGTATTTTTTAAATAAATTTTAATAGAACAAGCATGGTGGCGATCACCTCATTCCCAGAGGTTATTTTTATTGATGTATTCTTTGATATTATAAAACACTTTTTGTACATTTTTCCTTTAATAAAACATTTAAACTTGTTAAACGACAAATTTTGTAACATTTTCTGGGATTTTGTTGCAAAAGCTTCTACATTCTACATTTCTACATTTGATGATCTTACATTGAACCATAAAAGAACTACTGGTTCAATGGAGTCTAGTAACTGGTATTAAAAGCTATGTTTATTCCTAGTGTTTAAATTATGAACATCTCTATTCTCATTATATATTATGAAAGCTATTTATGTTTTTATGTACCTACATACATTACATTTTCATAATTATAATGCGGGTTATTTCATTAAATTTTTCTCTAAGGGACTCTTTACAATTTAAGATATTAATTGTCCATACGACAGCTCCATTTTACAAAACAAGTATGGCTTCAATGTTAGTTGCATGAGCCCAATAGTAATACCGAGAAAAACAGTGGTATTCACAAGACTAAACTCCTTCCCATTTAGGAGCATATTAGTATTTGAATCCTTTCCAAAGTTTTGCTCCTCTTCCAAAATTTCATGAATTAGTATCAATTAATTGTTAATAATGGTGCATCTTTACTTGAATGTAAAAAGATACATTTTGGAGCAGCATTATTAATCTTTAAAATATATGTACTTGATAACGTTATCATATTTTAGTAACATAACTATTTTTTTAAATGTGTGTAACAACTATACCTTTTAAAAATACAAATAATTTACAAAAGTGACTTCTTATGCCCACTTTACCATTGTTTACATGTGTAATCAATATACTATTTTTTAACAAAATGAACATAAAAACATAAACACTCACGCCTGTCACCCAGAGGGGTAGGCAGAGACTACGGACTTCCATTTGGCACGATCCTGACATACCTTTTTTGCCTCCTTTACATCCATATATCTACGCATATATGCTCGTCGGTTAAGGGTACTTCTAACGTGGCCCATTTTCAAAATATCGCCAATTTGGTCGATAAACTTTTTCTAGGGCGTCCCTTCCCGACTCGGCCGTTCACATCTGCCATATAAATTTGCTTTGTCACTCTTTCCTCATTCATTCTTTCTACATGACCAAACTATGTTATGTTACAATATATACCATGTTATGTTATAATATATAAAATGAACATTTTATATATTATTACATAACATACTCATACATAATACAACTTTAAAAAGAATATTTGAATTTGTAATCAATCTAATAAATTGTGGAAAAGACTACATAAAGCAACAAAAATAATACCAAGAAAAAAATTGAATAAAACTCTGATATCTTTGACTATGCACACCCACATATTCCTAAATTGTGAATGTAGTGGAAGATAATACAATTTTTAAAGACAAATTGTTTAGCACTTTCAATATGTAAGCCTTAAAAGATATAGATTTTTAAGGAAATTGTTCACTTTGTCCTCAAGATGGACATTAAAAATGTCCTTAAATAAATACTAATTGAACCAAGTATAAACCCAATTATATTTAGGCAAATGAAAGAACTAAGCTTGAGTATGGCAGATTTCTTGTGTTTCTTAATGCTTGATGAAATGCTAGTGTTCTCCGCACTACATTACAATGCAACTGTCATAGGTTTTGAAGACTGAGGATGTTAAGAGTGAAAATATGACCATGAATATGTTTTGGTTTGATGATAAAGGAGATAAAGGCCATAATAAGCTATCAATTTGTTATAGATTTTGCAAAAATGCTACTCTGGCAGTAATTAAAAAAATATATAATAAAAGATTTATAACAAACATGATTAAATGGTGTTTATGATCAATTTACAATTAACACCAAGGTAAGCAATAATTAAGTTAATAAAACAAAGGCAGAAATAATGCTTTTGAAATTTAAAATAAGAAACAATTCTCTTTATTTGATCCTACACTTATGGAAGAATTAAGATTTAAAGGCATGACATAGTGGACTGCTAAATGGGAGCATAAATAATAATTACATTTAGATATTAATGCGGGAGAAAATGAACTACTGAATGATGTACATGTAAGCTGACAGATACCTCACTGTAACCTGACAAAATACCTAAATTTAAGAGTAAAGCACGAATTTTAACCAACGTGTATCAGATGGTCTAAGATTTTGTGCAAGTAAGTCTACAATTGAAAAATTAATAATTAATGTTAAATAAATATTTGTCTGTAACAACTTGTTTTTGATTTTATTTTCAAAACATAATTAATTACCCCAAGAGAGCAAAGATACTGCAGATATTACTGACTGACTGAAGTTAGTCACTTTTGTTTGATTTTATTTAATTCCTTTAATCAAAGATTTTATAAAAAGTGTTTAAAACATTATTCAGAACATATATGCTGTGAAACAAAGTTTTACCTATTACAATGAGATTTAAGGAAGTTAAAAAAGATATGGAAACAATTTTTGTCTTCGCCATTTTCATTGCTGCTTTTATTTGACGTTTTTGTTTTTTAATTTTGTTTTTTAAAATCATGAATTTGTTAATTATTTTTTTTTATTTTCAAATCTGTACGCCTTCTTGTTATCAATGTACCTGAAAAAAGTACGACAATCAGGTATGCATATAGAGATCAAATGAAACAATGACAGCATAGATCAAATTGTATTGGATTCTCCTTTATAATGAATGATTTTGAATTGCAACTTCTGCCTTATAATGATATAATATATATTATGCAATATGCTATTAGAATGCTTTTGGAGCTGGCGTAGTGCTGCAGTGTACACAGTGCAAAAATGTAGTATTTTCACAGCATGGCTTGCGGCCCAGTGATAACAAAAGGAGGATGGCCAAATCGTAACAGACAACGAAATTACAGCGTCCCAATATGAAATATTTTTGTAAAATACCCTTATTGTTACGGTATAACTCTCTAAGTAGCCACAAAAAAAGTTATTCATTTATTTCTATTGTTGTAACTGTTCAAAATTATTTCAAATAATAGTTTCAGAACGCACCTAATGACGATTCATTTCATGTGTGAAAGGACTTGATATTCAAAGACTATAATTATTCACGTTTTTATGAATAGTTGTTAATTTTAATTCAATTCAATTAGTATGTTACACTACTATGCTGATTTATTATGTACTGGATTAATATCAATCATTAGTAATCGGTTCCACGTCATTGACCATCTTATGTACCATGTTTTTAAGCAAATATATTTTCTATTCTAAGAATATGTATTTTTATAGAATAAGGGTGACAAAGGAGCACACATTCCAATAGCAAAGTGCAATCGGCAAGTGCATGCTGAAGGTCATAGACACCTAAATTAATAATATAATATATACATACATACATACATCAACACTCACGCCTGGCACCCAGAGGGGTAGGCAGAGACTACGGACTTACATTTGGCACGATCCTGACATACCTTTTTCGCCTCCTTTACATCCATATATCTACGCATACATGCTCGTCGGTTAAGGGTACTTCTAACGTGGCCCATTTTAAAAATATCGCCAATTTGGTCGATAAACTTTTTCTAGGGCGTCCCTTCCCGACTCGGCCGTTCACATCTGCCATATAAATTTGCTTTGTCACTCTTTCCTCATTCATTCTTTCTACATGACCAAACCACCGAAGCATTCCTTTCTTAATCCTGGTCAAAACATCATCTTGGATACCACATTTATCTCTTATCACGCAATTTCTCACCCTGTCATTCAGATTCAACCCTAGCATGATATAATATATAAAGAATCAAAATGCAGACACCGCTTGTCACCCCTACCCCATGAAATTCCTTGTTTTCAGTAAAAAGGGTCTGATTCTCTACGCTCACTGTAAGAAACAGAGCATCATTAAGCTGGTATTTTGCGCTGTTAGTCTGTGAGAGCGTAATCCTTCCCCGTTCGAGCTGACTCATTCGTGCTACAACCATAACATAGTTGAAGCTTGGCTCATAATAATAGAATATAAGATATAATGAGTTCATATCGATACCTTTTCCGAAAAATTGGGTTAGTTTTACAGGAACCTTACAGTGATGTATTTGATATTTAAGTCTAACTAAATAGTTTAATTAACTTAGACAGGTTCATGTATTTTTGTACTTAAGCTGTGCATAACCGCTTAAGTGCAACTGAATGTCTGTGGAAATTGTTTTCGCTAATATAAAACTCACATTTAATTGTACACACATCATGTATTTTACTAAAAAGCTGTATGTTTTCCTTATATAAATAACTGAGTAATAATGTCCTCCAGACCGAATTTCGGCCACGGCGGCCAGCCTCAACGGAGGCTAGCCATCGGCGCAGGACAGGATTATAGTGCCCAAATGTATGCGCAAGCACAGGTGCACTCTTTATTCCCTCACTTTCATAATCCGATGGGATGGTAAACTGACACGACCGGAGAGTGATCAGGCGCAGGACCAACGATTTTACGTGCTTTCCGAGGCACGGGGGTTAGGCACCGCCAACTTCCTGGCTCCGGGCAATTACTGAGAATTTCTCGACGGAAAACTCAATTAATCTTTTGGTCTGACCCGGGATTCGAATCCAGGATCTCATGATCAGCAGTCGCACTACTACAACCACCAACCAACGAGGCAGTCTGAACTGAGTAATTTATTAATTAGTTAAATAATTAATCGACCATAATTTTAATATCAAAAATTTTAAATTAACAAGTAATCATCAGGTTACGTTATTTATAGGATTATTGAAAATACCAGGATTCAATTAATTTGAGAAACATCCACTTTAATTTAATTTAACATTCAACATGTTGAGCAGGAGTGCCGGTGAACCGAGGATGTTGTCATGAGGTGCAATTGCCACTTAAGGACGTGATTATGTTAATATTATTATCCCTCATGATAATGTATCCATATAAGGGTAAATAACAATATATAATAATATAAATTGTCATCATTTTTTTAAACCACTGCTAAACACTGATTAATAACGCTAACCCCCCCCCCCCTCTCACTTATCGCTTACACTTTTAGGCTATATAGCAGTCGGATAAAGCGGCCAAGCAAGGTTTTTCGTTATTAATTAAAATGTGCAATAAATTGCCTTTAGAAATAAAGACTTCCATTAAACGCGTTTCGACAATTGACAAAAACATATTTTTTGAATCACGCTTTCTACAATATAGAAGAATATATGAAATGTTCATTTTTTGACTTGCTTGACATGTAAATGTAGATGTATTTTAATTTGTAATTTTAATAATCTAATGTAATGTAATATTATTTGCATTGATTGTAATTTTTACAAACCATTGTTATATTTTTAACAAAATGGTCAATAAATAAAAAAAGTAAGAGGTATTTGTTGATTCAGCCTTAAAAATATTGTTGACGTTATATAAAAAATCGTGGCTATTTAGATATTATTTTTAAACGTGATTGTGTTTATAACATAAAAACAATCCAATCTAACTATAGTTTGTTTTGGGACATGAAAAAAAAGTCCAGCTCCTATAGAAATTTGGCCATACTCCTTTCGAAGTTATAAATACAAGAGTTGTAACCGCTTTCTACATTTGAACCATTATTAGTCGTAGTTGTTACTATTATAGTAATCTTTAACTTATCACACGGAAAACTTACTGGTATAGTAATAGAATATAGTTACAGTAATTACTAATTATTAATGTAAAAGAACCTACTCTTTTGTAAATGCCGCTGGGTGTTGTGGTTCTTCATGGGCGGTGATAGTTACTTACCATCAGGTGAACTGCATGATCGTCCCCCCCTCTCCTTTAAAAAATAAATATTTAATTTATTTTTTAAAGGACCTATACATATACCTCTTATAGAATTATCATGTGAACTTGGCAGAATCTTGTGAAGTACATTCAGTATATGTGGTGTGTGTTCAAATTCTAATCCTTCAGCATGTAAACCTGTAATAGTGGTGAAAGTATATGAGTAACACAAAACTTTATTGGGCTTGCTTTATTCACTGCTACATACCACATATATAATGATAATAATAATAATGTCCTCCAGACCAAATTATATAGTGCCCAAAGTGTATGCGCAAGCACTGGTCATAATTATCATTTCCAATTTCTTAACTCTAACTTAAAAATTTAAAACTGCTGAGAATTTCTTGATAGAAATACCCAAAAACAGATTTTGGACCGACCTGGGATTCAAACCCGGGATCTCATGATCAAATTGCATTTATGACACTAGACCAACGAGGCAGTCAAGTGTTATTATAGTATTAAGGAATAAATTAATGTATTATCATTATAATCATTAAAACCTAAAAATGAAAAATAGTGCTCCTTGAAAAATGCCGATATGTGCGATTAATTTGTATGCATAAAGCAGTCAAATACTTAAAATTTGCAAAAAGATTAAGTTACACTCCACATGTATTTTTATTATGATATATGCTTTTTTTCTATTAAAAATTGTTTAAAGTTATGTCATAAGTAATAATCGACAACTATACCGATTAGGTAATCTACTACAACTGCCCTGATTTATCCTGAGGGTCGTCCGCATAAACCAAGAGTATTACGAATGAAACTGTATTAGGCTTTTTGATTGTATGAATACTTTGATTGAGACAACAATATCTACCAACTAAAAAATAAACGAAAATAGTAAGATTTCTTCATAAAATGTTTATTTCTTACAGTTCACAATAACAATACAAAGTTATAATGCAGCTAGTTTTATGTCATATTCTATGGAGTTGTAACGAAATTTTTACCAATCCAAGTTCAATTAATAAGTTGGTATTTATTTTTTATTTTATAGTATAGAGTGACAAACGAGCACACAGTCCACCTGATGGTAAGTGGTTGCTGTGGCCCATAGACATCTACATCTATCCGCGATTACGAATCAAGGTGCAGATGCTTTGTCACATTGTTCATGCAGTCAAGAAAGGTCGAGACACAATATGGCATAACTCACTGTTTCTACAGTAACTGCAGGCTAACTTTTCTGTAAAGGTGTCAAACCAAATACCCATCTGTGCTACCCAGAAGTAGAGCGTACTGCTATTCCATTCCAATGGAAACAAAGGATCAATATAATTACAGGCTGTTAGGCATACCACCTTAGCCCTCAATGGTGACGCATCTGTATCCTTTGAGGTTAGTTATGGGTGTCCATGTGCTGTAATAGTCACTTCATCAAGTGGGTTGCAGTTTGTTTGTGTGTTGAGTTTATGTCGGGCGTGGGGGGGTGTGGAGTGGTGAAACGTTAGTGTGGCGGGGGCACTGACTAGCCAAGCCAAGTCCTAAAAGACGGTGTTTGGTGGGTAAAAGTCTCCACATAACCACGCAGCCGGCTGCGTGGTATGCTATGAGCATTCACCGCCTCCCTCCCCCGCTTTACGGAGGGTTGCCCATATTTGCTTCGGGCGCAAAAAAAAAAATTGTGCACGGTGAGTGCCACGGGGTTGCACGTATGGCTGCGATGGAGTGGAGTCACCCATGAGGACTAAGATGGAATGCCTCGTTTCCAGTAAAAAGGGTCTCCGGATCTCTACACTCACCATACAAAACACAACAGCATTAAGCTACCATTTGACGCTGGTATTCTGTGAGAACGTGGTCCCTCCCCGGTCGAGCCGACTCATTCGTGCTATAATTATACTACTAATATAACAGCATCATGGCTCTACCACGTAAAAAATGGTAGATTATTACTCGTTAAAAATCCGTTAACTTGTTAATTCTAATTTGATGTGATAGTTTTCCTTTTAACTTCATTATATATGCTACTACTGAGTATACTTTCCACATTTCCAAAAATAGCAGTTTATTTGGCAGAGGAGACACATGACTCTAATGAAAAATACGACTTAGCTTAATATTTCGGAAACAAACCCCTGAATCGTAAAGGTGTTCTTCCATACTCGCAATTTTTTTGAAATACCTATTCAACAATACCTTACAGGATGGAATGTTTGGGTAAAAATAATCATCATTTATTTACCTGCATAGGAGGTGTACCCAAAATAAAAATGTTTTAAGCATTTATTTCACAGTTTTGTAGACATGATTAATGCCTATAAACTATGCAAAATTACAAATTTGTAACACTTAGTGTCTCTGAGTAAAACAGCGTTAGGATAAACATGGAGAAACTATAAGGTTTCCTTGTTGTGTGTAAATATGGAACCCTAAAAATCTAAAATATTATTAATTTACTATCAAGAGCTTTATAACCATTTACCACCAGGTGGAGTTGTAGTAGTTGTTATCAAGTTATACACTGACATACCATTGTCTTTAATTTAAAAGTGAATAAGCTTTTTTTTCTTATTTTATTTAGGGATTTTTGTTAGTCAACATGTCAATCCTATTAAAATCTATACGTTGCTATTAATCTGCACATACTCAATGCAATATCCAAGGTGGGGGCATGTAGGATGCCCTGCGTAATACCTATATTGTCCACATTTATGTTATATGTCCATCCAAATAATTCCCTTTCCCCTAGTTTCCGTTCACATTCCATCAAAAAGTGATGTAAGTTTTCTATTACTCCACAAGTTTCACATTAGGTGGAATCAGTTCTTTTCATCAAATAAGAAATCTTTTTCATGGAATGTGACCTGTTCTTATTCTAAATATTAATTTAATAGCATTTCTTTTTAATTTTGTATCTACAAACCAAGGTATTCGAGGTGGTTCACTCTGTATTGTTTTGTACCAAACACCTTTCGTTTTAGAGCGTTCATTAAAAAATTCTTTCAATTTGTTATGACATTAATTTTTGAATTTTGGTAGTACTTCTGAGTACCAAGGGTCAATATTATATTCTACACCATTTATACAAGCAGAGTTCACTAATCTATTTGCCTTGTCATTACCCAATATTTGGTCTATGTGCTGGAATCCACTGCACTCTTGCACATATGTCGCGTAGACTGAACTGATATATTATTTGGGAAAGTATGCAATAGGCTTTCGAAACACCTACGATTCCAGAGGCAGATCGAGTCAAATGTTGGATAGCAGTTTTCCTGTCCGAGTATATAATAATTTAGTTTCAGTCATAGCTTGCAGCATACTTTAGGGCTTCGGATATTGCAATGAGTTCAAGGGTCATAATACAAATGTCATTAGTAACTTTATAAGATTTAGAAACTGCTTGATATGGGTCGAAAAAAGCTGCCCCTTGCAACTTTAGCACTCTTTGATCCGTCTGTGTAGATTTTGTGCCAATCGTGATATTTATTTTCAAGTTCTTCAATAACATTTACTTTAACGAAATTAATTCCTACCTCTATCCTATCCAATCCTATCCTTTAGTTATTGATAAGACAGTGCTTTACTATCTATGGCTTTATAACCACTGACCATCAGGTGGGGTTGTAGTAGTTGTCGCAGTCAAGCTATACACTGACATACCCATAATAAGTAAAAACAAAAAGTTTGCTTGCCCACCTTTACTAATATTACAATCATGAAAGTGAGTTTCTTTAGTCTGCACTGCTAAAACAATTGCTAATTAACATGACAATGAGAAAGTTTTTAATAGACTTACCAAGGTTAAGACTAGGGTAAGCTGTTTTTGCAAGTCTTAGTTCCAGGATATAGAAAACGGTCCTCAAAGTGCCGATCGCAAATGCGGTAGTTATAGTAAAATTCACGATCGGTTTTATATTTTAGATGTTCCAGCTATCCTTTTCAACTGCTGAAACCTTTCTAGTGAGGTATTCTGGTTTCAGAAAATAGTGTAAAACATCTGGAATAATAAAATGTAATCATTAATTCCGAGGCGAGAGGGGGAAACTGAAACAGGAGATGGGCAATAACCGCCTGCCAAGCGTGGCAGCTATGGCAAATAGTACCTATGAGGCAATCCGTGGAGGTGCCTTGAACCTTCAATTTCTTAGATATTAGCCGTTTACAAGTGAATAAAAAATGGAAATTATGCCAATATTAAAAAAAGTCCTTACCAAATTGGTCACATTTAAAAACACATTGCCATTTTTCTTCTTCTTCACATTTTTGACATTTTTGCACACATTAAAAAAACACTGTGTCGCAAATATTTATTATAATACAAGAAAGCATATAAACAAACGAGAAATCAGAATAATTTGAAATTAATATTAATCTCAAAATAACCTCAACTGTCAGTGACCGCCATTAACTGCGTAGTGGCGTGGTGCGTCTAATTTAGTCCAGTGCTTTGGAATGTAGATGGCAGCACAAAAAAAAATATTATTTTGTTCTCAAAATAATGTTCGAAGTTGCACGCCCATGTAAGGCGGGGAAGGGGAATAAGACGGCGTCTAAGTAAATGTTGCCAGACTACAAACGCATGTTGCGTTTAGTAGTAATTTGTGATTTTCGGAATTAGCCTATTTTCGTATTTACCCCACTCCACCTTACAAACATTCTTTTTGAATTCAAATATTAGGATAAAAAAATAAAATAAAAATAACTTCGCAACCTTCTGCTAAATAAATACAATGATGTATGTGTCTTACCTGGATTGAAGAGCACCTCCCGCCCTCCCTCAATTGCATGCACTAACTTCGTCACCACTAGTCCCAGCACCACTACTCCCGGCACCACTTAAACGAAACAACACACGAAAAACAGAAGGAAGTAGAAAGGAAGGCAGTAAGTGTTCATTCACATTCAGCTCCATCGCTCACTTTAGGTATTATCTATGGCTCACTTCGCGCCAAGCGCCTGGATGAGCGGACGTGCGTGCCGTCTTGTTATTAAATAAGTACGATCTGCCAAAATGCTTTTCGAGTGGTATAATAAAAATACAATAAAGTTTTAACTGTTGGAATCAGAAAACACTATATGGGATCTTCAACGAAAACAAATTTTCTTTTTGAGATAACATAATACCTATGTACATAATTAATTACAAATTCGTTAAAGGGCATTGCCCATTTTCGGCCATGGAACGCCCAACAATGTGCATTTGTTAAAAAAATATATCTTTATTTATGGTTATTAATCGCGGTATTCATTTATCCTAAAACAATGGGAATATTTTTGCACAAATTAAAAGTACCGAAAAGATAAAAATAAAATTAGGTAAATACGTAATTCATTAGTTTGTGTATAAAATAAAAAATGTTGCCAATCACAAAAATCATTAAAAAATCGATTCCCCTTTTCGATCGATTACTTATGGTGTCATTATTACAATGCTTATATAATTTTTCGATAATTATTACGATGTTATGACATAGGTTTAAAATAACCGTTGACAATGGATATTTATCCAAAGCAGTCGATACGCAACCGTTATTAACCAGTTGTGTATGGTTATGTTTTTACTGTGTGTGCAAGTTAGGCTATGTTGAATCGTTTTTTGCTATGGTGCTTAAAAACGTAGGATGCATTTTACTATTGAGGGCGCTACTATCAAAAATATTTCTTCGCTAAACTCGTAAAGTTCTTGACCAACTTTGAGAATTCTTTCACCACTAGATTGTTATGTATAATTTTAGATATCTAATAAAGGGTTAATTTTATTACAGAGGGCGGTACTTTCAATGAATACGTTTTGTGGCTAATCTTAAAAATTACTAGATCGATTTTGATTCTTTCACCATTACATTGCTAATGAGGGCGTTAGCTGTGTGATAAATATATATTATTACAATAATTAATTGTGAGATTAATATTTTCTAAATAAACAAAACTAAATACCTACCCAAGATGTTCAAATCCAATTATTATTTTTACAATTTAAGAATCGTATTCACACACTTTACTTACTCAGATTGATTATTATAGATAAAGAGGTAATAAATCTAAAGTAAAAGAGCTCCGCTTAAACGAAAAAACTATTTATTAGAATAAAACTAAAAGTTGAAAAAAAGTGGTTCAGTACGAGTCGGACTCGCAAGCCCATGAAGAGTTCAGTAGTAACAAGCATATATTTTAAATCGAGTCAAAATACCATTATCATTATTGCCAGCAACAAATTATTTTGTTTTTCATAGTGTTTGTATAAATAACAAAGTTGTTTTTGCGGTTCTTTAAAATGTGCTACTTGTATCTAAAAAAAAGGACGATTTATTATACATTATATATATTTTATACATTATATGGGTTTCTGTGGTTTATTCATTACCAAAGAGAAAAAACTTATTGCACAAAATGGGTTTTTATCCATTTGAAGTCATCAAAAGCGGTAGTCAACAGTTAAAAACTAAAACAACCGTTGTTATAGGCTCGGTTGAATTCATTGGCAACCTTCACATTTATAGTTATGATAACTAAACAAGCAAATTACTAGCTGATTTACCAAGAATTCTTTAGAGTATAACAAAACGCTACTGCACAAGTTAACTGTTATTCTTATCTGTTCTTAACATAACATTTAAAATGGAATCATGTTATGATAATTCAAGAAGTTAATTTCTAGCTGATTTACCACGAATTCTCTAAAGCATAACAAAACAATACAGCACAAGCTAACTGTTCTTAAAAATACATTTGAAATAGAATTTCAATAAATAAAGGAAATTATATTTTAAAAAGCGTGCAGAACTTAAAACGCGTCAAAGATTATTCTTTTTATGATATTACTAATCGAATAAAAATCGATATCGTTTCATAGATTTTATGACAGTTAAGTGGCAACATCGAATCTGACAGGTAGGCCCCTGTCACTGTTATGTCACAAGAATTCAATTGCGTGTTATCGTGTTATTTTGTTTTGTTGGAAAATGCAATTGGCTAATATTTCCAATATGGACCATCGATGTCAAAGCCCATATTTTTTTGTAGATAGTACTTACTAAAAGAAAGCGTTTTGCAAAGTTTTAGGTTGCGGAAACTTACGGTTCATGAGATATATTTTTTTAAACTTTTCATACAAATTGGCAAATAACACGCAATTACAAAATAAATTTGACAAATGATTGATGTCAAACGTCAATTAGTGTAGGGTATCGAATATTTTGAAAGTATCGATACCTACTCGATACCAAGTATCGTATCAAAAGTATCAATACTACTTAGTATCGAGTACATTTCGTTAATTTTGGAGACGAAAAATTAGATGCATAGGAAGAGCTGATAAGTGCAATTATATATGTATATAAAGTAGAATAAAGTTTATTTAAGTTCCACCATGGTACTTGTATTTCATTGTTTGCAACTTGTTTGTATTTCTTAATTAGTACAGCATTCGTTATCATGCTTCTTATCAGATAACAATACAAGTGAATGTTTTCATTAATCAATCATAACAAATAGGCATTTGTTTTCGTACAAACATATCAAACTTATACACGACAATACTTATGCAATTAATTTCCGTTATTTCTGTTTGTGCACAGAGTGATCATCTCGACCGGGGAACCAATCCGATCTCTAACTTCACTTTAATATTCCTTTGAATTTACATCATTGGAAAGATGATTTCAACCGGGGAACAAATCCGGTAATATAATTTATAACATAAAATTCCTTATGAATTTATTAAGCGATATTACTTAGGAAAACGAACAAACTAGTCTGGCCTGGGAGTCGAACCCAAGACCTTCTTATCATTAATTCGACATTTCTTTAAGATTTAACTAAGCATTTTCTTATCAGAACATTTAAATTGGACAATAAGTCTTTGAAAAGTTATTCGTCATCGGCTGACTTAATAAACTGAAACATTCTTATAGGCGCGTCGCCAACAATCTCCCCCCCGTGCGTTAGCACCATCATTTGGGAGGCGTCGCGGGTACCAGGACTATTATTCTGGATGTAGGTCTCCTCAAGATACCTGTGCTAGTAATGACGTCAACCACTCTGGTGTGACCGTCTGGTCCCGGTAACGTTCTACTAATTTTGCCTTTCGGCCACGTATTTCGTGGCAACGAATGATCTATTATCAAAACAATATCGCCTTCTTTAGGTTCCATGAACTTTCCGTTATTACCTGTTCGCGGTATTAAGGTAGGCATGTATTCCTTCAGCCACCTTGTCCAAAAATGGTCGGCTAACCTCTGTGCAGCTTTCCAATTGAGTTGACCCGTCAGATGCCGCTCTAGAAATAATCCAGGTGGTCGATCACCACATGAGCGTCCCAGAAGAAAATGATTGGGTGTCAAACCCTCTTCAGGACTATCCATACTGAATGTTACCAGAGGCCTGGAATTCACTGTGTGCTCTGCTTCTAAAAGTAACGTATGTAGAACCTCCTCTCGTGGGCTCTTTTCTCTGAGCGTAGCGGTCAACGCAATTTTAATCGACCTTACTAACCTCTCCCAGGCGCCACCCATGTGCGGTGCTCCCGGAGGTATAAATTTCCATTTAATATATTTCTTAAATGACTCATTTTTCATGCCCTCATGGCATTCTTCGCATGCTTTCAATAATTCCTTATTCGCAGCTTTGAAATTTGTCCCGTTATCGCTGTATATAACGGCCGGTTTTCCTCTTCTGGCGATAAATCGCCTCAACGCCATTATCATTGACGCTGGTGTCAATGAGGCTGCTAATTCCAGATGTACTGCTCTGGTAGTCAGACACGTGAATAAAACACCCCAACGTTTTTCGTGTCGCCTTCCTATAGTTACACTCATAGGACCGAAATAATCCACAGCTGAGCATGTAAAAGGTGGTTCATGATGAGCTATTCTCTCTAGAGGAATATTTCCTTGTGGCACGTTCTGCGGTTTGGATCTGTATGTCCTGCACCACTGGCAATGATGTGACACACTACGTACTACATTACGTAAGTTCAAGACATAAAATTTCTGGTTCACCTCATTCATCACCGTCTGGTGATTGGCATGTCCAAAATGATGATGAACTTCTCTAATCATCATTTTAACGATTTCGTGTTTACCGTCCAATATGACAGGTTTTCTACTTTCCTCGGTCAAATTAGACTTGAAAGGTAAACGTCCATTTAAACGGAGTAAGTTATCCTCTCCTATTTCCATAGATAATTTACTTAAGCGTGAACTTCTTTCAACACTTTTGCCTGCTTTCAAGCACTTTATTTCCGAATAAAAACACTCGTCTTGAACGAACTTCCAAATTAATAATTCCGCTTTTTTCAAGAGCGCTATGTCCAACGCGCCATCGGGTCCTTTAACCGACTTTGCTAAAACTTTGTTGGAACACATAACCGACTTTTCGGCTGCGTCGTCGGGTCCTTTAACCGACTTTCTTAAACTCTTGAATTTTTCTACCGCTTGCAAGGTGCGTGCAGTTGCCCCAAGGAATTTCTTAAAGCTGCTAAATCGTCCGTAGTCGGGTAGACTTAACGGTTCTTGCTTTCTTAACGCATTTACGCCCTTTGGCGATTTTTCTTCACCTGTTTCTAAGCTTTTTATGGTGTCCACTTGTTTGGGCCATAAATCAGGACTTTTCCTGAGGAATTCAGGTCCTTGAAACCAGCGATGACTTACATCGAAGGTGGAAGGGAAATTTCTAGTGGCGTCGTCTGCTACATTGTGTGACGTTGGAACCCATCGCCATTCACATGGCTTACTGTGATCTTCGATCTCAGCCAATCGATGAGCAACGAATGGTTTAAAGGCGCGAGGATCTGACTTAATCCACGCTAACACTGTACGTGAGTCTGTCCAAAATACTCTCTCGGACATCTCGTACTTGCTCTCTTCACTAACCGAGGCAGCCAGCCTGCTGCCCATAAGAGCTGCTTGCAATTCAAGCCTTGGAATCGAAATTGGTTTCAACGGCGCTACTCTTGCCTTTGCGGCGATCAGCGTAATCCGCCTTATTCCTAGCTCGTCCGTGGTGACGTAATACACCGCGGCAGCGTATGCTTTTTCACTAGCATCCGTGAAAGTGTGTAACTCTCCCTTGCCGACGCCTTCAGCAACGGGTCTAGGTACCTCTAAATGACCTAATTTCTTCACTTCCGATATCCATTTACAAAATAACACGTGTAATTCGTGTGAAACTTTTTCATCCCAAGAGATGCCTGTCCTCCATACTTGCTGGATCAGCGACTTCCCTTGAATCGTTATGGGTGATGCGAGTCCCAAAGGATCGAAAACTGACATCACAGCGCTAGTTATCTCCCTCTTCGTAGGCGGTCGTAAACCTTCCATCACCTCTTCCGGTGTGTTACGAAGACTTGTGGAGAAACTTATTATATCCCGTTTGATATTCCAAATCAAACCTAACGTGCGCTCTGTGTGCTCTTTATCTCCCAGCGAAGCACTGTCGCTCTTATATTTATTTTCCATCTTACTTAAAACTTCGGGTCGGTTGCTAGCCCATCCCCTCAGTTGGAAAGAAGCATGCTTATGTAATTCATACATATCGTTTACTATCCTTTCGGCCGTCGTCACGTCGGGAAATGCCTGTAGATAGTCATCCATATAAAAATTGCTTTCTGTAGCGGAAGCTGCTTCTGGATAGATATGCGCGTTGTCCTGCACATTTCTATTCTTTACATATATAGCGATGCATGGTGATGATGCCGCTCCAAATATGAGTGACGTCATTCTATACTCTTCCGGTGGCGCGTCACGATTGTGCCGCCATAAGAATCGAAGGCTATCCCTGTCTTCATCCCGGATTTTCACTTGCAGGAACATTTCTTTAATGTCTGCCATTACTGCCACGCTTCCTTCTCTGAATCGTAGCAGAACTCCGAACAACGACTTCAATAAGTCCGGTCCGGTTAACAATGCATCATTGAGACAACGTCCGCCCGTCTTTGCGGCGGCGTCGAAAACTATCCTTATTTTCCTTTTTTGTGGGTGAGTCACTGCGAAGTGAGGAAGGTACCACGTACGTGGGGAAATGGGAATATGGTTCGCTTTCTCTGCGTAACCATTAACGATGAGATTTTCAATTTGCTTCTCATATTCCTTCTTCAACTCGCTATTTTTGTCGAGCTTTTTTTCAATATTCAACAGGCGACTTTCAACCTGCGCTCTATTCGACGGCATGCACTCATTGTCTGTGCGCCATAACAAAGCAGTCTCGCACCTATTATTAGGTATACGACGTACCGTTTTGTTCAAAATACTTAAAGCTCGTTCTTCTGGGTCGTTCACGGGCTTTCTAGCCGACACTCCCAGAGATTCCAAACTAAAATAATCCTTGATCAATTTATCCATATCTTCCTCCTTCTTGGTGGAAATGTGGTTAACGATCTTGATCGGTTTAATACCACCCGATATGTGACCATGTAAAACCCATCCAAGTTTGGTGAGCGATGCTACAGGTAGGTTCTAACCTCCTGAAATTAATTCACGAGTCACTATGAGATGCCAATTGTCCTGACCAATTAATATGGTAGGTTTGGACCTCTCATACATCAACTCATCCTTAATCGGTGTCAAATGAGAACACCGTTGCAATAATTCTCGGCTTACCGACTGCGGAGAAAGGTTAAGTGACTTAATTGTTTGTACACTTATCTCTTCTAAGTCGCTCGAGTAAATGCCTTTTATCTTAATGTTTAAGCGATACGAACTGTCGTCGTTAATTCGCTTACCTCCCACGGCTTCGATACGTAATCCCTCTTTACGTCCGCGAGGCGCTAATTTCTGAGCCATACACTCCTCTATGAGTGTCATGGTCGATCCCTCATCCAGAAGAGCTGTTGTCTTGACCTTTCCTCTAGGTCCATACAACTCGACCGGTATAATCTTTAAGTATGCACATGCCAGTGCATTCACTGTACTAACAGTTGTAATCTGAGCATACCCCCCTCGTCCCCTTGTGGCGAGGTTTTTTCTTTGGGGTATCGGTGTAGCATTCGATGATGTGACATTCTACATCCCTCTACACCACATTTTTTCGCTTTGCACTCTAACCTCCTATGGTTAGGTGACAAACATTGGAAACATACTTTCGCCTTTTTGACCGCTTCCCATTTCTCGTGAATATTCATGTCCTTAAACTTGTAACAACTCACTATAGAGTGTTCCTTGTTGCATATAACACACTTATGTGTTACCCGACTTACAGGCTTATCCTGGGTTGTCATAACCACCTGTCGGTTGTGCCCTTTACTATTTCGGCGTTCTAGACGCTCGCTCGACTTACTTCGGCGCATATAGCGCTCGCTCACGGCACATCTGCGTACACCTCCCTTTGCAGTGTGTACAGTTTGCTTCCTGAATTCAGGACGCTTCCTTTTTTCAGGCGCATTTTCATTGTTTAAGGACGCTCCAAATTGTTCACTCAATAAATTTAAAAACTTGGCCATCTTCTGTAACTCTGGCTCCAAAGGATACTGAGCTCGATATTCAAACCATTTAAATTTAATCATAGTTCCGAGCTTCTCCACTATGCGGCTCACTAACTCCGGTGAGTACAAATACTGTGGTTGATTCAACGCTTGTATCGTGGCAACCACGTTCGTAATACGACTTGCAAAAGATCCTATATTCCGGCAATCTTCTGCCAATCTTGGCATACGCTTTACATTCTCGATTTCGGCTAGAATGAGCATCTCAACCCTACCGAATCTTCTTTCGAGAGCGTTCATTATTTCTTCCGGTTCACACAAAGTAAACAACAACGACTTAACCGCTTCCTTAGCGGTGCCCTTTAATGCCCTCCTAAGGCGTGCGACATTTTGCACCCCTGAAAATTGGCTTCTCGTGTCTTCAAACACCGTTTTGAAAATTATCCATTCACCCGGGTCTCCATCGAACACCGGTAATTCCTGGAGGAAATGAAGCTGGGAAGACTTATCTTTACCAGCTATTTTTATTGCACTCACAATCGCTTCGGTCAATTCTGACACCTCACTCGCGTG
Source organism: Parnassius smintheus behrii (assembly GCA_036936625.1). Classification (NCBI taxonomy): domain Eukaryota; kingdom Metazoa; phylum Arthropoda; class Insecta; order Lepidoptera; family Papilionidae; genus Parnassius; species Parnassius smintheus. Next base: position 43,303,708 of record JAUPFT010000009.1, on the reverse strand, counting down.
TGTTTTCTGTGCATTTCCTTGGTTGCGCTCGATCTCCGCCCCTTTGCGGCGTGATCCTTTACACGCTTCCTTATCAGTAACATCGGGTTGTGCTACACTAACCGGCGCGCTCATTATGGTCTGCTGAACCCAACTCCTTACGAAAGGTTTCACCTGAGTATTCCGCTCTTCATCATCCTCACTCGAGTCGATCTCCTCTTCTCGGTTGAGTCGTGCCAACTCCAATTGAGACTTGGCCAAGGCAGCAGCTGCCTGTGCTCGTTCGAGCTCTGAGCGTTCGAATTTAATCCGCGCCTCTAATTCGGCTTTCAGCCTCGCCGATCGCGATGACCTACTACCTCTTTGTGACCCTTTATCACTAGTGTGCCCGATTACTGTCCTTGACGATGCCGCTTCTTCGGTCCTTTGACCTACTTTTTCGACCACCGTTTCACTCCTGGATATAACGGATTGTTGTGCGGTACTGGCCTGCGTACCACTGGTGTCCGTCCTGTTGCTTGTCGTTGCCACGGACGTCCCTGTGTCCCACGTGCATGTGGACGTGTCGGTGGTGGCTCCACTTGAAGGAGTTGCTCCATTTGACGCAGTAGCTGTGGTCGCTCCAGATGGTTCCGCTTCTTTAGCTTTTCTTGAGAGCCCTGTCCTTGTCCTGCTCCCTTCGCTTCTCCCTGTCTGGTCTTGTGCCTTCTTCATCTTGCAGGAAGGTGATTGTTGGCCTACGGTCCCTAACTGTCCCTACGGTCCCTACAACCCCTTACCTACAACCCTTCTACACCCCAACCTAACACCACTACCCCTCCCCCCCCTTTATCTCCCAACCTACAATCCTACTACCACCCTAACAGCCCTATCAGCCCTATCAATCCTGGACGGGGCCTACCGAGGTGAGCCGTCCAGGGATGGAGTCGTGCAGGAATGGAATGGAGGAAAGGTTTAGGAACTGTCCCGCCAAGGAATATGACGAAACAGTCGAGCGGTAGTGCAAGCGCAGTCTCGCTCGAGAGAACTGCTCCACCCGAAGGTGTTGTGCCAGAGCCCAACCGTTTGGTACCGTTAGGTGGTCGGGATGTATGCTGTGCTCGCCGCCCAGTTGCCGGTGACGCCTCGTCCAAGCGCCCTCCTCCGGCCGCGATGCAGTCAGGTGCCCACGCGCACCCTCGCCCGGCAGCAGCAGCGGTGGATGCTTCTTCCAGCACCCTGATGATCCGACAGGAAAATGCCGGACACGGTCGTCCGACAGGAAATGCCGAGCACGCTTGCTCGACAGGAAAATGCCAGACACGGTCGTCCGACAGGAAAAATGCCAAGCCCTGCTTGGCCACGATGAGTGCCTTCACAAGACACCTGCGCCCGGCTGCGATACGTGCCCCATGCGAGCACACGCCCCCGGCCGCAATCCCGGTTTTCTTTCTTCCGGTAGTTCCAGGTCCCGTCCTTCAGCGCTGACGTCCTGGTCTTCTGGCCTTTGGTCCTATTGCTTCAGCTCAAACCTCCGGCTTCCTTCGGTTGCTGATCTTCACTCGGCTCCGAAGGTCTTCTTTTTTCCACAACCAGCAGTCCACAGCTGGTTCCTTGATCCAGCTGGCGGGGTTCGGGTGGTCTTTAATCCGGCTCCGAAGGTCCAATTGAAAAAGAATCCGGCTCGAAGGACCAATTGAAAAGGAATTCGGCTCGCAAGGACCAATTGAAAAGGACACAACGGACGGAAACTAAGAAACAGAAGGGAGGAATCGAGGCTTCTCTCGATCCGGCCTCCTGCAACGCCTACGTTGGGTTCGGGAACAACGTACGTGATCTCCGCAACGGAGTAACACACTAGGGCGATAACCTCGTTCCTTTTCAGCAAGTAGGTTCAGACGGGGATTACGGGTCTTCCGAAGTCGTCCCGGTCCCGACGCCTTAATTCTTCGATGTGGACTGTATAACTTAAGGGATCTTGGGAATGAAACAGCAATTATCTTCAAACCGTTCCGTGAGAGAGTAATCACTTTTCCCTATACTTTTCTTCTTGACTGCTGGTTTTCACTTTTCCCGAAGGATTTTCTTGTTTTTCCGAACTATTACCCCGAACTATTTTCTTCCCCGAACTATTTTCTTCCCCAAACTATTTTCTTCCCCGAACTATTTTCTTCCCCGAACCATTTTCTTCCCCGAACGAATTGCAATAAAACCCGTTCACTAAGCTACCCCCAGAGCTATACGCGAAAGTGAGCCGCGCCATTCGCGTGCCTGCGCAACTTAACAACATGAATTTGTACTATTACTCTCTCACGTTTCACTTAATTTCTTTATTCACATAAATCACACATAAATACAAGTTATCTATTTAGATAGCACAAAACAATATCTACACCATGATATACATTATTTTTCCGTATTACAAAAATCCTTTAATTTATAAAACAAAATATGCCTACTTTACTCACAAATCCAAAATCCAAACTTCTTAAATATTTAACACAGAAAGTTAAAACAATGTTTCCCACTTGAATTTATACATATGTTAACTAATACAATAGTTTAATTTACATTTTCTCTATTTATTTCACTATTTAAAACACTTTTAAATTTCTTATACAAAACTATCATTATTTCACTTATGCACAGGAATTTTCACATAAAAATAACACAGAATTCACCTTTTTAGCACGTACAATCAACCTGAAATGTTTTACAAGTCATTTTTACATAAATTGCTGAAATTACAAACATTTTACATTTTTACATATTCGGCCTCCTAAGGGCGTGGCCAGCGTGCTTCCGTGAACTCACACTATTTGAACAACTAACTTTGCACGGCTCTCGACTATCAGAAAAATGAAAGTCTGAAATACACTTAATTTTAACAATATTAAATAAACGAGTGCTTCTACATAATTTTCAAACAGTAGGAAACTATTTCTGATAAGACTCTTATTCGTTATCATGCTTCTTATCAGATAACAATACAAGTGAATGTTTTCATTAATCAATCATAACAAATAGGCATTTGTTTTCGTACAAACATATCAAACTTATACACGACAATACTTATGCAATTAATTTCCGTTATTTCTGTTTGTGCACAGAGTGATCATCTCGACCGGGGAACCAATCCGATCTCTAACTTCACTTTAATATTCCTTTGAATTTACATCATTGGAAAGATGATTTCAACCGGGGAACAAATCCGGTAATATAATTTATAACATAAAATTCCTTATGAATTTATTAAGCGATATTACTTAGGAAAACGAACAAACTAGTCTGGCCTGGGAGTCGAACCCAAGACCTTCTTATCATTAATTCGACATTTCTTTAAGATTTAACTAAGCATTTTCTTATCAGAACATTTAAATTGGACAATAAGTCTTTGAAAAGTTATTCGTCATCGGCTGACTTAATAAACTGAAACATTCTTATAGGCGCGTCGCCAACAGTTGTTGACGAAACTTTATGTGATTTACTCAAAGAAATCAAAAAAATTCCAAAATATAATGGAACTTATTTCGTTATAGAAGATGAATCGAGAAGAGTAGTCATTTTTAAAGGAGTTTCCGTTCATTTCATTACTTGAAAAATGTTATTATGGTAATTTTTTTCTAAAGACTGTAACACACTGGTGTAACGCACTTTGCATTAATTTAAAAAATGGTTGTTCAATTTATAAAATATGAATCAGCAATTGTTCTGAAATGGCCAAATTTCTCAGTAAAGGTGTAGCTACATTTTAAGTGACATGTGGTTTATAAGAAAGCGCGGTGAGCCGGCATGTAATACGGTTCCGCTCAGATGGGCACGCCAAACTCTTTAGACCTTTAGAGGCCAATTTAGCTTTCCCTACCAAGTGACCGCGGAACTTTACGTCATTCGATATGTGGACGCCGAGGATTCCAATGCTGGCAGAGGCAGCAAAGTAATTGCTCTGTTTAGTGGTAAACGCGTTAACGTGTGTCTTCTGAGGGTTTAACTGGACTAGATTTAGTAGTCCCTAATCCGAGACTTAGACCGATCAAAGTGTTTATTAATTTGAAGATTTTCAGTTTTTAAATAAAACTTATTGATAATTTAAAATATTTTTAATGTAAAAAATTCTAGTAACGCTATTAACAATACTTAACCACTCTTAGTAAGCTTAAAATGCTTATGTTAAAATTGGTTCGCCACAGTAGTCAAATGGCGGATTCGAGTCAATCATTTGGCTACTGCCGCTTAAAATAATGCAAACAAATTAAAAATTACATTTTAATGAATAAAATAGTTCATCTAATTTACTTTTATTTGTAATCAGGTTATAATTTATTTTATATGTAACTTTTATTTCACCATTGAAAAATTGACTCTAGATCTTTTAACTGTGAATATGGTGAACACTCACCTTAATATTTTGAAAGAAGAACAAAGCGTGTCTACTTATTCCTAAGTAAATCAAACAAAGCGCCTTAAGTGGGCGCTTTATAAAGAATCGTTGAAGTGTTTTAATGGCAAGGCATTAATACTAATTTTTTGCCTTCACGACCAATTATCAACGGGAATTTGCGGGGAATCTCCTTTTGGAGTTTTAATTTCATTCGTTTTAATTCAATTGAATATTTCGCTTTGTGCTCTATATGAATATTTTTCAAATGCTTTTTAAGTTCTGTAAAATAATATTCTTAATGATAGCAAAGTAATTCAAATGTTAAGGTGTTTAAAATATAAAAGGACCTCAAGTTATTTAATTTTGCCGTGTTAAAATTTTTAATGATAACTTACCATTACCGTTACAGTCTATCAAAGCCCACTGCTGAACATAGAACCACCCCCTCTTATGGGTTGACTCATAATAATTATCTTTACAGCCCTTCACAAGTCCACTGTGTAACATAGGGCTCTCCCAAAGAATGCCACAAAGCACGGTCCGGAGCTACCTGCAACCATCGACTTCCTGCGTGTCTTACCAGGTCATCACTCCATCTAGTGGGGGCCCACCCAGTAGTGGAGGACCACGTCTTCGATAAGTCTCAATCTCGTTTTCAAGTTTTGAGATATACCTGACGAGAAGATGTATCGTAATCTTCCGAACGCTGTCAAGCCGAGTTCCTAATACGTCACCATGTCTTACACCTCTGCATCTCTCTCTGGTTCCCTCATGGGGGGGATTCATCTTTGCCATAGTTGCCACGCTTAGCAAGCGGGTTGGTAAGGGTTGGTTTTATTGTAGCCGTTATTAGGAAAACGCTGTTGCTCGTCTCCAGATTTGTTTCCCTCTGTCGCCACTTAGGTACATCACCCACGGGATGATATGGAGTGGTGGATGTTCTCCCACCGCCACTACACGGTAGCTTAGAATAAAAATAAAATACGGTCATTTCACGAATTTCATACGCATGCGTCTTTCTACAGTATCATTAAACCTACAGGTGAGGCATTCATTGTTGCCCAATTTTTCGGTTGGAATTAAAGGACGTTATTAAGTTATTGCTATGCTCAGCACTGGGACTGGCACACTACCATCACCGTTACCGTTACAACCTATTAAAGTCTACTGAACATAGGCCTCCCCCTTAGATTGAATCATAGCGGGGTTATTTTCCATAGTAACCACGATTGATTTTTGATAGACGAAGTGGGTTGGCAACCACGGTTTATTTTTATTTTTTAGTCGTTATTAAGAAGACACTGCTGCCGACATCCTGATTTATTTCCTATTATCATATTATTTATTATAAATTCTGAAAGATGCAGCGCTCAATTTACTTGGATAAGCTCTCTTCGCCTCTGCTAAGATACTTTGGAACAAAATGGGATGATCGATTACCTTATATCGCTAATTTACGACAGAGCTTTATTAAATACTAGTTCTATTCCTAATGCTAAGAGATATTATTCCTTAACCTATTTATTATTATGCCTATCAGAAGTCCACAGCTGAACATAGGCGTCCCACAGGAGGGATTATGCCATAGTTGCCACGCTTGATAGGATTGGCAAACGCAGTATTTTATTATGTATAGTTCTTATCAAGAAGAAAGCCGTGGTAGTTCAGATGGTTAGCGCTCGCTGTAAACTTTACAGTACGAGAGCAGCCCGGAGTCGATCACCAATGAAAGTGCTAATTGCAATTTTAAGTGCTGATGTATCACGTGCTCGGCGGTGAACGAAAGATAAAAGAAAAATAAAAAAAGAAGACAAATGAGAAAAAAATATTTCGAAGACAGATAAAATTCGCCAACACGCATTGGGGCAGCGTGGCGGACACTTCCTTGCCCTAAAACCCTCTCAAAACCCTGTATCAGAAATGAGAGGAAGCCTGTAACCAGCAGTGGGACGCATATCAGCTCCAACTTAACTCATCAAGAAGATGCCGCATCCCATCTTCGGTTTTAGTTTGCCTCTATCGCCTCTTTCTACATCCACGGGATGATATGGGGTAGCTGTTTCTCTTACGCCACCACTTGTTGGTGAAACGCGAAAGATATTTTTATAGTTAACTTTATTTAAGACATAAATAAAGAAATACTAATGTTAAAGTAAAACATATTTTTATCAAAGCAAATGTTTTCTTTTAACTTTAAGACGAGGCATGATGCTAAATGCAAGATTTATAATACCTCAAAGTATATGATCCACTGCAGTAAACAAACCCAGAAAAATATATGATATTGTCCAGGATATATGCTAGTTAGATAGTGTGTTGAAAACATGATACCACAAATTTAATACGACAGAAAAAAATCACAAACATACCTCTAAAAATTTCTTTTAACGAGTAAGAACCATACATGCAATCATTCTGATTTTTTGTCAGATTTTTATACATTCAACATATTAACGTAATAGTGTTTTAATTTTTTAGTCCAACTAATAGTTTTTTTTAAATCGCATATTCTTATTTCTGAAATAATACGTACGGATTTTTGCGTATAAACGCCTGTGCAGTCACTGCCGGCCGAGGCCTGGTGCTGTAGAGACGTGTCGCTCTTTTTGCCGCAATATTTACGTTAAGATTTTTATTAAGGACGCGTTTACAAAATTGATATAGGTATAGAATCGAACTATTACATTGACACGGATTACGTACACAAGTGTACGCACGGTTGGCTGCGGGAATCGTAGTCAAATAAAATTATTTTGATAACTTGAAAGATCGAATTTGTTTTTGATTTCTTATACCTCAAAAATCTACTTAGATACATAGAGTAATTAGATTTATATACGAAATACGAATACCTACTCTAGAGACTGCTTGGTACTGGGAGCGCTCTACTGGCAGTGAGATGTTAGCTGTGGACTTTAGGCTGGTTTTGTCAGTTATGATAAGACCTTACTTCCGGACTTGATGGAGTGACCTGTGGTGAACTTCAGTAACTAATACTGGAACACCTGGACTAGTAGAGCTAAGTGTGCCGAGTTTGGACTCGTTTTGTTAGGTATGATGAGTATTTACCTCCGGACTTAATGGGGTGACCTGAAGGTGTACTTTGGGTAATCGGTATTGGAACTGGTTCCCGAGTACTACCAGGTGTGCCGAGTTTGGGCTCGTTTTGTTAGGTATGATGAGTTCTTACCTCCGGACTTGACGGAGTGACCTGAAGATGTACTTTGGTAATCGCTATTGGAACTAGTTGCCGAATACTACTAGATGTGCCGTGTTTGGGCTCGTTTTGTTAGGTATGATGAGTCCTTACCTCCGGACTTGACGGAGTGACCTGAAGGTGTACTTTGGTAATCGCTATTGGAACTGGTCGCCGAGTACTACTAGCGGTGCCGAGTTTAGGCTCGTTTTGTTAGGTATGATGAGTCCTTAGCTCCGGACTTGACGGAGTGACCTGAAGGTGTACTTTAGTAATCGCTAATGGAAATAGTCGCCGAGTATTACCAGATGTGCTGAGTTTAGGCTCGTTTTGTTAGGTATGATGATTCCGTACCTCCGGACTTGACTGAGTGACTAGATGTGCCGTGTTTGGGATCGTTTTGTTATGTATGATGAGTTTTTACCTCAGGACATGACGGAGTGACCTGAAGGTGTACTTTAGTAATCGCTAATGGTAGTTCTCGGTGACCAGTTCCATTAGCGATTACTAAAGTACACCTTCAGGTCAATCCTTTAAGTGCGGAGGTAAGGACTCATCATACCTATCAAAACGAGCCCAAACTCGGAACACCTAGTAGTAGTAGGTGACCAGTTCCAATAGCGATTACAAAAGTACACTTTCAGGTCACTCCATCAAGTCAGAAGGTAAGGTAATACAAAACAGTAAAATAAGTTTGAGTTTTCAAGTGGTTTTATTTGAAACTATTCTTTTTCTGTTATTTTAGCTATTTTGCCAACGAAACTTGGGTTTTTTTAGAATTTGTGACTTGGCGTTTTAAATATATATATATATATATATATATATATATATGTATGTAAATAGTTGATTAAGTACCTGCTCATATCATAAAACTGGCTTTAAAAAGATGTTGATAATTAAAATATAGTGTGATGTCCAGACTCCAGACCTCGTAGTTTTGATATTAATGAGTAGGTACTCAAAATATTATTAGGTACTATAATACCTAGTAGTGTTGCGAACAGGAGACCTCACGGAAAAGTTTTTGTTTGGAGGTGAATTATCTGCTTGCTTTGCGCATACCATAGAAATATTAAAAACAGCTTAGGTATAGCTATGGCGCATACTGTGTTCACGCTGCGCTCTCCGACTGCCGTTTGCGCTCCGCCCACTGCGGGACGCGCGGGTGAAAAACGAATTTGAAATCGTGCTAAGAGCTCGTCTTAAGATAAAAATAGAAGTGTTTAATTTACTTTCCTGTTTTCAGCACTAGTCAGTCTTTACACTTAGCTTTATTTTACGAATAGGAAACAGTTAAGATTAATACTATCACTTAATTTTAAATCACTGATAAGGAATAATTAAGATTAAATCCTAACACTTAGTTTTAATTCACTGATAAGAAATAATTAAGATTAAATGTTCGAATTCACTTCGTCGTCGCTAACATTCTCCCCCACGGTGCGTAGCACTGCATCCTCTGGAGGCGACGACTCCGCTGGCACCAGCACGATGACACGTCGAGTTGGACGGCGAAGTATTCCGCCTGATGTCCGCACGTCCAGCACCCTGGTTCTTCCGTCTGGTCCGGGATAGGTTTTGACGATTTCACCGCCAGGCCATGAGTTTCGCGGTAATGTGGCGTCCACTATTAGCACGATGTCTCCTTCCCTTGGGTCTCTGGTTTCTTTCCCCTCGAGTTTCCTTGGCATCAGGAGAGGTAAGTATTCTTTAATCCACCTCTTCCAGAAGTGGTCTGCGAGTCTCTGGGTGGTTTTCCAGCTTGCCTTTCCGATGAGCTCCGTGTCGCTGAACTCTCCCGGCGCCATAGCTCCGCATGATCTTCCCAGCAGAAAGTGGTTCGGTGTTAGGCTCTCCTCGTCTCCTGGGTCCATGCTGATCGGGGTGAGAGGTCTCGAGTTGACGATGTGTTCAACCTCAGTCATTAGCGTATGGAGTACTTCCTCGGGCGGGCTCTTCTCGTTGAGGACTACTGCTAGCGCCGTCTTGACTGTTCGTACGAGCCGCTCCCAGGCGCCTCCCATGTTTGGAGCTCCCGGGGGGATGAACTTCCACTGGATGCCCTTTTCCTGTGCGGCCTCCTCTAATAACCTTTTTGCTCCGACGAAATTAGTTCCGTTGTCGCTATATATGGTTTTCGGAGTTCCTCTTCTGGCTGCCATTCGTCGGAGTGCCATGATCATTGAGCTGGTGCTGAGAGAAGGTACCAGTTCTAAATGTACTGCTCTAGTTGTGAGGCAGGTAAATAAGGCTCCCCAGCGCTTCTCGTTTCTTCTTCCGATGGTGACTTGCATCGGCCGGAAGTAGTCTACAGCTGTGCAGGAGAACGGAAATTGATGATGCTGCAATCTTTCACTCGGCAGATCTCCCGTTGGTGGTGTCTCTGGTGAACTCTTCTTTGTCTTGCACCATTGACAGCTGTGTGCGACCGCTTTTAGAGTTGCTCTTAAACCCAAGATCCAGAACCTTTGACGAATTTCGTTCATTACTGTAGCGGTGTTTCCGTGAAGGAATTTCCTGTGATAGTGTTGTATTATTAGACGAGTTATTTTTTGTTTTCCGTCTAAAATGATAGGATTCATTATTCTTCCGTTTTGGTCGTGGAATTTCATTGTTCTGCTCCTTAATTTAATTATTCCGTCGTCTCCAATTTAAACGTCCATTTTCTTAAGTCGACTCGAATTTTCTAATGGCTTTTCTGACTTCAGTTTTCTTATGTCTGATGCAAAACTATCACTCTGGCTTATTTTTATTAATACCTCTTCGGCCTTTTTTAGGTGTTCTGCTTCTATGGGTGAGTATAGGCGCTTATTTTTACTTCCGCTGGTCGACGGGATTGAGGTTTGTGCTTCTTTCTTCTGGATTTTTTGTGGTTTCCAAGACTCATCCTTCTGGCGTGCGGCGGTGGTGGTCGCTTTACGGCTCTTCTTTAGTAGGTGTGTAAAGGCGATCACTCTGGCTGTAGTGCGCAGCAGTCGCTCCCAGCTCGAGAACCTTTCTAGGTTTAATAGGGTGTCTTCTGCTGCCATTGTTGCCAATACCTTTTGCTTGCTTTTTTCTTCTGGCATAACAATTTCTGGCTTGAAGTCGTGAAATGGCCATTCTTCTTCTGGTCGACGGAGAAATGACGGGCCTTTGAACCATCTGGCGTTGTGGTCGAATTCGATTGGGGTTCCCCTCGTGGCGTCGTCCGCTGGATTCTCCTTGGTTCGCACCCATCTCCAGTCTTCTGGCTTGGACCTTTCTTCGATCTCGGCGAGTCGGTTGGACACAAAGGTTTTGAACTTCCTTGGTTCTGACTTTATCCACTGCAGTACTGTGCTGGAGTCGGTCCAGTAAACCTTTTTCGATATGTCGAGTTCTGATTCCTCTTCGATTGTGGTGGCTAGTCTGCTTCCGAGTAAAGCCGCTTGTAGCTCCAGCCTCGGAATTGACACAGGTTTCGTTGGCGTTACCCTTGCTTTGCCGGCGATCATGGAGACATGGACCTTTCCTCCGGGCTCGACTATTCTCCAGTAGACTACTGCTGCATAGGCTTCTTCACTCGTATCGGAGAATGTGTGTAGCTGTCCTTTTCTGCCTTTGGGTGAGACGCATCTCGGGATCTTCAGCCTCGTTAATGTTGACACTTCTTCCAGGTATTTCATCCAGACTTCCTTTTGATGTTCGTTGATTGGTTCATCCCAGTCTATTTTCTTTCGCCAGATGTCTTGGATTAGTTTCTTTCCTTGTATTAGAACTGGTGTAGCAAAACCCATTGGATCGAAGGTGGACATTACTGCGCTTGTGACTTCTCTTTTTGTTGGAGTCCTTCTGCCATCTTGCATGTCCTCCGGCGTGTTGCGTAGCCCGACGTTGAAGGCTAATGTATCTTCTTTCACCAGCCATCTTAGTCCCAGAGTCTTCTCTTCCTTGGTCAGTTGTAAGGAGTTTTCTTTGTTTGCGTCTTCTACCTCTGATATTACCCCGAGTTGTTGCTGGCCCATCCCTTCAGATGAAAGTTTGCTCTTGCGTGAATGTCTTTCACTTCTTTGGATATTTTCTTTGCTTCGGTTGTAGATGCGAAGCTCTGCAGATAGTCGTCCATGTAGTGGTTTCTCTTAATTGCTTTCAGTGCTTCAGGATGAGTGTTCTTAAATTCCTCTGCGTTCTTGTTCATTACGTATATGGCTGTTGCAGGTGATGACGCTGCCCCGAAGATGATTGAAGACATTCTATACTCTTCAGGCTTGCCGGTTCAATCATTATTTCAACCTCACAAGATATCTAGCCCATAGATATCTTGTGAGGTTGAAAAAGGCAGTAATGAAAAAATAATAAGAATAATAATAATTGACGTCAGCCACTTCTTTTCATAAAAATTTTAGATCATGGTGCATTAGGTTGCAGCTTCACCGAACCACAACTTATAATAATAATAATAACAGTAATAATATAATATTATTTTGTATTTATTTTATTTTATTGATATTTATGTATATTTATCTTTTCATTTTAATTTATAATTTTTACATATATTTAAATATTTATAGAACCGAACCAGATGAGAAAATTATACGGCTCCAACGATTTTAGCGACGAACGCTTGGATTTATTTTTAGAAAATGTCCTTTTGTCCATGTTTTCAGGCAGTAAAAAAACTGCTACTGTTAGCGACGACGAAGTGAATTCGAACATTTAATCTTAGTTATTTCTTATCAGTGAATTAAAACTAAGTGTTAGCATTTAATCTTAATTATTCCTTATCAGTGATTTAAAATTAAGTGATAGTATTAATCTTAACCGTTTCCTATTCGTCAAATAAAGCTAAGTGTAAAGACTGACTAGTGCTGAAAACAGGAAAGTAAGTTAAACACTTCTATTTTTATCTTAAAGTGACTTATATGAATCTATTTAATATTATTTAGGTCTGATTAGAACATTAGACGCAAATATAAGCTTATTTTCTAGTAAGATTTCTTTTATCATAACTTTAAGAGCTATTAACATATAAGTGATTAATATAATTCTTTTTCCTTTAAAGTAATTCAAAAGAAACATTAATATGTCAATTAATCGCTATATAATGTTATTTCATTATGAGAAAGATTTAAATTTCATGAAAAAATATTGTATAGATTCTTAAGCATTATTCCTGAAAAAGTGTTGTACATTCCTACCTCTTGGCGGCGCTACTTGTATGTTCGGCGAAAAATACTATCCTACTCCGGAGCTAAACCGTGAGGCGACCGCGAAACTATTTTTGTTTTTTATAAATGTAAAATAAAGGTTTATTGAATGATTTATGTTTAGAATAATAGAAATAAGTTGTATCTATCGTTAGAAATAAATATAAATATTGTAAGGTATGTTTTACCACGTTTATTAAGGAAATTGTAAATCTCTCTTAGAAAGGGTTACTCTGTGCTCTGATTGGTCAATAGATTCACTAATGCCGTGTGCGATTTTTTCATAATTATGATTGGTTACAGCCGCTTATAAAAAAGGGGCGTTTTTTCGTGGTAATGCATTCCAAAATCCGGCAATGTAATAATAAGGAATCAAGAAATAAAACAAGAAGAAATTCTCAAGAAGTGTTATTTATTGCTCATCTAACTGCTACTGTATGCTCTCCAGTTAACATCCCGCCAGCAAACCCGCTCTATTTATCAACGCTCCCTTATACGAGCAATTACATTGGTCCTTCGAGAAGCCGGATCGGGTTTAAGGAAAACTAGGAAGATGCCTTCAAATACAAGATCAAAATCAGTGCAGTCGAAGACTACGAGTGAAAGCAACGCCACTACGGGTACCAGTACGACGGATTGGAGCATGAATACGCCGAGTGATTCTACAAACACGACGGCTACCAACACGTCAACATCAGATCGATCGACGCTTACAAGAGCATCGCCCAGCAGCGTACACAGACAACCCGTACTTCTTAACAAGAACATTGCCGGAAAAGAATCAACACCGGGGGACGTAACCCATACCACCCCCCCGACACGCACCGTCGAAGCGTCAGTTCCTCACCAAGAAGGAAGTCATCCAACGCCGCAGATTCAAGAAAGAAGTGTCGCAATGAAGACTCTGCAACAGCCTCACCCTAAGAAGACGACCTGCGATCCAGACACGCTTTCCGTTCGCTCGTCGCATAGGAAGAGAGCAGAAGCGCAAGCAAAGATGACAATGGCATTAAGGGAACTAGAATTGGCAGAAGCGCGGTCAAAAGTTGCTCAAGCGGAATTAGAACTTCTCACCGCGGAATCAGAAGAGGAAGATGGTGCCGGAGAAGAGCTGTTCGAACGAACTCGAGAAGTCGAACGCTGGTTCATCCAGACCGGAGACATGCCTAATAAGAACCACAAACCAATAGAGGCAGATGAAAAGAAAAGTGACATCCAGGAACTAGCTTCAGTCATACTAAAGCTATCAGAAAAATCACGTGACACCGTTTCACCGAAGCACCTAGAACTCCCTCACTTCAACGGGGCCTGCGAAGAATGGTTAGCCTTCAAAAGATCATACGAGGATACGGCTGCTTCTTTCAGTAGCAATCAAAACCTAGCGCGCCTTAGAATAGCGATCCAAGGAAAAGCTAGAGAAGCCGTCCAAAGCCTGCTGTTCACCGCCGAAGACCCACGCGAAGTGATCAAGGGACTGGAAGCAAGATTCGGAAGACCTGGAGCACTAGCATTAGCAGAACTAGAAAAAATGAAGAACCTCCCAAGAGTCGGCGAAAACCCGAGCGACATATGCATATTTGCAAGCAAAGTAAAGAACGCAGTCGAGACAATCAAAGCCCTGAAGAAACCACAGTATCTCAGTTCACCTGAAACGCTGAGAGTTATAGTACAAGATGCCGACGTCAATGAAGTTCCGTTGGTTCGCCTACCACAGAAGCAGAAGAGACGAGGAAATTCAGGAGCTATAACTTATCGAAGCGTTCCTAGAAACAGAAGCCGACATGTGCGGAGACTTCGCCCCGCCCGAAGCGTCCTCAGAACAAAGAAGTGGAATAAGAAAACCCGTTCATTTGGTTCAAGAAGCGTCAATAGAGAAATATAAGAAGTCGTGTCCGTTCTGTGGGGAAGAACACTTCGCATTAGAATGTAAAAGGTTCAAAGAAGCCAACCTGAATGAAAAATGGGATATGACCAAGAAGGCAAAGATATGCTTCAAGTGCCTTCGATTCAGACACTCAAGAATCAACTGTAAAGCACCAGTCTGCAAGCTGTGTAAAAGATGGCATCATACCATCTTACATTCTGACAAACCACCGGCGTCGATAGAAAAAGAAGCAAAAGACACCAATAACATCTCAGAAGAAAAGGTCGCCTCAATTCATAACGCCAAAGGAGAAGAAAAGGCCTACCTAAAGATGATCCCGTGAACGTCTATGGCCCAAAAGGACAAGTTCGCGTATTAGCACTACTAGACGAAGGGTCAACGGTCACACTCTTAGACGCATCAATTGCTGAAAAAATCGGAGTCGAAGGAAAGAAAGAAAAACTCACGATCGAAACCGTTGGCGGAAAGGTGTTAAGAAAAGATAGTTCACAGAAGATCGAGTTCAAAATAAAAGGGGCTCATAGAAAAGAAAAGAGAACTATCGTAGCAAGAACCATCGATGACCTGAAGCTGTCTGAACAATGCATAAACAAGGACACCGTGAGAAACTGTGAGCACCTGAAGGCAATTGAAAATCAACTCCTCTACGTCTCCGAGAGGCCCAAGCTACTGATAGGCCAAGACAATTGGGGACTGATAGTGACAAGAAAGCTGAAGAAGGGCAAACCATCAGATCCTGTAGCTTCCCTCACGAACTTAGGGTGGGTGTTACACGGATGTGAAACAGGAACAACTGCCACAGTACACTTCACTCATTATGGCAGAGCGACCACTGGCAAGGAAGACATAGAAGACCTCGTCCGAGAACACTTCCAATTAGAGTCTCTAGGGATCCAAAATCGTTCACCATCTAACGACAGCGATAGAAGAGCATTAGAAACCCTCGAGAAAACTACCAAGAAACTGCCAAGCGGTCAATATGAAACGGGACTCCTGTGGAAAAAAGAAGATGAACACCTGCCCAACAACTACAATCAAGCTGTTCGACGCCTGGTCAGCATCGAGAAAAAATTGGATCGTGATCAAGAAGCAAGAAAGCACTACGAGGAGCAGATCCTGAGTCTAATCGAAAAAGGATACGCAGAGAAGGCTCCAGAAACCTCTAACAAAGGAAGGACGTTCTACCTACCCCACTTCGCTGTTGTACACCCAGTCAAGAAGAAGCTAAGAATAGTGTTCGACGCAGCTGCCAAATATGAAGGAAAGAGCCTCAACGACGCCTTGCTCTCGGGCCCAGACCAGCTACAATCATTATTCGGAGTACTGTTGCGTTTCAGAGAGGGACCAGTAGCCGTCATGGCAGACATACAAGACATGTTTCTTCGAGTAAAAGTCAGAGAAGACGACCGAGACAGTCTCAGGTTCCTGTGGCGCGGAAACCGAAGAACCGGCAAGCCTGAAGAGTATAGAATGTCTTCAATCATCTTCGGGGCAGCGTCATCACCTGCAACAGCCATATACGTAATGAACAAGAACGCAGAGGAATTTAAGAACACTCATCCTGAAGCAGTGAAAGCAATTAAGAGAAACCACTACATGGACGACTATCTGCAGAGCTTCGCATCTACAACCGAAGCAAAGAAAATATCCAAAGAAGTGAAAGACATTCACGCAAGAGCAAACTTTCATCTGAAGGGATGGGCCAGCAACAACTCGGGGTAATATCAGAGGTAGAAGACGCAAACAAAGAAAACTCCTTACAACTGACCAAGGAAGAGAAGACTCTGGGACTAAGATGGCTGGTGAAAGAAGATACATTAGCCTTCAACGTCGGGCTACGCAACACGCCGGAGGACATGCAAGATGGCAGAAGGACTCCAACAAAAAGAGAAGTCACAAGCGCAGTAATGTCCACCTTCGATCCAATGGGTTTTGCTACACCAGTTCTAATACAAGGAAAGAAACTAATCCAAGACATCTGGCGAAAGAAAATAGACTGGGATGAACCAATCAACGAACATCAAAAGGAAGTCTGGATGAAATACCTGGAAGAAGTGTCAACATTAACGAGGCTGAAGATCCCGAGATGCGTCTCACCCAAAGGCAGAAAAGGACAGCTACACACATTCTCCGATACGAGTGAAGAAGCCTATGCAGCAGTAGTCTACTGGAGAATAGTCGAGCCCGGAGGAAAGGTCCATGTCTCCATGATCGCCGGCAAAGCAAGGGTAACGCCAACGAAACCTGTGTCAATTCCGAGGCTGGAGCTACAAGCGGCTTTACTCGGAAGCAGACTAGCCACCACAATCGAAGAGGAATCAGAACTCGACATATCGAAAAAGGTTTACTGGACCGACTCCAGCACAGTACTGCAGTGGATAAAGTCAGAACCAAGGAAGTTCAAAACCTTTGTGTCCAACCGACTCGCCGAGATCGAAGAAAGGTCCAAGCCAGAAGACTGGAGATGGGTGCGAACCAAGGAGAATCCAGCGGACGACGCCACGAGGGGAACCCCAATCGAATTCGACCACAACGCCAGATGGTTCAAAGGCCCGTCATTTCTCCGTCGACCAGAAGAAGAATGGCCATTTCACGACTTCAAGCCAGAAATTGTTATGCCAGAAGAAAAAAGCAAGCAAAAGGTATTGGCAACAATGGCAGCAGAAGACACCCTATTAAACCTAGAAAGGTTCTCGAGCTGGGAGCGACTGCTGCGCACTACAGCCAGAGTGATCGCCTTTACACACCTACTAAAGAAGAGCCGTAAAGCGACCACCACCGCCGCACGCCAGAAGGATGAGTCTTGGAAACCACAAAAAATCCAGAAGAAAGAAGCACAAACCTCAATCCCGTCGACCAGCGGAAGTAAAAATAAGCGCCTATACTCACCCATAGAAGCAGAACACCTAAAAAAGGCCGAAGAGGTATTAATAAAAATAAGCCAGAGTGATAGTTTTGCATCAGACATAAGAAAACTGAAGTCAGAAA
The DNA here is from genome assembly GCA_036936625.1 of Parnassius smintheus behrii. Taxonomy (NCBI): domain Eukaryota; kingdom Metazoa; phylum Arthropoda; class Insecta; order Lepidoptera; family Papilionidae; genus Parnassius; species Parnassius smintheus. The sequence continues at coordinate 43,286,132 of JAUPFT010000009.1, read as the reverse complement.
AGCCATTAGAAAATTCGAGTCGACTTAAGAAAATGGACGTTTAAATTGGAGACGACGGAATAATTAAATTAAGGAGCAGAACAATGAAATTCCACGACCAAAACGGAAGAATAATGAATCCTATCATTTTAGACGGAAAACAAAAAATAACTCGTCTAATAATACAACACTATCACAGGAAATTCCTTCACGGAAACACCGCTACAGTAATGAACGAAATTCGTCAAAGGTTCTGGATCTTGGGTTTAAGAGCAACTCTAAAAGCGGTCGCACACAGCTGTCAATGGTGCAAGACAAAGAAGAGTTCACCAGAGACACCACCAACGGGAGATCTGCCGAGTGAAAGATTGCAGCATCATCAATTTCCGTTCTCCTGCACAGCTGTAGACTACTTCCGGCCGATGCAAGTCACCATCGGAAGAAGAAACGAGAAGCGCTGGGGAGCCTTATTTACCTGCCTCACAACTAGAGCAGTACATTTAGAACTGGTACCTTCTCTCAGCACCAGCTCAATGATCATGGCACTCCGACGAATGGCAGCCAGAAGAGGAACTCCGAAAACCATATATAGCGACAACGGAACTAATTTCGTCGGAGCAAAAAGGTTATTAGAGGAGGCCGCACAGGAAAAGGGCATCCAGTGGAAGTTCATCCCCCCGGGAGCTCCAAACATGGGAGGCGCCTGGGAGCGGCTCGTACGAACAGTCAAGACGGCGCTAGCAGTAGTCCTCAACGAGAAGAGCCCGCCCGAGGAAGTACTCCATACGCTAATGACTGAGGTTGAACACATCGTCAACTCGAGACCTCTCACCCCGATCAGCATGGACCCAGGAGACGAGGAGAGCCTAACACCGAACAACAGAGACTCGCAGACCACTTCTGGAAGAAGTGGATTAAAGAATACTTACCTCTCCTGATGCCAAGGAAACTCGAGGGGAAAGAAACCAGAGACCCAAGGGAAGGAGACATCGTGCTAATAGTGGACGCCACATTACCGCGAAACTCATGGCCTGGCGGTGAAATCGTCAAAACCTATCCCGGACCAGACGGAAGAACCAGGGTGCTGGACGTGCGGACATCAGGCGGAATACTTCGCCGTCCAACTCGACGTGTCATCGTGCTGGTGCCAGCGGAGTCGTCGCCTCCAGAGGATGCAGTGCTACGCACCGTGGGGGAGAATGTTAGCGACGACGAAGTGAATTCGAACATTTAATCTTAATTATTTCTTATCAGTGAATTAAAACTAAGTGTTAGGATTTAATCTTAATTATTCCTTATCAGTGATTTAAAATTAAGTGATAGTATTAATCTTAACTGTTTCCTATTCGTAAAATAAAGCTAAGTGTAAAGACTGACTAGTGCTGAAAACAGGAAAGTAAATTAAACACTTCTATTTTTATCTTACGACGAGCTCTTAGCACGATTTCAAATTCGTTTTTCACCCGCGCGTCCCGCAGTGGGCGGAGCGCAAACGGCAGTCGGAGAGCGCAGCGTGAACACAGTATGCGCCATAGCTATACCTAAGCTGTTTTTAATATTTCTATGGTATGCGCAAAGCAAGCAGATAATTCACCTCTAAACAAAAACTTTTCCGTGAGGTCTCCTGTTCGCAACACTACTAGGTATTATAGTACCTAATAATATTTTGAGTACCTACTCATTAATATCAAAACTACGAGGTCTGGAGTCTGGACATCACACTATATTTTAATTATCAACATCTTTTTAAAGTCAGTTTTATGATATGAGCAGGTACTTAATCAACTATTTACATACATATATATATATATATATATATATATATATATATATATATATATATATATATATATATATATATATACATATATATATATATTTAAAACGCCAAGTCACAAATTCTAAAAAAACCCAAGTTTCGTTGGCAAAATAGCTTCGTGGAGCTAAAAAGATAATAAGCTTGCTATTATACTTTATATTTTTTAGAAACCGATGATAGAGAGAGAGTAGCCTCATAAACACATCGGCCTTTAACCAGAGCAATCTTATTTAACTGTTTCCTACAAGTTTCCTTACTTGAATTATTAAGCTTACATTCATATTTAAGCTGAATGTTAAAATAAACTTCTATAAAGTATTTAATTGTTAATTATTAAATGTTTGTAATTATTAAAATAATACCCAAAATACGAAAAATAAAGCAGCCATTATATACTCTGTGTCCCCGTTTTTATTTCACCAGCAAAACATTTTATAAAATATATAAAATATAAATAGGTGTCTACTTAATTAAGTATCTACCTATTTATATTTGATTAAAATTATTTTGAAAAAGAAATTCCGAAGAAACTGTCCATAGCAGTAATTTTTAGGTAGGTGCTGTTTATTCTCGGGAACATGCTATAAGAGTATGGTATATTTTTTAATTAATTTAGAATGTCATGTTAAAAATTCAGTAAATTTTTGAAGTTATTCAGTTTCGTGCACTAACTTGTTGTTTAATCGTTTTACCGCTTTCTTAACAAACTTTTTTTTGATAGTCCTTGTAAGTGAAATGTACATCCCTAGCTAACGCACACAATAACTAATCAAAATTTGTCACACGTTTTGGTGCTGTTAGGTCGTCTATACGCTAGTATATTCTCTCTCGTCTATGCGTTTGTAGGTTTATTTTCTTACTCATAATTTATAATTTTGCCAAATTTCAATCGTCTAAGTAGTCTTTAAGAAGAGCGTCTGTGTCAGAAAGGCAGCTACAGTACAGACTACGGGGTGGTACTAATAGATCACTATTACGTTTTGTTAATTTTAGCATGGAACTCCAATGGAACTCCAAATGTTAGGTAACGCGAATTCTAAGCGAGCAAAGATTAAGAAAAGAGCTAGTTCAGAATGTCATTTAAAAGTTTGAACTTACACATGTATTGAAAATACACTAAGGTGAATCCCTGACCAAAATGTTAGGAAAATGCGTTTTTCATGCTCCATTATCTCATTAGTTATGAAAAATAAACTACATCTAGAAGTACATTATTAATGTTCGATATCTTATCATCGCATTCCATGTTCTAATTTATTTTTATGTGCTATAAATACATTTAAAATCAACTTTTAAAAAATGACTAAAATTCTTGATTACATGCATCTGTTGCTAAACGCAACGCTCTAATCATTTGAGGATAACACTAATGGATAGATGATTAAAAAATCTATATTCTCCACGTTTTATTTAAATTTTTAAGTTCGTTTTTTCTCTTTTAATTGAAATAATTCCGAAATTTGTGTGACTTCTATGATAAAGGGGCGTGCGCAGAGTGCGGGCGGCATTACGCTGTATGCGTTCGTAGGAGGTGGCCGCGTCGCTGGTGGCCGCGTCCGTATTTCGCCGCAAACATAATATTATTTGTGTACCTACCAACCGATGCGCTTACGTCACGGTATATTGTAACTCGGTCGTATATTAGAAATAAATCTTATAGCTCCTCTACACGATGGGCCAGCGTTGGCCCAGCGCGGTGGCCATGCGATGGCTGCAACGCAACTACACGTTGGCGACATTCAGTTGTGATCGAAACGTTTATCGAGATGGACGTGGAAGCATTAGCCACTGCGGCAATTTATCTATACAACACGTACCGTTATTTTCTTAATGTGCACAAGAATAGAGTTATTAAAAAGAAATGGCGTAGAAGAAGACCTAAAATAGTACCCCTAGTGCCTAAAATAATTATTTTTTAAAGAATAAGAGTGACAAATGAGCATACAGTCCACCTGATGGTAAGTGGATGCTGTAGCCCATAGATATCTACATTTATAGTTAACAAGTTTTAATATTTATTTATTTAGTACACTAAAATTTAAGCCTGAAATATCTAAAAATAAGGATTGTAACATTTATTTGCTATGAAATTAAAATTTTATCTTATATTTCGTGTAAGTGCAGCTTAAAACAGGAAATGGTTAAAAATTAAATTAATTAATTTTAGATATATTAAACCTAATAAAGAACAAAAAGTGCCGTTCGCACCTTATAGTAAGGTAATGGTAGTCCTGCACCCGATCATTCCCAGAATGTTACCGTCATCTACATGCGACCTCCATAACCTTTTAGCATTTATTTTTAGACACTGGTAAAGAACAAAAATGTCGTTCATACCTTACGGTAAGGAAATCGTGGTCGTGGGCCCGGTCGAAGTTAACTTGTTAATTTTATAGGTACTTAGTAAAATATTAAAATAATAAGTTTTTTAGGATATTTATGTAAAACATAAAGGTTATATTATGTTCTAACTACGTTCACGCTTGCGCATATAAAACCGCGGAATTTCACTAGTTTTATTATCAAAATAATAATTGACAACCCTACCCTAAGTTTGCCTTGATTTTACCAACACTGTATTTTTTGTATTTATTTCATTTTATTGATATTTATGTACCTTCTGTGTACTAAATACCGGGAATTTGTCAATAAAACAAAAAATACAAATTATTCATCTAAATTTATTTTATCGCATTCAAAGTAGGCCCCATCGCTTGCAATACTATTTATAATTCTATAAAAAAAAAAAAATACAACATCTCCAACGCTTCACCCAGTCTTCCATACATTTTTCATAGGCTATTTGCGGTATGGCCTTTAGCTCATTCAGCGAATTTTTGTTATGGCTTCTATCGACTCAAAACGTTTTCCTCGAAGTGGTAATTTTAACTTGGGAAATAAAAAAAAGTCAGACGGAGCCATATCAGGTCGTATCGCTAAAAACTCTTTCACTATAATGGCTGTGTGTGATGGTGCATTATCATGGTGCAGCATCCATGAGTTGTGTTGCCACAAATCTGGACGTTTTCGGCAGATACTCTCACGCAAACGCTTCATGACGCCTAAATAATATTCTTTATTCACTGTTTCTCCCTTTGGAAAGAATTCGGAGTGAACCACACCACGGTAGTCAAAAAAACTGTCAGCATCACCTTGATTTTGGAGCGACTTTGCCGCGGTTTTTTGGGTTTCGGCTCGTTTTCGAGACGCCATTCTGAAGACCGTTGGCTTGTTTGCATGTCGTACTCATAAACCCATGTCTCGTCGCCAGTTATTATACGTTTTATAAAGGTCGGATCCGTAGATGCTCGGGAAACCATGTCTTCAGCGACATGCTTTCGCTGCGCTCTTTGAACAAAATTGAGCTCTTTTGGTCGTCGATTTGAACGTCGATTTTCGAGCACTAGCTTCTTGATTTTGTCGATGTTTTCTTTGGTCGTAGCGGTGGAAGGTCTACCAGAACGAGGCAAGTCTACTACTACTTCTCGGCCTTCTTTAAAAGCCTTATACCATTCATAAGCCCTTGTTTTTGATATACACGATTCGCCGTAGGTATTTCGCAACATTTTTAGTGATTCACCACATGAAATATCATTAGAAACACAAAATTTAAGGCACACTCTTTGTTCAACAATATTTTCCATTGTAAAAACCGTCGAGAACTCAAAACTATGACCAACAAAAAGTGTAGTTTAAAACAAATTAAATGACAAATCCCGCTCAAACTTTGCGCGCTAAATCAGTACAGTGCTACCAACATGCAGTAAAAAAATTAGAACAACCTCTTTTACGCGGGTCTTTTTATTGACATATTCCCGATACTTTTTACACAGAGTAGTATATTTATCTTTTCATTTTTATTTATAGTTATATATTTATAAAAACCTACCAGATGAGAAAACTATACAGATACCCCAACAATAATAATATAATAATAATAATATTCCACAACTATCACACAACGCCATCTAGTCCCAAGCTAAGCAGAGCTTGTGTTATGGGTACTAGACAAATGATAAAAATACTTATATATTTCTAAATACATAAATATTATAGATAAATTACACCCAGACACAGAACAAATGATCGTGCTCATCACACAAACATTTGTCCTGGGTGAGAATCGAACCCACGACCTGCGGCATAGCAGTCAGGGTCACTAACCACTAGACCAACAGGCCTGACGATAAATAAAATAAAGTCTCTAGCTCGAGAGGAGAGGAGCCGTGGTAGCTCAGATGGTTAGCGCTTGCTAAAATTTTCACAGTGTACGAGCAAACCGGGTCCAATCCCCGCCGGCACCAATAATATTGTAATTGCAATTTTAAGTGTTGATTTACCACGTGCTAAGTGGTGAAGGAAAACATTGTGAGGAAACCTGCATGTCTGAGAAATAAGAAAAAAAATATTTCGAAGACATGCAAAGTTCGCCAACACGCAGTGGGGCAGCGTGGTGGATAATTCCTTTCCTAGGACCCTTTCAGAAAATAGAATAGAAATAAAAAAATAATAAATCCAAACTTCATTTAAAATCAAACATATAAATTGTAAAGTAGCTGCAGGTATCTATAACCAAGTAAAAGATATTCCTTTACTCCAACTTGTCCATGTTTCCCAAAACAATTTTTAATTAAGCTTTATATTATAATGCGGATTTTTTATATTTAAAATTTTAATAATAAAGCATTTCGTACGTCTCAGCCGAGGCGCAAATATTTTTCGGCCGCAAATTTATAAGACCGATTTGTTATTCAAACATAAACATGTTTTTTAATTAAATCTACCAATCATAAAACGACACGCATTTTTATTGAACACTTCCTATTCAATTCACAAAGTACCTATTATATATTTGTTTATATAAAAAAGTATATTTAAGTACAATCATAAAACTAAATGGAAACACAAAGTAGGAAAATGCATTGAGTTATAAAACACATAAATCAATGGGCAAATGTAAAAATGCTGGAGGCAGGCAGCCCTATCGCATGTTTACGTACCGCACGGCTGTAATAGCCCCTCTACACGTTGGGCCAACGCGATGGCCCACTATGATGGGCCAACGTGTGGAGGGCGTAGTTGTGTCGGATGGCTTATGGCGCATGCGATGGTCTCGGGATTGGCGACGGTGTCGGTTTTTCCGCCGCACATCAAAGGGTAGTGGGCCAACGATGGCGGTACGCATCTACACGTGGCCCATTCCACAGTTGTGTGTGCTCGACTGTTGAGTGTGGACGTTCGCGCTTTGTTCATATATTAACGAAAATTAATTAAAATGACGAATACGTGGCCTCATAAAAGTTATAAGTTTTTTGAATTATATCGGGGAGAAAGCGTGATATGGAATCCAACACATAAAAAACACAAAGATAAAAATAAGGAAAGATTTAGTTTTATATACCTATACATATAATAGGGTTTAAATTTAGGGTTTATACATATTTAATAGGGTTATGAATAAAATTACCATTTTTAAGTAATTATAAACCCAACACAGATGACAAGTACAATTTTAAAGACTATTTATACTTGGTAAAGCCACGCTGCAGCTATATTACGGTTGTACCACGAATGGGTCGGCTCGACCGGGGAAGTACCACGCTCTCACAGAATACCAGCAAATAGCAGCTTAATACTGCTGTGTTTCGTATGGTGAGTGTAGAGATCTGGAGACCCTTTTTTACTGGAAACAAGGCATTCCATCTTAGTCCTCAGGAGTGACAACGCATCTGCGTTTTGGTTCTTAATTGAGGATAAATGTAGATATCTATGGGCTACAGCATCCACTTACCATCAGGTGGACTGTATGCTCATTTGTCACTCTTATTCTTTAAAAAATAATTATTTTAGGCACTAGGGGTACTATTTTAGGTCTTCTTCTACGCCATTTCTTTTTAATAACTCTATTCTTGTGCACATTAAGAAAATAACGGTACGTGTTGTATAGATAAATTGCCGCAGTGGCTAATGCTTCCACGTCCATCTCGATAAACGTTTCGATCACAACTGAATGTCGCCAACGTGTAGTTGCGTTGCAGCCATCGCATGGCCATCGCGCTGGGCCAACGCTGGCCCATCGTGTAGAGGAGCTATAAGATTTATTTCTAATATACGACCGAGTTACAATATACCGTGACGTAAGCGCATCGGTTGGTAGGTACACAAATAATATTATGTTTGCGGCGAAATACGGACGCGGCCACCAGCGACGCGGCCACCTCCTACGAACGCATACAGCGTAATGCCGCCCGCACTCTGCGCACGCCCCTTTATCATAGAAGTCACACAAATTTCGGAATTATTTCAATTAAAAGAGAAAAAACGAACTTAAAAATTTAAATAAAACGTGGAGAATATAGATTTTTTAATCATCTATCCATTAGTGTTATCCTCAAATGATTAGAGCGTTGCGTTTAGCAACAGATGCATGTAATCAAGAATTTTAGTCATTTTTTAAAAGTTGATTTTAAATGTATTTATAGCACATAAAAATAAATTAGAACATGGAATGCGATGATAAGATATCGAACATTAATAATGTACTTCTAGATGTAGTTTATTTTTCATAACTAATGAGATAATGGAGCATGAAAAACGCATTTTCCTAACATTTTGGTCAGGGATTCACCTTAGTGTATTTTCAATACATGTGTAAGTTCAAACTTTTAAATGACATTCTGAACTAGCTCTTTTCTTAATCTTTGCTCGCTTAGAATTCGCGTTACCTAACATTTGGAGTTCCATTGGAGTTCCATGCTAAAATTAACAAAACGTAATAGTGATCTATTAGTACCACCCCGTAGTCTGTACTGTAGCTGCCTTTCTGACACAGACGCTCTTCTTAAAGACTACTTAGACGATTGAAATTTGGCAAAATTATAAATTATGAGTAAGAAAATAAACCTACAAACGCATAGACGAGAGAGAATATACTAGCGTATAGACGACCTAACAGCACCAAAACGTGTGACAAATTTTGATTAGTTATTGTGTGCGTTAGCTAGGGATGTACATTTCACTTACAAGGACTATCAAAAAAAAGTTTGTTAAGAAAGCGGTAAAACGATTAAACAACAAGTTAGTGCACGAAACTGAATAACTTCAAAAATTTACTGAATTTTTAACATGACATTCTAAATTAATTAAAAAATATACCATACTCTTATAGCATGTTCCCGAGAATAAACAGCACCTACCTAAAAATTACTGCTATGGACAGTTTCTTCGGAATTTCTTTTTCAAAATAATTTTAATCAAATATAAATAGGTAGATAATTAAGTAGACACCTATTTATATTTTATATATTTTATAAAATGTTTTGCTGGTGAAATAAAAACGGGGACACAGAGTATATAATGGCTGCTTTATTTTTCGTATTTTGGGTATTATTTTAATAATTACAAACATTTAATAATTAACAATTAAATACTTTATAGAAGTTTATTTTAACATTCAGCTTAAATATGAATGTAAGCTTAATAATTCAAGTAAGGAAACTTGTAGGAAACAGTTAAATAAGATTGCTCTGATTAAAGGCCGATGTGTTTATGAGGCTACTCTCTCTCTATCATCGGTTTCTAAAAAATATAAAGTATAATAGCAAGCTTATTATCTTTTTAGCTCCACGAAGCTATTTTGCCAACGAAACTTGGGTTTTTTTAGAATTTGTGACTTGGCGTTTTAAATATATATATATATATATATATATATATATATATATATATATATATATATGTATGTAAATAGTTGATTAAGTACCTGCTCATATCATAAAACTGACTTTAAAAAGATGTTGATAATTAAAATATAGTGTGATGTCCAGACTCCAGACCTCGTAGTTTTGATATTAATGAGTAGGTACTCAAAATATTATTAGGTACTATAATACCTAGTAGTGTTGCGAACAGGAGACCTCACGGAAAAGTTTTTGTTTAGAGGTGAATTATCTGTATATATATATATATATATATATATATATATATATATATATATATATATATATATATATATATATATATATATAAGAGCCGTGGTAGCTCAGTGGTTAACGCTCGCTGTAAATATAACAGAACGCGAGTAACCCGGGTTCGATCCCCGCCAGCACCAATGAAATTGTTAATTGCAATTTACCACGTGCTCAGCGGTGAAGGAAAACATCGTGAGGAAACCTGCATGTCTGAGGAATAAGAAAAAAATATATTTTCGAAGACATGTGAAGTTCGTCAACACGCATTTGGGCAGCGCGGCGGACACTTCCTTGTCCAAATCCTCTCAGAAATGAGAGGAGGCCTGAGCTCAGCAGTGGGACGTATATAGGCTGTAACTTTACTTTTTACTTTGCTATATATATATATATATATATATATATATATATATATAAATATATATATATATATATATATATATATATATATATATATATATATAACATGCATGCACTAATTAGGTCCACATGCCCATAAAGTATGACATTGACAGGTACTGTCCGTACTACTAAGAAATTCAGGAATTCATAGGCGTGATTTTACTGACAGCTGTCGCAGAGATCAAGCTATCTTTTATGAACTATAGTGGCGTAAACCGGCCAAGAGCGTGTCGGGCCACGCTCAGTGTAGGGTTCCGTAGTTTCCCGTCCGTCACAATAGCTGTTCCCACTTATGAGTTTAAAGGTGGGTATCCATTATGTTCGCGCTCCAGCAGCGCTCCGCGCTCCTGCAACTGCTCCCGGTAGTGGGTACTGTTGTTTCCATCCAAGTTCAAAATATTTTCCTAGAAAGTCCTTATAAAGTTCTACTTTTCAGATTTTTTTCATATTTTTTAAACTTATGGTTCAAAAGTTAGAGGCGGGGGGGGGGGGACACATTGTTTTTTTACTTTTGGAGCGATTATTTCCGAATTTATTGACATTATCAAAAAATGATTTTTGTAAACCCCTATTCATTTTTAAATACCTTCCCAACAATATATCACAAGTTAGGGTTGAAATTAAAAAAAAATCACTTCCCACTTTACATATAGGGGGGCTATCCCAATAAAACATTTCTTTCCAATTTTTATTCTACCACTTTGTCGTGATTGATACGAGGGTGGATTGAAAAGTACTCGGCCTAACACAGATCCATTCAATTCTAAAAATCAAATCTACCCACATTATTTAGTTCAGTTCAGACTAGTTCATTGTGTGAAGTTCGAAACGTGTGCGATAATTAGTTGTGATTTTATAAATTTATTAACAAAGTAATCGGACATAATTTCCGCGAATGGAGCAAATCGAGCAGCGTGCCGTCATTAAGTACCTCTATAAGAAGGGGCTATCATCAAAAGCCATCCATGATGACATGGTCAGTACATTAGGCGATTGTGCTCTGTCATATTCATCCGTCAAAAAATGGATAGCAGAATTTAAGGGTGGTAGAGAGAGTGTGAAAGATGAACCCCTCTCTGGAAGGCCTTCGACGTCAACTACTGACCAAAATATTAAAAAAGTACTTGATTTAATAATGGGAGACCGCAGATTAAAAATTAGAGAGATAGCCGAGATTATAGGCATCCCTTATGAACGAACTCAAAACATCATTGTCAACGAGTTGAGTTTCCACAAGGTGTCTGCGAGGTGGGTTCCGCGACTGCTTTCAGTTGAACCAAAAAGGACGCGATTGACTATTTCACGCGACTGTTTGGAGTTATTTGAAGCCGATGCACATGATTTTTTGAATCGTTTTGTTGCTATGGACGAAACATGGGTTCATTACTGTACACCGGAAACAAAACAACAATCAAAACAGTAGAGAAGACCTGGTTCACCACCCCCTAAAAAGGCTAAGTCGATTTTGTCGGCAAATAAGGTGATGGCTTCAGTATTCTGGGACTCGAAAGGTGTGATTATGATTGATTATCTTGAAAGGGGTCAGACTATAAACTCTGATTACTACTGCACTTTACTACGTCGTTTACGAGAGGAAATAAAAGAAAAACGTCGAGGAATGCTCAGAAGAAAAGTCCTGTTTCATCAAGATAACGCCCGTGTTCACACGTCAGTACAGTCAATGGCTGAAATTCACAACTGTGGCTTTGAACTGTTACCACACCCGCCGTATTCACCTGATATGGCATCATCAGACTTCTTTCTGTTCCCTAACCTAAAAAAGCACTTGGGAGGTCAAAGATTTTCGACAAACGACGAGGTCAAAGCAGCTGTAGACGCATATTTTGACTCTAAGGAAGAATCATTTTTTTTCAACGGTCTAAATGCTTGGAAGGGGAGGTGGCAAAAGTGTATTGAACTTGATGGTGATTATGTAGAAAAATAAAAATATAACTGATTGAGTATGTGTTTATTTTCTTGGTTAGGCCGAGTACTTTTCAATCCACCCTCGTACACATATTGGTACCAAATTTCAGCTTTCTAGTGCTAACGGTCACAGAGATTAAGCGAGGACGGACAGACGGACAGACAGACATGGCGAAATTATAAGGGTTCCTAGTTGACTACGGAACCCTAAAAAGAGAGTTGTTGAATTAAATCGCGTGTGAGAATGAGTTATGTTAAGACTGATTGCAATAAATTACCTATGAAAATAAAAGAACTATGTCAAATAAACACGTATAAAGGCTTAGGCTATAGGCGACTTAAAAAATGGTTGAGGTCATCAATTTGAATATTTTTTGTATTTATGATGATACGCGATATCTTCGCCAATTGTTAACCTTTTTAACGATTATTTTAATAAATAGGGAATATCTCTAAGGTCGTCATATTTATTAAGAAACGAAAAATAAAAACTAGGAGTGAAAAAATAGGTTTTCATATAATTATTTAGGCAACATTCTAGTTTTTAATTATAACTTGTGATATTGCTTAGTCCACTTAAATACTTGTGACTTTTTTAATTAAACTTTAAACAACTTAAAAAAATAAAAAACAATTTTCATATAACCTTCTGAAGTCAGTGAAACATAGTATATCGAAAACCCAAATTCATAAATCGGAATAAATTATTAGCTTTTATAAATTATTTGGAAATGATTAACAAGTGACCCTAATTGTTTTTGACGATGATGCATTCGATAATGTTATCAATTAACCACGTAGGTTGATTGATAATTACTGTGTTCATTTTTAATTCAATATTTGGAAAACTACTTAATTTATCATTATCAGAGAGAAGTGGACATAATGTTTACGAGGACATGAAAGTAAAAGATTAATAACGCTAAGATAAGATGATAATGATATACATATGTATTGGATTGAATTTTTTTTATTCCAAAAGTCAAAATCTCATTCTAACCTGAAATTCCAAATTATTCTATTTCTCCTGATAAGTTAACTAAATATTACGCCACAAAAGTATATACGACTAAAAAAATTATATTTTCTCTTAGATATCTGTCACTTTTCAAGTAAGTGAAATAAGTACACTATCTTTAATAGTGAAAATCATACTTCTGGAAGTTAAAAATATTTTTTAAAATATATTGATTTACCTCAGAATACAGAAAAATATGTTCTGAGTGATTTAGTAATAATGTTAGGTATATAGTGTTATTATTGAAGACGAAGCAAACAAGCATGCGGTTGAAACCACATAAAAGACATTGCAACATCGAGAAATTGGAGGGGCGTTACCCGAATTTTTGGAAGAAGCAGACTCATACCTTTCATTAAACATTAAATATTTAAAGCAAATTTTACGAATAGTATCTCCCTCGGGCTTAGGAATACTAACGCACCGTGACTTTATAAAGTATATTTACAGAATAAGAATCGTTCTTCAACCACAATCGCAAAAAATACAAACGTATTATTACAATGAAAATGTGACTTCCCTATGTGTTTCTGCAATATTGTGTGTCACAATATGTTGTTTCATATATGTGTGCGTGTATATCGCGATACACGTACATATATGTGCAACGTGCGTCGACCGTTGATGTATTTATGTGCGTAAAAATTGTAGGAACTAGGGTGCTCACCAAAGAGTAGCTTTGTATACACTGAAACTGCTCACATTTTCGTTGTAATAATACGTCTGTATTTTTAAAGGCCGTCGTTAAATAACGGTTCATTGATAATATAAATATAACAGAATAAACAATTTATGTAAAAATTGTCTATTAATTTATATTTTACATGAAGTTGTGGTATTCCTTACAATTTTAAGGCAAATGTAAAATAAAGTTTCTTTTCATTCATTCATTCACTCATTACAGCCCTTCACAAATCCACTGCTGAACATAGGCCTCCCCCAAGTAATGTCACAAAGCACGGTCCTGAGCCACCTGCATCCATCGACTTCCTGCATGTTTTACCAGGTCGTCACTCCATCTAGTGGGGGGCCGCTCTACACTACGTCCACCGGTACGAGGCTGCCACTCGAGAACCTTTTTTTAAAGTTATTTATCCGAATTAAACTTCAAATCACATGGATGAAATGTTCACATAAATTAATAATGACAGAGTTTTCTAAGCCACGTTAAAATAAATCGGTGTTAGATTCTTGTCAACAACGTTTGCGGTTTGCAAAAGTAAGAAGCAAGTAGTCTTTTTTTAGACACAGTCGACTGAAGGAGTTTCGGGGAATTTACCATAATTTAGTGCGCAATTTATTAAGCCCGCAGAGCCTGTCTAGCAGAATACATATAAGCTTAGACGCGATAATGTTGCATTTTTTATATAGGTAATTAAATAAAAAAAATTGATGAGTTATATATATGTATATATATATATATATATGTGTCTATGTATGTATATGTATGTATATATATGTATATATATATATATATGTGTGTGTGTGTATATGTGTATATATGTATATATTTATTGTCTTTATTGGTATATATGTATGTAAATCAATAGAAATAAGAATAAAAGTAATAAGAAAATAAATTATACTTATATGTTATACACTTATATGATAATTGTTAACTGTAACTTATAGCCAATTTCTATTAAGTAGTGTTATGTTAATTATTAAGTACGCACGCTGCTACCTACTTGCTTTATATATAAAACTATTTCTCTCTCCCAATAGGTTTGCTGGAAGAGAACTCTTATTAGGGTTAAGCTCGCCTTTGTACATTTATTTAAATATTTCATAATTGTTACCAACTTATTGTGTGTACAATAAAGAATAAAGAATAAAGAATAAAGAGTTATTTAAAATGCTGGAAAAAATTAATGGAGGAAAATGCTTATATTGTTGAATTTACTTTCAGTACAAAATGTTAAACCCACAGTTATTCACCAAACAAAGCCGGGACGGGTCATTAGTATATTAATAAAACTGCAGTGAAATATATTAAATAATGAAATCCTTCATTGTTGTTTTTCATTATCAGCTAGATTAATTTAACAGTATGATCAAGTTTAATCTTCGTTATCATTTATCTTTAAAGGATTAACGAAAAGTTAAAAAGTCGCTAAGTGCATTTTATCAGTATCGATACATGATATAATTAATCTCTACGTGGATGTTTTTAGGTTGAAATATACATTAAAATTAAATATGTTTTAGATTGTCAGTGAAGAACTTATAGGTACATCTGCTTAAGTTCGTAAACAGTTCAATGCTGGGCTGGATTCCATAAAAGCGGTGAAATACTATATTCTATGCTTTTGTACGTTTGCCAGGTGGATGTAGTTTTCATTTAACAAATGTCTTACCAGACAGAGTACCATACTAACTATCAGAAGTCATAGTGTATTTTAGTTTCTTGATATGTATGTGATGCGATAGCATAATATATTTTCTTACATCGCTATAACATGGCCGTGTAAATGAAGTACAATATTGTGTTTTCGACAACAAAGGTTTTCGAAGACATATATAATATTGTTCTTTATACTTCTTTATGCAAATTATTCATGAAATCAAAAAATGTACTACTAATTTTATCTATCTCCTAAATCTATTTGAGAAGGGGTTGGAATGAATATTGTTAACACGAGGTATAGTTATGGTTCTCGCTGGTTCTATGTTTTCAAATATTGATGCAGTTTGTTCTAGACCTCTGAGCTTACCAAAGTGATAAGCAGTAATACAAATTATTGAAATCACTACAAAAGAACCAGCTGAAATAATGGTTATAGTCGCCGTGTTCCAAAAATCAGAATTTGTTGCTAAATCAGGCGGCTCAGTAATATTTCCCGAATTCTCTGGTATTGTAGTATTTGAGTCATTTTGTTCACTGTCTCCAGATCCTTCGATATTAACATCTTCATCGCCACTACCAAATTCAACTAAATCAGTGACATGTGTATGAAAGCTTATTTCCTTTTCTCTGTTTCTGTTGTTGTTAGTTTTGTTTATTTTGTATCTAAATGAATCCACTACAACAATTTCATTAATCTGACAATATCCAATAAGGTTGATCTGAAAGCAAGAGTACATATGAAAAAAAAAAGTAATCTGTATGATATTTATTGAAGTTATTACCATGATTTATGTGTATTAATGTAATTCTAATAGGTAATTATTAAAAAAACTTACATATCCCTTTACATTCACGAGAATTGGAATTAATAGTGTATTCCATCCTAATGAAAAGTTTTCACTGGATTTATTGTAAACGTACTTCACTAAAGGAACTCCAACTTTATCAAATATCTTTGCAGTCAATCCACTTTTAAAAGCTTTCACCTTAAGGTACACTCTTAGTTCTAAAATACTATCCGAGAAGAAAATTATGGGAAATGACGAAGTGCAACTATTATTCTTTGCTCTTATACCGACAGGACTCTCTATATTTAATGATGGTATTTTCCAACGTTCGTAACTTATAAAATCCCATTCTGTTTTGTCTTGGCACGTTTTATTGTCAAAGTTCCAAACAAAATCTTCATCAAATGTGTAAGTTAAACCTATTATTTCCTGTGATAGCACTGATGTTACTATAGTTGTCAAAACTACTAGGTAGAACATTTCATGTTTCTAGTAACTATCATGACGGTGGTACAAGAAATAGTATTGTGATAAATATGGAGTCACGGAAAATGCATAAACTAATAATTTACGATCGTGATAATACTTGATCCGCTTTTTTGCAACTAAGTCGATTAATTATACGTACAGACATAAATCTAATCAGTATAAAATTAATACAATCTACTTTTGATATCGGAAAGTATTAACTAGAACTTAGTTATTTTTTACATTTTAAAGTAACAGTCTACAAATAAATTTGTATATAACTATTGAAATGCTTTCAAATAACCCAAAAAATCACCTTTGAGCAAGATGGAATGTGTAAGCATAGCCAGCTTCTGCAAGCACTACTGGAACTATTATTCGTAGTTTACCACTCGTTCAATGATAGAAGAATACATCATAAGGTTACCTATGTATCAGGTAAATATAAAGAAAAATTTGAGACGACATGTGAAGTTTTCCAAAATTCATAGGGGCAGTGCGATGGAGGTTTTCGCGCCCTTAACTCTCTCAGTAATCAGGAAAGTACTGTGCTGACGTATCCCTTTACTTTTTTATGTATCAATTGGTAAATTTGACGGGACCTCTAAGCTTCGTTAATATATTTTATAGTGCTGAGTTTTTTAAGCGAAACAGTTTCGTCCCAACTTTTCAGCAGCGTAGTGAGGAATTTTGTTGTATTAATTAATTCATTTAGTTGAAAAACTAGTATGTTGCCAAACTGATGGCTAGCCTCTACCGCGACTTCTAGATGTCTTAATTTTGTTTCGCTGATATGATAGTGTCAGTGTACTAGGTGCAGCATGCTAGGCAGCTGCATCCATCTCCATAAAGAAGAAGGTCGTAGATGCGTTGAAACTGAAAGTAGAATGGCTCACTCAGACTGTAAACCGCCATTCTTCATTTCTAATCTTTCTTAAATCTTGCTAACACTCTTTTTTCTGTGATGTAAATGAGACAGCTCTTCTGCGAGTATCTTAATTACATCTGCCAGAGAAGGTAAGATGTTCTTTAAGGATGTAGTGAGGATGTTTAAGAGCGAACACATAGTCTTGCACTTGATAACTTGATGATAAGTGGATGCTGTGGCCCTATAACATTTATATATTCTTAATTAAGAATCATAATGCAAATGCGCTGATTACAAGAATGAAATACTTATTTACCAGTAAAAAGGGTTTCCGGTTCTGATTAGTAACTATACGAAACACAACAAAAGTTTGCTGCTGTTTCACGCGGGTATACTATGCATGCGCGATACTTCTTCGGTTGAGCTGGTTCATGCGTGCTACAGCGTAGCTCTTCCATATATCTGCCTTACGGTTCCATTCTTGTATTATAAATTATCCCCCTCTTCCCTCTACAGTAGTAGAAAATTGTATTGCAGTTGGTATTGCGGTTGCAGTATATAAGATATAATATATAAGGGACAACTTCATTATTCGCGTACGCACGTTTCGAGAAGTGAATGTATTTTTCTAGAATAAAAAGAATTATACATTATACAGAATATATTATGCTGCGTTAAATACTTAGATATTTTTTTTTATAATTACTTAGGTAGATCTGCTGGTGTAGATATGTAGTCATTAAGGAATATGCTAGTGGTGACTCTGACTGATAGTGTAAGAAATTGTATATGAGAAATGTGTGGATTTAAAGATAATGTTGTGACGAGGATTAAAATTGAGAAAAGTCGGAATGACGAAAGCAAATTTATGATACAAAAGTGAATAGCAGAGTTGACAAGGAACGCTACGCCTTAGACAGAGGTAATTGTTCATATTGATTATGGCGCTATATTGAATAGAAATGAGCTTAAAAATGAGCTTAAGATGAGCCAAATTATGAGTACCCTTAACCAACGAGCATAAATGCGTTGATCGTGAAGCAGGCAAGAGAGGTGTGTGGGGATTATGCCAAATGAAATTATAATAACACTTATTAACAATTTTTGCTCTTTTTGCAATAAAAAAATTTAAAATTTTTGATATAGGTACATAGATCCTGCATAATTTCTTAGACTTTATTGAAAACGCGTATATATTGGCCCATAAAGGAATTACTGACTCTTTGAGTAACTGGTATAACTAGCATTTTATACAAAATTAAAGTGACGAACGAAACATTCGCAACCAAATTCTAACAAAGACGACTTCAGGTGTTTTGTCACCTCTGAGGGCTAAGATGTTATGCCACATAGCCTGTAATTACACTGACTCTCTAAAAACTTAAGAAGAAATAGGAAAAATTGATTAGGTTTAGAAATCCTACCACCTAGCGAACTAAACTTTGGTTGCTTTAACTTTGTCGGAATCAGCAATCATTCACAAAATCTTATCAAAGTCCTCTGCTAATATAGATCTTTACCCATAGATTTCCAACAACAAGTAATTCTTATTTACAAGTAATTCTTATTGAAAGTCAATATTTTACGTTACCACTGGTTCGAAAAAAACCTCTGTCCTGGGAAGAACCAACAAGAAACCCAGCGGAAGCAACCACCTCATTCCTAGGGGTTATTATCAATCATATATTCATTTTTATCATAATCAGAGTCAGTAATTCATTCTTGGGGCAATGTATACGCTATTACAACAAAGTCCCAGAAAATATACAAGGTCTCTCTATTACCAAGTTTAAATATTTAATTAAACAAAAACTGTATAAAAAGGGCTATTATGATAAAAATGAATACTTATATAAAAAAAAGTTTATATATGAATTCAAGTTTATATAAAAAAGTTTATATATGAAGTTTAAGAATGAATTATTGACTCTGTGGAGTCGAGAAACTGGTAGCACCAGCTCGTGTTTTAGGTAAATGTATATTTAGTAAATAAAGTGGCATTCATATTTTTTGGGATTTATTTCCGGGTTGCCGGCTGAAGACCGGACGGAATCCCCAATTACAAGTCTTCCACGGTACTCTCGACCTCGGCTCGACCCCTACCGGCAATGACATACTTGTTAATTTTAATTATATGAACTTACACGTACCTATTGGGGTAGATTCTCCTCTCCAAAAACTCTCAGAAATGATATTTTTAGTAGGCTGTTAGTTGGTATTTTATGCAAAAAATAAAAAAGAAAGTATCCGTTTGTTTAATATAAGTATATATAGCCCTTTGTAGAGAAAATAGCATGTGCATAAGTCATTTATATTTATAATCAACTTGTGGTTGACATTTGGTGTTGCTTTTCCTAACTTTCCCTGGAATTCGAATGGTCCACGATTTAGTCGGCAGATAATGTGAATGCTGAGTCAAAAGTACGGAGTGTAGAAGTAAGGAGTACAGACTGTGTATTAAAGTGTCCATAGAAAACAGTTACGTAAGGGTGGCGCCACTATAGCTACGGGCTAAATTTTAAAGAACGTGCCGAAAAATAGTAGTGAGATAGATGACTTTTTAGAGGTTATATCTACTAAATAAATTTATTTTAGATTTTAGAGCTACTGAGCAGTTTAGCAGCACACTTCAAACCGTCGTCAACAACAGCTAAGTTCATTTTATACCAGTAGCTACTCCAGCGCTGTTGTGGAGAGTTTTTGAACTGTTATTTACTACTTACAGATGGACACTTTTTCAACTATTCTACTATGGAAGTTGGTACTCCTTGCTTCTACACTCCACAGTCAAAATGTTGCCGAGTGAAGATAGGTAAAAACTGAAATTTTTAATATCGGATAAAAAATTTATAATTCGGTCTTAATATTAGCGTCATCTATACGCGTAAAGTAAAACTAATTGTAAATCAGATAATTGGAAAATTCAAGCGTTTCTCACTTTTCCTTACAGATAGCGCTCACGCAGTAAAACTACGTAACTTGTAATATTTTTATAAAACACTCATAGTGTTAGTGATTTGTTTACATATAAATTGTATTATATTAAGAAATAGAGTTCCAATAATCAAACCATATTATTTACTGCTCACATGCTTAAAATAACATTGTATAAATTGGATTTGTACCAATTTATTCTGTGCCGTTGTAGTCTTTTTTTTTTCTGAAGGTGCTGTTGGTCCTGCGGCCTTTACAGCTTCATCAAAATAGACTCATGAGTGAGGACCCACGAGCTATTGAGTGCAACGATTCTGAAGCGCCGCTTCGTCGACTACATCCTGAGGCACCCCGACTCCTGATTTTGGAGTGAGTACCCACGAGCTACTAAGTGCAACGATTCTGATGCTCGGTTTCGCCGACAACAGTCCCGAGGCGCCCCGACTCCTGCTTTTGGAGTGAGGCTCCTCAAGTTAGGAGGGGCACGATGTGATTCAAGGGCCCCTTCGAAGGAGGTACGAACCTAGGCTTGAACTATCGTTATGAGGGGAACGGATCGTAACTAAAAACGCTCCGTATCGCGGTTGCTGAACCTCGTACACGGGATGTGTACATGACCTCGCGCTCGCCGGTAGAACTAGGGTTGCCAGATCGGAAGACCAAAATATCTTGATAAAATTTGAAAATGTCGGGATTTTGTGGTTATTGTCGGGAGAAAAAAATGTTAAAAATAAAAATTTAAAACAAAAATATTATTTTTGTTTAAAATTAGTGGGCTACAAATATACTTAACAAAGTTGACAGATAATTAATGTAACTACACTTAATTTTTTGGTTACCACAGGTATTTGGCATTGGACTTTACTGAATCCACCTTTTTGGATCCTTTAGTGAAATTCAGAAAAGATTTAAAATTTAAACAGTTTTCTTCAAAATTTTAGTCTAATTAATAGCTCTGCTTTTATTAAGTCAATAAATAGCCATACGATTTCTCTCTTTGGTATATAAATTATTTAGTTAACTAAACACGCTTTCACAGTAAGCATTGCTTACAGGAATTGACAACACAAACGATATAATTTTTTTAAATTTTTGATTGAATTTTGGTTGCATTTTTAAAAAAAAATTCACAAATTTTATCATTTGACATGTCCTTGCCTTTCGGAAGATGTCCAAATATTTCTCAAAGACAACAGTAATCATTATATAAAGAATCTTGGTCAATATCGTTTGAAATATTGAGAATGTCGGTCAACGGGGATAACATAGCATTCGTGCAAATATTGGATAGCTCGTTTTGAAAACTGTTCAGCTTCGACGCAAAAAAGGTTTTTCTTACTATCCGAAATATTTCTTAATAAGGTTCTATTTCTACTACCAAAGAATTTATCGTCAAACCTGTTTTTAAGATGACTCATCAGTTTTTTCATTACACTGTTAATTTCTAAGTGCACGTATCACTTTCCAATGCTAAAATTGTTGCTTGGAACTTCAGTATTACGTTGTATACAAAGTATAAATATGCTTCAGAAATTTCTTCCTGTTTGCATTCGTCAACTACTTCACTATTACCAATATGGGTTAGATTTCTGGTTACAAACTCCCATATCTCTTTTCGACATTCGTCTTCCCCTTTAAATAAAAAATACTGCTTTACAGCTGGCCAGCTATACATTAAACTTTTTTTTTGGCGGTAGGCGTGAAATAAAGTGCACATTGCTCTAAGTAACAAAATAGTTTTTTATTGATATTTTAAGTAATTTACAGTTTCCTAGTTTACAGTTTTTACTATTTTTGTGTATTTAAATACATACATTGTGGGTTTAACTCCCCTTAATGGTTAAACTGTGATAAAGTTACATCACCCTACCACCGGTTATTTTCAACTCTCACAACACACCAGAAGATAAGTTTTCAAGAAAATGTCCACTATTGCCGAGTTAGCAAATATCCAAAAGGCTGCGTTAACTTCTCTCAATCAACGTATGGCGGAATTTGAAACACTTATAAAAAAATCTGCGACCACGGCTCCTGACATGAAATCTCTCTCAAGCGACTTTCAAGCGTTTAAGGATAATGTTTGGCAAATCATGTCACTACTACACCAGAAGATCAATGAGGTTAGTCAAACTGTTGACAATATTGAGATGCGGCATCGGAGAAAATATTTGCTGCTAAATGGAGTTCCGGAATCATCTGATGAAAACATCTTAATTAAGTTGTAACTGTCCTGCAGGATAAGCTTCAACCACAGGAATTTTCTTCAAGCTCCATTACGGCTTGCCATCGTCTAGGTGCAGTATCCGAAGCTCGTGTAAGACCAGTTCTGATTCGGTTTAGTGATCAGTCCATTAAGTCAACTATTTGGGCCAAAAAGACAATGTTAAAAGGCACTTCATATGTACTGTCCGAGTTTCTTACACGTCAGCGTCAAGGCTTATTCATTGCTGCACGTAAGCACTTTGGTATTAGACAAGTTTGGTCACTCGATGGTAATATACACGTCAAGTTGCCTTGTGGTAAGCGCCATCGGCTGACGGACTCCAAGGACCTCGATGAGCTCATTACACAGTATGAACAGCCTGCTGCATCGGATCGACCATCTGATTCTACGATGAAGAAAGTGTCACCAAATGTTAACAATGGTAGTGCACCAAAGTCGACGGTGAGGTCCAAGCGCATAATTCGCAACAAATAACTCTCATCGACTTCGCTTTATTCTCATGTTGGTTTTAACTTGTAAGCCGTCATGTATATTTGTTATTTGTCTTATTATTATTGATAACAACTGGGTATATTTGCTACGATACTGTAATAATGGTAGTTTAATAACTTTTGTTTTGTTTTGTTTACCTACATATTAAGTAATATTTTTTATTTTATTTTTTATTAACTGGCTTTATGGCTCTGGGTTCTAGCCTTTCTAAGCCTAAGTAACATTTTGCTGAACTAAGACCATAGACAACATATTATAACTATAGTATAATAACAGACATTTTAACAGATGTCAGATGACAGACAGATGGTTATGTTGTTGGCTTCGGTTGCATGGCCTTTTGCCATACTAATTACATTAGCATTACTATTGACAGAATATGTACACGTTATATTTGATTCAACTTTATTTTAGTTATATGTAATAATCTAGCCTAATTACTCATTACTTTGTTTTTTTATTATATTTTCCTTAGTTGTTTACTTTTAAACGCTTCGTTCGTTTATTGATTTTCTTTTTCTATTTTGCTTTAACTTGGCATTTGTTTTCTTTTACTTTCCTGGTGTTATTTTTAAGATTGTAAACAGTTGGCCGGAGGGTGATGTATGGAGATATACATCTATATTTAGTAATTTTTTGTAATATTCACTTATATTTATTTGATATAATTTTATTGTTTTAAATACTTATTTATATTTAGTATTATTATATTATATAATATTAATTATTTTATTATTTTAAGTAATTTTGTTTAATGTCAGATGATGAATCTTTTTATTCCACTTGCAACAGCTCCTCTTCCCTTTCACTTGTTGACGCTTCGGATGAGCCCGCCATGCTACGTACGCTAATATACGACGAATCTCAAAAATTGTTAAACTGTTTTCACATTTGCCATTTAAATGCACAAAGTATTCCTCAACATCATACGGAGCTCCTGGATACTTTCTCTTCTAATGCAATTCATGCTATACTCATATCCGAAAGCTGGCTCAAGCCTGAACTCTCTTCCACGTCTTATAGTCTTCCAGGTTATATTTTACTCCGTAATGACCGCATTGGTAAAAGAGGCGGAGGTGTTGCTATCTATCTGCGTAGTAATTTACCTTATAAAATATTAAACACATCTCCTGCTCTATATTCCGGTTCAATGGAATACATTTTTGTTGAAGTTAATGTCAAGAGTGTTAAAGTGTTTCTTGGAGTTGTCTACTGTCCACCTCAAGTGGACTATTTCTCCGATTTGGAAGTAAATTTATTGCCTTACAGTTCTGCCTACACACATCACATTATCATGGGAGACTTTAACACCGACCTATCTGGGGTTCCTCTTAAATCTTCGAGACTGAGGTCGACCATGTTGTCGCATAATTTCACTATTTTGCCTCTAAATGCAACACATCACAACTTCCACTCTGCTGACACCTGGATTGACCTTATTGCCGTCTCCTCCGTTGATCACGTTGTCAATTATAGACAATTCCCTGCTTCTGGATTTTCACGGCATGACCTGCTTTATCTGTCATATAAATTAAAGTCCCCCAAGCCTTTACCTGTGTCCATCTCTATTCGTAGTTTTGCTAGAATAGATATGGACAAGCTTAAACGTGATGCAGAATGCATGAACTGGTCATCTGTATATACTGCTTCCACAATTGATGTAAAAGTCTACTTCTTTAACAGCAACATATTAGGACTGTATAATAAACATGCTCCTAAGCGTGTTGTTCGACTGAAGCGTCCTCCTGCTCCATGGATCACGGTTGGGGTAAGATTGGCTATGGCTAAACGCGATAGAACTTTCCGTGCTTTCAAGAAGAATCGCACTGAGGTAAAGTGGCAAGCATATAAAGCTGCAAGAAATCGATGCAATCAGATGGTGAGAGCTGCTAAACGCCGATATATCCACGAACAACTACTTAATTCATCTTCGGCTGATATATGGAAGTTTCTGAATACGCTTGGATTTGGTAAATCGCAATTTGATTATAATAGCGTCACCTTTTCTCCTGACGATTTTAATCGTCATTTTCTGTCTTCTCAAATAGTTTCTGATGATTCTAGAGCTAATGCCATCTCTTTTATATCTTCCATGCCTCCTTATTCTCATGAAACTTTCACTTTTACTCCTGTAGACGAAGACAAGGTACGCAAAGCACTTTCCTCTATTAAATCGAAAGCCGTTGGATGTGATGACGTGAGTAGGGTAATGGTTTTGCACGTGCTGGATTCTGTTTTACCCGTGATAACTCATATAATTAACTTTTCGCTGATGAATGGTGCTTTTCCAACTCTCTGGCGTAAAGCCTTTATTATTCCCATCCCAAAAGCTACCGAATGCAGCTCTTTATCTAATTTCAGACCAATTTCTATTCTGCCTTTTCTTTCTAAGGTTCTGGAAGCTGTCGCTCATAAACAGATTTCTGCTTTTGTTTTCTCAATGAATATTCTTTCCCCTTATCAGTCTGGTTTCCGCCCGGGTCATTCTACCACTACTGCTCTTCTCAAGGTTACGGAAGATATTCGTGAGGGGATGGAAAAATCAAAACTGACCGTTCTCATCTTAATTGATTTTTCTAATGCATTTAATTCTGTCGATCATGGTATCTTGTTAGCTCTTCTTTCTAATTTGAATATCTCGTCTTCAGCTCAGGAATGGTTCTCAACATATCTTCGGGGGCGCCAACAGGCTGTGCGTACTGGTCATATACTATCTGACTGGCGTGATGTGTCAATTGGCGTCCCTCAAGGCGGTATTATCTCTCCTCTTCTGTTTTCCATTTTTATAAATCTCATCACACTAAATCTCAAGAGCTCTTACCATTTGTATGCTGATGATCTGCAGTTATATGCGCAAGTGGAGCCTTCAAATATCCTAAGTGCTATTTCACTGTTAAATGATGATTTAAAATATATCTCAGAATGGTCTACTGTGTATGGCATAAACGTGAACCCGTCTAAATGACAAACGATAATCTCAGGTAGCTCAAGATTATTATCTAAACTGGATATTGCCACCCTACCATCAATTATGTTTAATAATAATGTCATACCATTCTCTACTAGCGTAAAGAACCTTGGTCTGTACATCGATGGTTGCTTAACATGGAACACACATATACAGGAGGTGAGTCGCAAAACTACTGGAACTTTGCGATCTCTATATCGATTTAAAAACTTTCTTCCCACCAATACCAAGATTTTACTTGTCCAATCACTTATTGTACCGATTATTGATTATGTCGATGTGTGTTGCTCAGACCTGTCTCAACTTCATCTTAATACATTGGATCGTCTGCTTAACAACTGCATCAGATACATTTATGGTCTTCGTAAATACGACCATGTATCTTCCTTTCGTACACAGTTAAACTGGTTGCCTATCCGTCAGCGCAGATATGTTAGAATACTCTGCACCCTTTTCTCAATTTTGAACGATCCATGTGCTCCCGAGTAACTGAAATCTAAATTTCAATACATGGGAGATTCTCATAATATTTCTCTCCGTTCCTCGGCCAATCTTAAGTTGCTCACTCCTTTACACCGTACTAGTTATTTATCTCACTCTTTCGCCCTCGTGGCCATCAGACTCTGGAACGACATCCCTTTTGACATTAAAAAAGCTCCCAACAAATTCGTCTTTAAAAATCAAGTCCGTAGGTATATGATTAAATCGTTGCAAGTTTGAATTGACTAAGCTCTCTTTTTCGTATATATTTCATATTTGTTCTGACATATTTAATATTTATAAGAACCTATTGTTTATGTATATATATATATATATATATATATATAAATAGATATATATTTATGTGTATAAAGTGTATGTGTGTATGTATGTATGTATATATATTATATTATATATTATGTATGTATATATATATATATATATATATATATGTATGTGTATATATATATGTATATAATATGTATGTATTGTTAATTATATATATTATTATTTCTTTTATCCTCTCTATTTGATTATTGCTGCACCGCCTCCATAATGTCTATCTCTGTTTAGCCTAATGGTTCACTGGGAGAGAATGCCCTATGGCATTAAGTCCGCCATATGTACTTTTTTTGTGCATGAAAGTATAAATAAATAAATAAATAAATAAACGATCTAAAGCAGGCAAAAGAGATAGCAATCTTGTTGGGACTTGATGAAGAAGATTTTGTACCCGACACTTGCAAATAAGAAATATTATTTTAGATTCTCAGTTTTGGCAGAAGATGAACTGTACTCATTGAATGTTTTAATCACGATGCTCTCGATATCTACTGACAAAGCTTAAGGGCGTATTCAACGCAATTGTTAATAACATGGCAGTTACAGTTTGCTTTAAACAGATGATCGTTTGTATCTTTTAATTTTTGGAACACTGAAATTTTTACACCATAATTTACCGAAGCGTTATCTGCGCTGTACGCAGTCAACTGAGTCAATTTTAAATTGTTATCTTCTGTCACTGTTATAGATATAGATATCCCTGTTTCTGTATTAAAAAATTGCACAGCGTACGGACAGGTTTTGATGTTCCCAACATTAGAAATATCGCTTCCTACCGAAAAATATTATCAGCGTCCTTAAGTTCAGTAACGACTTATTCCTGAGCATTTGGGATGAGCACATTGCACAGTTTATCCACAAGATATTTTAGCAGAAATTTTGCTAGTTTCATCTGGCAGTCGAGGCCGATATAATTTATACCATGAGTTACGTTGTGAAATACAAGCATTAATTCAGCTTTTGATATCTCATTTCATCGCTATCTTTCTTTATCAAGAAATTTTGAAGATTACCTGATACTTTCTGTGACGATTCCAGTTTACCGTGTTTTTTTGTCTGCTTATGTTTTTCTAAACCACGATCCCCTCATATTTGATTGAAATATCAGTTTGACACAATTTACATACAACGCTAAAATCATCTTTTTTTGTATCTACTTGGAGTACTCTGGATGATTTTACCGGTTATAATAAACTGTATAAAACCTTTTTTTTCTTAAATGGCCCAGTTCCGGACTCCTTGTCTATCTTTTTTGGTGATTTAGATGCTGACATCTAAAACTCTATCTATCTAAAACAAAACAGTATTACCGCTACCGCCACACCAACAAGTCACATTACATCTTGCCAAATACACCCAAGTATCACCAAACCATAGAAATAAAATGATTTGAATTTAAATAAAATATTTAAATCTATCTAATTTAAATAAATAAGTATGTTTATTAAATGTATATATATACATATAATAAACATACTTATTTATTTAAATTTTTGAATTTTTCAAAAACTTAAAAAATTGAAAATATTATCTATCAATGATGTTTGATGATAATTAAAATTTAATTATCAATAATTCATAATGTAAGAAGTAGACGATAACGGACCAGTCATCGTCTAATTCTTACATTAACAAAATAAATACAGGTAGGTAAAATCGACAATCAATCGTTGTGGATCAATTAAATTCTGTAAGTAGATATTATTTGCCAATCGCGCGTAAACACATGCGTAAGTACTAAAATTGAGCTACCATAAGATCGTTCGACAATATGACATGCTTTAAAATTGAAATCACAAATAAATAATGCAGATAAAACACAAAAAAAAATTTCAATAATTTCCTTAAGCCAATATTCTTGCGTCTTGATACCTACCTACGTTACTATTAGAAGCTGTGAAATAGTGCGCGTGCGACGAAGTAAACCTACGAGTCGGGCGAACGCGGGGTTACAACTTACAGCGTTCCACCGTTCCACGCCACGCCACCCGCCCCCAGCCTCCGTTTAACATGGGTCGGAGCTCAGAGCTAGGTCCAACGCCAACGTTCCGTTCGAAAATGGAGTGAACGTGAAAGTGCGCGGCATATTTAAATTATTATTTTCTATAGAACTTTTCGAGGAGCTGATTGTCGGGATATTTCGAGTTTTGTCGGGAGTCGGGAGATCATTTAAAATGTCGGGAGAATCCAGACGAATCCCGACTATCTGGCAACCCTAGGTAGAACTGGATGTGCCGAGTTCGGCCTCGTTTTGTGAGTTATGGTGAGACCTTACCTCCAGACTTGATAGACTGACCTGAAAATGTACTTTAGCGAATGCTTAATTAAAGTACCGGTTATGACTGGATGAAATTTTTTTAGAAAACTAAATAAAGTTGATGAGATTTTTTTTATTAACGAGTCAATCAAAATAAACTAGGTTTTACGATAATGCGTGAGAAATATCTAAAAATTAAAGTAATATAAAATTTTATTTCTGATTGTTTTAAGATAATTCTCTAAAATTTCTTTTCAGTTCAGTAACAAAAAAACATAATCTCAATAATAATAATAT
This sequence comes from Parnassius smintheus behrii, assembly GCA_036936625.1. Classification (NCBI taxonomy): domain Eukaryota; kingdom Metazoa; phylum Arthropoda; class Insecta; order Lepidoptera; family Papilionidae; genus Parnassius; species Parnassius smintheus. The sequence goes on along the minus strand of JAUPFT010000009.1, from coordinate 43,256,559 downwards.
AATAAAAAAAATCTATTGTTGATTGATATTTTTTTTACATTTTTTGTCATATGAGCATTATGAGTTATGCACTTTTGGATTTTTCAAACATTTTTTTAAATGTCGTTTGACATTAAATTATCGGAAAATTAGAAGTATATTAGTGAAAACTTGTGTGTATTTAAAATACTTAAAAATTGATGTATACCATGAACGCTTAAGAAATGCATATTTGGATTTACCAAAACTTTTTTTCTTGTATTATTTTACCTTCATTTCTTATTTATAGTGATGTTTTAAAAGTTTTCGTTGGTGATGAGTATAGAGTGCAGCCGAAGAGGAAAAATCTCCACATACAAAATACATGAAAGCTTATAAGATGATGTTGAATTTCAAACAAACAGGGGAAAGGTGGAAAAATTCGTTTGATTAATTTGGAGATACGCGTCTTTGCCAAAAAGCGATATCTTAAGAGAAAATTGTTTACGGTAAGTCGAGCCGAGATTCAGGGCTTTATTTTTGATGGCTTAACTTAAAGGCAAAAAAGTATAATAATTGTCATAATATACAATATTGTACAGACTTGTGGGTCCACAGGTGGAAACGCGCGGATCGCGCGAGGTTCGCGAGCGAGTGGATACGACTTAAAACTTTAAACACATTTGTTTAAGAATAAGGGTGACAAGGGATAACACGGCCCACCTGATGGTAAGTGGATGCTGTGGCCCAAAGACATCTTTATCTATCCTAGATTAAGAATCGAAATGCAGGTGCGCTGTCACCCCTGAGGACTAAGACGGAATGCCTCGTATCCTATAAAATGATCCCCGGTTCTCTACACTCACCATACGAAACATAGCTGCTATTTCACGTTCGTATTCTGTGAGAGCGTGGTCCTTCCCCGGTCGAGCCAACCCAACCGTGTTATATAACCATAATGTGGCATTTGCAGTTTGCAGCTCTATCATGAAAAATTACTTGTAAAGCCTTTTATTTTTAAATATTATTGAAGAAGCCAACTTATTGAGAGACCGGATAAATGTTAATTTAATAATTAAAAAGGCATTAATATTTTTTAAGATTTATTTCCGGTGTGCCGACTAAAGACCGGACGGAATCCCCAATTCCAAGTCTTTCACAGTACTAAGTTCGACCCCCACCGGCAAAAACATGATTGTTAATTGCAATATTATTTACTTATTTACCATGTGCAAAGAACAATAATTTGAAGTCCGCCGACACGTATTGGGGTAGACTCTTCTATCCGAAAATTGGTCTCAGAAATGATATTTTTAGTACGTTGTTAGTTAATATTTTTCTGCAAAAAATAATAAAAAAGAAAAGAATCCGTTTATTCAATATATATATAGCATTTTGTAAAGAAAATACCATGTGAATAAGTTATTTATATTTATAATCAACTTGTGGTTGACATTTGGTGTTGCTTTTCCTAACTTTCCCTGGAATTCGAATGGTCCACGATTTAGTGGGCAGATAATGTGAATGCTGAGTCAAAAGTACGGAGTGTAGAAGTAAGGAGTACAGACTGTGTATTAAAGTGTCCATAGAAAACAGTTACGTAAGGGTGGCGCCACTATAGCTACGGGCTAAATTTTAAAGAACGTGCCGAAAAATAGTAGTGAGATAGATGACTTTTTAGAGGTTATATCTACTAAATAAATTTATTTTAGATTTTAGAGCTACTGAGCAGTTTAGCAGCATACTTCAAACCGTCAACAACTGCTAAGTTCATTTTATACCAGTAGCTACTCCAGCGCTGTTGTGGAGAGTTTTTGAACTGTTATTTACTACTTACAGATGGACACTTTTTCAACTATTCTACTATGGAAGTTGGTACTCCTTACTTCTACACTCCACAGTCAAAATGTTGTCGAGTGAAGATAGGTAAAAACTGAAATCTTTAATATCGGATAAAAAATTTATAATTCGGTCTTAATATTAGCGTCATCTATACGCGTAAAGTAAAACTAATTGTAAATCAGATAATTGGAAAATTCAAGCGTTTCTCATTTTTCCTTATAGATAGCGCTCGCGCAGTAAAACTACTTAACACGTTCGCTGCGGCAACTATTTGAGACATTATTCCCCCAGTGCGTTACCAGGTCTATAGGCCTTATACCTAAACTTTTCACCGGTGCGTCAATGGGTCAATAAACCTGGTAAGATATGGGTCACTTCAAACTCTAATAACTCTGCGAAAACTTTTGATATTGAATATTTTTTTAACTAGGTTATTGAGAAAATGTAAGCCTATCTTATACTAGCGTCGCAAATTGCTCCGATGGCTAATTTAGAAAATATACAGAAAAACAAACATAAGGCTTATCGACCCATTACCGCACCTAGGTAATGGTATAATTGGGATAATTTTAGTGATGGGAAATAACATAAGTACAGAAATATCGAGATCAACTTTATTTTATTATTAACTGTTATCTGTTATAGATGATTTTCGTAAAAACATTTAGCGCAATATCCCTTGTTGCACTCTTGTGTTGTCTTTCTAACTTGAGGACTTACCCGCATTGAGCTATCGTGTAAAGTTGAACTGAAGCTAGGTTCTTGAAAAGCAATAGATGAACTGCAGCGAGGTTCTTGAAAAGTTGTAGTTTCACTGCTTGTAGAAGCTGGCTTAACAATAACATCCTGAAGGATTTGAATTTGTTTTTTTTTTCTTGTAAACTGGCACTGTTATTTTGGTCCACCACTTCTTGAGCATTTTGAAAAGACAGCTCGAGCATTTTTCGACAACGTTTATTGACTCGATGCATTTTTTATGAATCGTACGCACATGCATTTGTAAAAGCTGTCAACACAACACTAATTAATTTTGACTCTTCAATCAGTGCGGTATTAGGCAGATAGGCATTGTACTTCCCATAAGGCCTATGGGCCTTGTATCCGCACTGAATGTCAATTTTTACTCTCCAGTGCGGTATAAGGTCGATAGGCCTGATACAAATATTATTATTTAAATGAATAGCCATTGAAAAGACGATCTTAAATATATACTTGTCTTTATCACTTATAGAGAAATCTTTAAGTTACTGCGTTCGCACCAGAGGGAGAACGCTGTATTTTCGCTCCGCACCGACTGCAAGTTCATGTATCAGGCCTATAAGCCTTGTGCCGCAGCGAACGTGTTAACTTGTAATATTTTTATAAAACACTCATAGTGTTAGTGATTTGTTTACATATAAATTGTATTATATTAAGAATAAGAAATTCCAATAATCAAACCATATTATTTACTGCTCACATGCTTAAAATAACATTGTATAAATTGGATTTGTACCAATTTATTCCGTGCCGTTGTAGTCTTTTTTTCTGAAAGTGTATGCTGTTGGTCCTGCGGCCTTTACAGCTTCATCAAAATAGACTCGTGAGTGAGGACCCACGAGCTATGGAGTGAAACGTTTCTGAAGCGCCGCTTCGCCGACTACAGTCCCCAGGCGCCCCGACTCCTGCTTTTGGAGTAGGGCTCATCAAGCTAGGAGGGGCTCGATGTGATTCAAGGGCCCCCTCTGAAGGAGGTATGAAGCACGGCTTAAACCACTATCGTAATTAGGGGAACGGATCGTAACTAAAAACGCCCCGTATCGCGGTTGCTGAACCTCGTATACGGGATGTGTATATGACCTCGCGCTCGCCGGCGAGCACGGTGCGCCCTATTGTTCTGTACTAGTGTAATGTCTGAATGTGTAATATGTCGAATGACTGCCTCGTTGGTTTAGTGGTAGTAGCGGAGCGACTGCTGATCATGAGGTCCTGTGTTCAAATCGCGGGTCGGGCCAAAAATCAATTATTGAGTTTTCCGTCAAGAAATTATCAGTAACTCCCCGGAGTCAGGAAGTTGATGGTGTCTCACTCCCCTGTTTCGGAAAGCACGTAAAGCCGTTGGTCCTGCGCCTGATCCCTCTCCGGTCGTGTCGGTTTACCGTCCCATCGGTTAATGAGAGTGAGGAATAGAGAGTGCACCTGTGCATGCGCATACACTTGGGAACTATAACCCTGTCCTGCGCCGATGGCTAGCCTCCGTTGAGGCAGGCCGCCGTGGCCGAAATTCGGTCTGGAGGACATTAATATCTGAATGAGTGTCGTTGTAGTCATAAGTGACGACTGTCCTATGTAGTGTAGTATCTATGGCGGCGACTATGGAAAACCTCAAAAAGGTCTCATGAATTCCGATAGATGGCGTTGTAACCATCTCCAAGCAGGAAGTAAAATATCTAGATTGGCGACGAGAAGTAGTGTCGAGACTTACTGGTTCTACGTTAGCTGATCCACCTGCTAAGAGAGTGGCGATTAAGTGTTAGAGTAAACTTTTGCGGGCTGTGGGAAGAAGAAGAATAATTTAAAGGAAATAACCGCAAATAAATGCTGTTTATATATTTGTGGTTCAACTTCTTTGTTTGTCTAGTCGTAAGCGTTGCTGCTGATCATGTGGTTGCAGGTTCGAATCAGTTATTGGGTTTTTCTGTCATGAAATTTTGAGCAGCATCCCGGAGTCAGGAAGTGCGCGGTGTTTTACCCACGCGCGTCTAAATTGGTCCTGCGTTTTATCCCTCTTCGGACTTCTACTTTCTGAGAGCGGTCGCTGTAAATTTCACAGTACGCGAGCTTGCTGAACGACCTTGAGCGTCTTCATACGGCCAGCAGTGAAGGACCATGTCTCAGATCCACAATTCATCACAGGCAACACGTATTGGTTGCACAATGTAGTTTTCAGGTTTTGAGGTACACCTGACGAGAAGATGTGTCGTAGTTTCCCGAACGCTGTCTAGCCGTGTTGAATCAGTCAATTGAGTTCTCGGTCGAAGTTGGACGTACTAGTCGGACTATTTGTCCCAGGTAAACGTACTCGTCAACATCTTCGAGCTCAGTGCTCCCAACAACTGATCTTATGTATCGTCGTGTAAATGTGTTCGTGTAATTTGAAGATTTTGAAGTAATGAATATTAGAATATGACGAACGTGCACACAATTCACTGAGTGAAGTCCATATTTTTACGTGGTAGAACCACGCTGTAGCTATATTATAGTTGTAGGACGAATGGGTCGACTCAACGGGGGATCATAGGATCACGCTCTACCAGCGTAAAATAGCAGCGCAATGCTGCTGTGTTTTGTATGGTGAGTTTAGTGAACCGGAGATGCTTTTTACTGGAATCGGGGCATTTTATTTTAGTCTTCAGGGGTGATAACGCATTTGCATTTCGATTCTTAATTGAGAATAAGTGTGGATGTCTTTGGACCACAGCATCCACTTACCACAGGTGGACTGTGTGCTCGTTTGTTACTCAATGCTATAAAAATATCGTCATTGATTACGAATCAAATTGCAGATTCATTACTTTTGAGACCAAAGATGGGAAACCGTTACCAGTGAAAATGTTCTCCGGTTTTCTCTATACTCACCATACGAAATACAGCAGCACTAAGCTGCTTTTCTACAATTTTACGCCAGTATCTTACGAGAACGGGGTCGTATCCTGTTTTTTTACGCTGGTATTTTACGAGAACGTGGGTCGTATCCAGGCGAGCCACTATTCTTGCTACAGTTATAACAGATGCAGCGTGACTATACCACGTTAAAAATGGTGTTAGGTTGTCAATCAATCAAAAATGCAATCTATACAAGAAAACAAAATTAAAGTGTCTATCTGTATCGTCGAGATAACAGCTGTTCGCTACATTCATACGAAAGTATTTACGGTGCTAATAAGAAAAAAAAACAATTTTAAAACTTTTGTCTCTCTGTCTAGCTGTCTGTTTGTTCTGGCGAATCTCCGAAATGTCTAAACCGATTTTAAGGCGACAGCGTGAAAAAATGCACCTCCTTTCATCGAATAGTATAGGACTATGACACCACTAACGAATGTGGGATTTTGATATTATAGGTAAATTCATGTCTTTATCTTGAATTTGATTGTTCAAAAACACGATTGTACTTATAATTTTGACTCGATCGTAATTATTTGCGAAAACACCTCCAAAAAATCACTATAGTTGAAATTACAACGAAATCATTGGATCTATATGCTTGGGAATCACTCAAATATATTCTTAACATCAATATTCATAATTTACTTGCTCATTATTTTGATAACATGTATCAATAATTTTTTAAAAAATATTTTAAGATTCTGACAATTTCTAAGCGCTTTTAATCATCGCTAACGCTACGCAATTTTAGACCTTATGACGGCGTTTCTTCACGTTTTTATAGAAATTATGTATTCACTCGGATCGGTAAGGCGATAGCGTTTTCGATGTGTCGCCTTAACGGGACTTTCAATGGCAGATCATGTTACATTTACAAGGAAAACTAAGGTTACTTTTATTTAAAGAAAATAGTAAGTGTTCCGCACAAAAACCCCATAAAATCCAATCGTAATAAATTCCGCGCGGGCGAAGTCGCGGCTAACAGCTAGTATGTGAACAAAGTAGCAATTTTAACATTTTATCGAATTGATCTATCAAGAGATATATCTACTACTAAAAATTTGAACTACTCAGCCTTTTATACAGTTGCCGGTTAAAGATCGAGGATTCAAGATTGTGGGTTTTTAAGACAATGCCATTGATAATACAAAATAGGGTATCCATAATCTGAATTTTTATTTTATTTATTTCTTTCTAATAAGTTAGTGAGCGTAATGATTCCTTCGCTTTTAGCACTAATATAATATATGTAAATTTAAATAAGATATTTTCTTAATAATATTTGATCATAAAAATCATGTCATTATTCCTTTGAAAAAAAAAAAAACATAAATCGCGTATTTAACTAAATCATTGCACCGCCTGAGCACAGAGTAACTAATGTGGCTTGAGATCTGTCGCGAGGACCGGAGAAGGATGCTATTGAACGGATTAACGGACAATCAGCCATTTTTAGGTGACAGATGAGGAGTGAATTCAATGTTAGTTATTTTTCGTATTTTACAATTGTTGTGTAAATGGATTCCCATAATACAACAGGTTAGCGAATTTAGTTTCGAAATTTAAACTATTATTTCAAATTTAAAATGCATGCTGAATGTCTGGTACATGTACGACGGTACACTGGAAGATATAATATTACGCATATTTTTCAAAATTTCAAGAAATATTATTCTTGAACCAAATAGCAATAAACCTGAAATATTTATTTCCAATAATTATCTAGTTCTAACAGAGACATTTTAATTCAAAATTTCAATCATATTTCTCCAGAAATAAAAGCTGTCAGTATGAAATCGCTATGAAATACCTGGTACGTGCCACGTTGTTTTTTCATAGCATAAAACTTGTTAAAAAGATTGATTGAATATTGATTGATTGATATACCCCAACATTGTTAATAATATTTTAAAATGTTGTCCGATAGTACCTACAAAAAATAACTAATTCGAATAATAAGGTGTGTGGACCATGGAAGGTGTGGGGGGAAGGACATGAAAATTATTGCCATGTGATGAAAAAATTCCTTCTATTTACACAAACAGCCATCGAACTGAAAATCACAGACGCTGCGACGAATCGCTCGCGCTACTATTTTGGCAGTACAGTCCCTCGCTTCATTGATTTCGGGAATCGACGACGTTAAAATAAGGTATATACCATGGAATGCCACTCTAACAAATAAACAGTTATTATTGTTTTATTTACTGGATAAATGAAACGAACAAATAGTTAAGTAATACTTTGCTTTATTACGTATCATATAAACCACTTTTTTTAAATTGCAGGTTTAATCAATATTGATTGAACTTGAGTTTCATTGAACTCTTCCAAATGGCCTTAAATAAACGAATAATAACTAATCTAATAAATATAAATGTCTAATAATCTAATATATATATATGAAGCGACAGTAGCCTAATGGCAGGGCGCAAACCGCGAACTCAAAAGGTCGTGGGTTCGAATCCACCATTCGACTACTGTCGTGAACCACTCCTAACACAAGCATTTTCAGCTTACCAGGAGGGGTTAAAGGGAATATTAGTAATGTTAATTAATAGGATTACTAATATTTTTATTAAAAAAAGAAATATATATATATATATTAGATTTGCGGCATTATCAACGTATATCCCTATTTTGGGCCTCCACTATCAATGCAGATATATATCAGTAAGATTACAATCTACAAATTAAATCGTTATCTTTTGATAACTGAACAACCAAACTCAGTAAATCGGTATGTAGATAAAGATAATTCATGCTGATTTTGAAAACGTTTCGAGATTGCTCATTTATAACCTTATTTTGCTACAGAGGTCAAACAAATAAGAAATAGAATTTCTTTTATCAAATATGTATGTTATTAATTGACCCTAATTTCACCCCAAAGTTACGTTATAAAGGAGACTAAATGAAGTTAGGCCAATATCTAGTGATTTAAAACTATATGGTTTTAATTCAAAGAAAATGAAATAAATACAATATTTAAAATTAAAACCTCTGTACTTCCCACAGTTGGGGCACAAGCTTCCTGTCATTTGTAATGTTGTTATTATTGAAAGGTTTTATCTTTACGTGGTAGAGTCACGCTGCAGCTATATCATGGTTGTAGCACGAATGGGTCGGCTCGACCGGGGAAGGACCATGCCCTCACAGAATACCAGCGTCAAATAGCAGCGTAATATTGCTGTGCTGCGTATGGTGAGTGTAGACCCTTTTTTACTGGAAAATAGGCATTCCATCTTAGTCCTCAGGGGTGACAACGCATCTGCTTTTTAATTCTTAATCGAGGATAAATGTAGATGTCTATGGATCACAGCATCCACTTACCATCAGGCGGAATGTGTGCTCGTTTGTCATCTTCATTCTATAAAAAAATAGAGTATTAGTTACATTATCGTAGTAATAAAAACATAAAAGTGTTACCTATTGTTATTTAAAATAAGTACCTAAGTACATGTTTTAGTACAATTTGCTTAAAATTCAGCAAAATTTTAACGAGGCGTGGCGTGACGTTCTTACGCGAACTTGTCGTGTACCGATACTCGATGGTCGCCTGCGCTGCATGTACTTTTCTCATATGATTAAAAATTCCGTTGTTACGGGACAATTTTTTCGTATTTTTTTCTGAAAAGGATTACATGCTCAGAATGCCATGAACAGTTGTTATTGTGAATAGACGAATACCGATTAATCGCCATTCCCTATTGCGAATAGTCGAATTACTTTTAATTTATTATTCGACATCAAAAAAAGGAATTTAAAAAATAGTTTATTTGTTGTCAAATAATAATATCACGAGGGTAGTACTCTTCAACTTACCAATCGTTTATTTGTTACGGTAATCTAATTTTTTTCTAAGGTTATGAGAAAAGAAAACAATAAAGTTAAAGAAATCAGTCTCATATTAAACTGATTTTACATTTTTAAATGCTGGCAAGCCTTTTCCTTTACCTATTAAATTAAAGTTTGATTATTTTTAAGTTTACAGTTTTCTTCCTTATATAAAAACATTTCGCCGAATGTTGATTAATTGTCATAAATAATTAATTTTTACGTGGTAAGCTGCAAAAGCTGCCAATATAAATTATTAAATTGTTCATAAAATTGAGAGCGCATATAGAATTTTTCTAAGCTGACAATTTTTGCTCACGCTTTTTTCACTTAAAAAAATAAGCGTGGCAAATGAGCACATTTTATAACTGGTAGAGCTACGCTGCAGCTGTATTATAGTTGCAGCACGAATGGGTCGCCTCGACTGCGGCAGGAACACGCTCTCACAGAATACCAGCGTAAAATAGTAGCGTAATGCTGCTGTGTTTCTCATAGTGAGTGTAGAGAACCGGATACCCTTTTTACTGGAATCGAGGTATTCCATCGTGTGACAACTGGTGACATCGTATTTGAATTTTGATTCTTAATTTAAGATAAATGTGGATGTCTATGGGCCACAGCATCCCTTAGAGTAATTACATACATATGCTAGTAATTACTATGATTACTATGAAACCATCCACTTACCATCATGTGGACTGTGTGCTCGTTTGTTATCCCGGGTTATAAAAATAACACTAACTATTATTCGATATTCGACAAATAACAAAAAATGTGAAGTAATTCCGAATACCGAATAATAGCGAGTATTCGCGGTATCCTATACTTTTAAACGAGCAATTCTTGTATATATATATATATATATATATATATATATATATATATATATATATATATATATATATATATATATATATATATATATATACTAGCAGTTATAGTACCAATATATAAAGGAAAAGGGTCACAGCAGGACTGAAAAAACTACCGTGGTATCAGCTTACTTAGTATTGTGGGTAAACTGTATGCTAAGGTGTCAATTGAAAGAGTTATGAAAGAAATTGATGGAAAAATTTGGGATGTGCAAGCGGGTTTTAGAAAGGTAATGGGGTGTACAGATCAAGTCTTTTCCATGCCCGTGATTGCGGAGAAGTTTTTGGCCAAAAACCAGAAAGTTTTTTGTGCGTTCATGGTCTTGGAAAAGGCTTATGACAGAGTGGACAGGAATGTGTTATGGCAAACACTGAACTCATATGGGTTGAGCGCTGGTTTGATACAGGCATTAAGGTCTCTTTATAGGGACTCTAGTGCTTGTGTCAGGATCAATGGGGTCTACTCGGACTGGTTTGGCATCCAAAAAGGTGTCAGAAAGGGCTGTGTAGCTTCCCCTTGGCTGTTCAACCTATTTATGAACAGGTGTTTGCAAACTTTGAAAGATGAAGAATGTGGGTTAAGAATGGGCGAGTTAACCGTCAAATGCCTTTTGTATGCCGATGATCAAGTCATATTTGCATCATCGGCGGCTGAGTTGCAAATGATGGTTACATTAATGAACTGGGAACTAAAAGAAAGGGAAATGAAAGTGAACGCAAGTAAGACAAAAGTGATGGTTTTTGAAAGAGAAGAAAGCAAAACGGTATGTGTAATAAGAATAGAAGGAGAATTAATTGAGCAAGTGGATAAGTTTGTGTATTTTAGATGCGTATTTAGCAGGGATGGTAGATATGATAAGGATATAGAACGACGAGTAAATGCAAGGAATAGAGTGAATGGGGCACTGCACTCTATTATGAAGAACCAGAATGTGTCAAAAAAGACACGTATGGTAATTCCTAATGCTGTGTTAGTCCCTACTTTAATGTATGGTAGTGAAAGCTGGGTGTGGGAGAAGAAGCACGAAAGTAGAATAAATGCTGTAGAAATGCGGTCTTTAAGGAGTATGCTAGGGTTGAATCTGAATGACAGGGTGAGAAATTGCGTGATAAGAGATAAATGTGGTATGCAAGATGATGTTGTGACCAGGATTAAGAAAGGAATGCTTCGGTGGTTTGGTCATGTAGAAAGAATGAATGAGGACAGAGTGACAAAGCAAATTTATATGGCAGATGTGAACGGCCGAGTCGGGAAGGGACGCCCTAGAAAAAGTTTACGACCAAATGGGCGATATTTTGAAAAGGGGCCACGTTAGAAGTACCCTTAACCGACGAGCATGTATGCGTAGATACATGGATGTAAAGGAGGCGAAAGAGGTATGTCAGGATCGTGCCAAATGAAAGTCCGTAGTCTCTGCCTACCCCTCTGGGTGACAGGCGTGAGTGTTTATGTTATACATATATATATATATATATATATATATATATATATATATATATATATATATATATATATATATATACGGAATCTCGGAAACGGCTCCAACGATTTTCATAAAATTTAGAGACGCCACGGCATCCTCACCTTCCGCCTGACGCAGGTCCTCACCGGACACGGTGTGTTCGGGAGGTTCCTGCACCGAATCGGGCGGGAGGAAACGCCCGGATGCTCCCACTGCGAGGATGGACCGGAGGACACGGTGGAACACACCGTGGAGGTGTGCCCTGCTTGGGCGGAGCACCGACGTGTCCTCGTAGCGGCGATAGGCGGCGGCGACCTCTCGCGTCCGGCCCTGGTCGAAGCCATGGTCCGGAGCGAGACGGAATGAGACGCCGTCACCACCTTCTGCGAAGCAGTGATGCTAGCGAAGGAGGTGGCGGAGCGGGAGAAGGGGAGAGCAGCAGCTTTCCTCCCCGTTCGTCGCGGGAGACGCCCCGGGCGTCGGGGGCGACGTCGTGGCCCCCGGCCACCGTAGGCGCGGGCCTGTGGACGGCGAGCAATGGGTAGCTCGCCGTCTTTCCGTCTAACGACGACAGGCCGTGTCGACGGCGCGTTTTGTTCCACGCGCGCCTCAAAGAGCTGTCAGCAGCGTGAAGGAGCGTGAAGGGGCCCGCAAGGGCCGACCGGGGCTGCGGGCTGTTCGAAAGAGATACCGCGGCTCCGGAACGTAAGGGCACTGAAGGAACACGGATGGTTTTTAGTCAGTAAAAGTCTGACACTCCCTTACGCTCCACCCAGAGCGAAAGGCGTCATTAGATGATTTTCCAACCGCAAAAAAAAAGGGAGTTTCGAGGGCAATAAATCGATCTAGCTGGGATTTATTTTTAGAAAATGTCATTTTGTCCGTGTTTTCAGGCAATGAAAAACTGCTACAATATAAGAAGGTAAATTTTGATACCATGTTATTGATCGTAATACATAGCTCAAGTGGATATCGAGCGGTCACGAATTTGTAATGTCTTGGTTCACGTCCTGTCTTCGGTCCGATTTTTTTTCCTTTTTTTCAAGTTCCCTTCTTTTGTGAGAAAATCTAATATAGAGCCCTTTTTTTAGTATTTTTTAAAAATACGAAACTTTTAATTAAACTAATTGCACTCATGATTTTTTATGCAAATAACCAGTTCAGTTTTTTCTATTATGTCAATAAGATCAAAAAATATTATTCGTCAGTATGTAATTTGTATCCAAATATAATTTAAAAAAAAAACCAAGCAAAGCTCGGTCATCCGGGTACTTTCTAATTATGACACCATAAACGAAACCGACGAAGCGCCGTCGGTTTCAGTAGTATATAATAATCTACGACTAAAGATTGTAATCTGTGGATTAATTTAATATTAATACTCCGAAAGACTTCTAAAAGAACTAAGTTACTAAACAAACACAACGTAAATAGGGGTGCTAACAAAGACGATCACGCTATAAATATTACAAACGACCCGTTACTAAACTTTTTGAAAGATCATTGGGAAAGATCAAAATATAATTCGTTTATTCTGGTTACGTTAATTTATTATTTTTTAGACGGCCACTTTATACAATATTAAATAAGATAATAGTTATAGATATGGTTAAAAGGGGTCAAATAATATACTTATCCCTTACAATTGGTAGAATAATATCTGAAAATGCATGCTTTGCTTACCATATTCAATCCGCCGCGGTTTACATCACCTGAAGATGCTTCGTGTAGAGGCGAAACACTTGTCGTATTATCGTCGATGGTGTGTCTTTCCTAGAATAGTGGTGTTGGAAGTAGTGGTGCTGGGATTAGTGGTGATAGGATTAGTGCACGCAATTGAGGGAGGGCGCGAGGTGCTTTTCAATCTATATAAGACACATTATTGTATTTAATTAAGCAGATGGTTGCAAAGTAACTATAAATATCTTTATTATATGGATTTCCGCAAAGTAACGCCTGATTCTATCAATTATATCTGGGAGCACGGCAGTGCCCCCGCCAAGTCGAACAAAAAAGCGGCACGGCCGTACCATCTTTTCTCGAAGCAATTCAGGCCATTTTCGACCCCTTATAACTTCGTGTTCAATAAAACTAGAAGCCTGAATTTTCAGTAACCGAGTAAGCATTGCATAAACATGGTATATTTCAAATTTCATTCAATTTGAACCATTAGTTTAAGAATTGTAACCAGTCAAAGTTTCTTAATTTTGTCACTCACTGACTGACCGATCATCAAAACTCTAAGGCACTTCTAGTGGACATAGAAGCTTCAAATTTAGAATACAATTACAGCCCTATTAATAAACACAGACTTGACCAAGATTAACTTTACTCCTAGTTTAAAGCTTAAAATATCTAATGTCAGTATTAATAAACATAGAGTAAGGAGGGAGTAAACTAAACCGAATCTACTCTCGGAATAAAAGTTAATCCTTGGCGGTACTTAGTTTAACGACTGAGTAAGCGTAGACTAGTCGCGTATTTTGACATTTTGTAAAACTTTACGTTCACGCACGTTGTTACCCGTGTTAAATTCATAAGTTGTAAGCACTAGTAACAAAAATAGCATAATGGGTTAAATGCCAAGAGGTGATGTGGAGCAGAACAAAGCTATTGCAGGTTTTTATTCATTATGTGGATTTAGACAAGTGATTGGGGCTATTGATTGCTACAATTCTAATCCCGAAAGATGCTGGAAACATCGGACAATACTACATAAACAGGAAAGGATACAGTTCAATAAATGTTCAAGTAAGTTTTATAGCACCTAGCTAGCCCATCTCTGCCGTATAGGTACTTAGTTATTTTCTCAGATTCAATACAACACCTCAATCTATTACTTCATATTAAAGAAGTTATGAGTGCTTTGTTCCAGGTTGTGTCAAATGCAAATTTAGAGTTCATGGATACAGTGGCCACATTGGCAAGGCAGCACACATGACTCAAGAATATTTAATTATCGTCGCATTAAAACAAATGTTTGAGCAGTCAGAATTTAAAGGCAGACTTCTCCGAGATTCTGGTTATGCTTGTACTTCTTATTTATACACTCCTATCCTGCGTCCTAATAAACAAAAGGAAGAATGTACAACCGGTCGCACATCTGGTGGCCCCGTTACACTGTAGAACAATGCTTTGGAGGGAAGCAAAGGTTTCGGTGTTTACTGCGAGGACGAAATACCAAATAAGAGCATACAAAACAATATATAGATTGCAATGCAAAAGCAAGATCTGCTTGAGGATGTAGTATAAGGAGATGATGAAAATATATCAGTCACACAATTAGTAAATAACTCCGTTAGAGGAAATTCTGTTCGGGCAGCATTTATTAACGATTTTTTAAATAAATATACAATAATTACATGTACAAAAGATTTTATTTATCCCAAAAAAAAACAAAACAAAAATGGTTATTTAATTAATTTTGCCCTTCACGCTCTTTTCTTAATTCTAAAATTTCGTTACAAATAATGTTAAAAATGATTATATTTAGAACTTAGTTTTTCCACCGATTCCGAAAACAACACGAGGAACAAGGAACAACCCGTAACATTAATCTCTTGTCAAACTCAAAATATTGCCTGTCACTGCCATTAATGCCATCATCAAGTATTGAATTCATTCACTAATCATTCACTGACTCACTCTTTTTACTTTTAAAATAAGTGGGTTGCCATAGCGCAAGCCTTAATCCCGGCGTAAGGAATGTATAGTTAGTCCGAGGTTACTCCATGCTTATTAATAACATTGTACTAACGAAGTAAATAGTCAGTTACTCTGAGATTAGCTAGTCCAAGTGTAACTTCGAATTAAGCTTGGAATAAGCAATTTTTATTAATAAGGCACTTAGTGTTTAGTGCATTAATCAAGAAAAAACTGAAACATTTGTTAATTTCTGTCCAGTTTTTTAGATACACTAACTGCATAAATAACTTTGTAATCCCATATAAATATATAGAATTACAAAGTTACATTTGCAGTGAATGAATCAGTGTACTTGTATATGTATTACGGATGCACATAGGTACGTTGTATATATAAATATATAGATTGGCAATCGCATTAAGCAATCTAATTTAATATATGTATTGTGTATTACTTGTGAGACACATTGTGGTTTCAAGCGATGGCCAAGTCAATCTATATATTTAAAATATAAAAGACTTTTAAAATTGATATGGTCCTATAAAATGTTGCTAGGTTAGCTAATTACGTAATAACTTAAAACAGAAGGACCCTTAAGTAGGAACTGAATAAATTAACCGACTTGGTATTACGCGGATCTCACAACTTTTTACGGTAGAAGAACTGAGTTGCGAGACTTGGTTTTTTTACAAGTTATGTTTTTAATAGTATACTCTTAAATTACTATTAACACTAAAAAGTTAATATGATTAAAAATTAAGAGGAATGAATCCTAAGTAAAAGTATAAATAAGCAAGCTATGCTTATAAATACGTAACAAAAGCTCAAAGGAAGAACCATTTTAGGGGAGAATTAGAGTCAATATTTTTTTTGAAAAACACATATATTACAAAAAGCTCGGACCATACCGAAGATTATAAAAGATATTTCTTGCGTTAATTATTACTTCAGTCCCATGTTTGCTTGTTTGATGTTGATGAATTTATTGATTTATTTTCCACAATTTGAATGTACACAGCATAAAGAAAAGTACAAATATTTGATGATCTACAATGACTGATTTCTATGTGTTTTTTTATATTTGATTTTTCTCAAGCATGCGCCTTTCCTTTTTTTAGATTTCTTTTACAAATATTGAGATATCAAACTCTCATCTTATTCTGATCAAAATAAAATGTAGCTTAGAATAGAATAATTTTTTATTCAATATGGATTACAAGTAAGTCTTATAGAAAATCAATATTTTACGTTACCAGTGGTTCGAAAAAAAACCTCTGTCCTAGGAAGAACCAGTAAAAAACCCAGCGGGACTTTTTTTTAAAAATAAATTTTACAATGTCAAGGGTCACAAAATATTTATAAAATTTATTTTAGCGACCACCATATTATTCCCAGGGGTTATTATCAACCATATATTAATTTATATCACAATAACCCTTTTTATACATAATATAATTAAATATTTAATTATATGTATAAAAATTTGAATATATAATTAAATATTTAATCTTGGTAATAGAGAGACTTTGTATATTTTCTGGGACTTTGTTGTAATAGCGTATACATTGCCCCTCAGATCATATAAACAACAGTTGTTTATATGATCTGAGCATTGCCCCAAGAATGAATTACTGACTCTGTGGAGTCGAGAAACTGGTAGCACCAGCTTGTGTTTGTTCCTAGTGTTTACAGAGTGTATGTCACCTTTGTACTAAAACTACCTTTAGTTTGTGAACATATGTACATCAAATTTTCATAGATATACTGAGAGGCCAAAGTTAATATATTTATTTCTTTAAATTTTCCTCTAAGAGACTTATTCGGTTTAAGGTTGTAAATAGCTCTAATGGCTCTCTTCAGCAAAACAAAAATAGTTTCTAAATCAGCTGCATTCCCCCATTGCAAAATTCCATATGACATTATGCTATGAAAATAACTGAAATAAACTAATCTAGCTGTCTCGACACTAGTGAGATCCCTAATCTTTTTTACAGCATAAGCTGCAGAGCTTAGTTTGCTTGCTAGTTTAGATATATGGGGGCCACACTGAAGCTTAACGTTGAGAGTGATGACAAGAAAAACAGAGGACTCAACAAGACCAAAGAATATATACACTACGCGAAAAGAAACGACATTTAAGCATGTGTGCACGTAAAATCAATTGCGGCTATGTGTGGGTGTCTGGATGTGTGCGGGGGCCATGCGAGGCGCGCGGGGCGTGGAACGGTCAGTCGCCGACTGCCCTGGCCGAGGGCTAGTAGTAATACCGATATTTGTCAGTATTAGTTAATATGAATATATTCGTCAAGTGATATAATATTTCAATTAATATATGAATATTACTGATATCTTAATGTACATATTATTATTCTATTCATGTAGGTATTAAGTTTATGTTACCAAGTAACGTTATTAGTTTTTATAGCCGGTTTATATGATTTGATAAATATTAATGTTGTTATTAAATAAATGATATTATAGTATATGTATAAGTATTACTGAAAGTGATTTTAAGTGATAAAAATTAAAATAAATTCCACTGTACAAAACAAGGGCCCTTGTTTTGTTAGTTTAATTTTTAATAATGTTTTACGATACCTAAAAATATGTGAACTCATTTTAATTAAAATCGATATGATCTTAACAAGAATTATAAGGAAATACCATGACAATAAAACTAATATATCGCCAATAATTTTATTATATTACATTAACTGAAATATACACTATTAAAAATACCACTAGAGAGTCAAGAAATTTTAGATATCTATAAAGAGTTTTTGTATATGTTCATTGTTGTATTTATGGATTATTTCATTAGAAATAAAAATGACTTATCTCCTCAACACATAGGGAACAATTTGTTGGCCGCCATGTCCCAGGAAAAGTTAAAGAATAGTAGGTAATACTGATTATTGCGTACTGAAATACTAAGTGTTGGTTAATTATTTAATATTACCATTAACTGTCGTGCATATTTGGTTTTGTCGGAAGTTTTAATATTCTTCATTTAATAAAAGTCGATTCCAAGTTGAACGTATCTTTCACTACTCAAATACATAAGTTTACATAATATATAACATATACCTTCTATGTATCTTCTTTGGTATAAGTCTATAATATTCCATTTCGGTTCGATATCAACCCTAGCGTTACACGCTTCGACTCAAGGTCACCGGCGCTTAAGCTCTCACGTACAGGGAGTGTCACCGCTGTGACAAGACTCAGTTCTTCCCCATATTCGGCTTGTTGTTCTAAATTTAATACATTTAGTTTTATTGCCGTTTAAATGTAGATTATTAATATATATTTATATTAATAATAATAATTAAAAAAAAACGGTAAAATACGTCATAATGATAGACATTAAACAAAATGTTAGTTTATGGTGAACAAGGATTTTTTGTGATAATTTAAATAAAACGAAATATTAAACGTAATAAGTATTTTATTAAGATTCAAAATAAAAAACTTTTGATAAATGTGTTGGGTCATTGAGCATAGTTATAAGACTAATTAGTCTTATAACTATGCCCAATGATTATTAATTTTAAATGTTTTACAAAATACATTATACATAGCTACGTACAGAGTGCTTTTATAAAATACAACAAAGTAATTTTATTTTATTACTTTATTTAAGGGAAATATTGAGAATAAACTTTACAACAAGATATTTGAAATAAAATCAAAGTCTTGATTTATAATTGAGTTTTGATTAAACATTAAAATAATTTTGGTAATTAAAAATAAACAATTTTATAAAGGTCTATATGGTCTATTAGGCTTCCTCACATGAAAAAGAGTTTATACGAGTATAGCTACACGCCAATCACCTTTCTATTAATTTCATTATCGTCGCGTTGTT
This sequence comes from Parnassius smintheus behrii, assembly GCA_036936625.1. Taxonomy (NCBI): domain Eukaryota; kingdom Metazoa; phylum Arthropoda; class Insecta; order Lepidoptera; family Papilionidae; genus Parnassius; species Parnassius smintheus. The sequence goes on along the minus strand of JAUPFT010000009.1, from coordinate 43,237,429 downwards.
TTCTATATTGTAAAGGGATAAATGGAATTTTTATTTTAAATTATAAGCGTTGCAGCCAGGTTGAAAATGTATATCATAATGTACTATAGTTAAATCTTAACCATAATAGAAAAATAACCGTTTTTATTTCAAAGCATATCATCGTACTTGTGTTTTCATACCTCGTTGTTTTGTTTGTGTGTTGTTGCTTACACGTGAATTCTAGCTCTCGGTAAAGTAATAGGTCTAGGAAGATCTTCAATGTCATTCAAATATTGCAAATCTTGTGAAAGTACTCTTCGTGTTCTTCTCTTACCAAGCACATAAAAACAAAATGCGAATAACGAGAGACATCCTACTAGGAGGAGAACTGATATTGTGATTGTGACGGAATTCCAAAAGCTTCTTGTGTTTTCGTCAACAAGGCTTTCTGTGGTTAATATTACTGCTGTGGTGCTATCTGTCATGATTTCAATATCAGGTGGGCTACTGGAAGATGCTGGTGGTATTTCTTCACTAGTTGTTCTAAATGTTGTATCTGAAAAATAACAATAATTTAGTAGTAAAACTTAAATAATAAACATATAATTAATAAAGACTAATTTTCATAGTTAAGGTCATGAAAAAACAAAAAGTAAAATGTAAAAAATCCAGTTGTGTTTATAGATAAATGATGGATTATTTTTAAAATTATTTTTACTTATTTCATGATACCCTGTACCAGATTTACATAAATCGTGTACGTAAATAATGCGCTCAACGAGGAAACGCGGTTCCTTAATTACTACGGCTTTTCTTCTCAGATAATTACAACATGGGACTTTTCAAGGCATGTCGAATAGGTATATTGTTCAAAAAATTTTGTTCATTTACGATAGAAAATTTATAGCTATACGCAATACTTCTACTTAATATTCAAAGCTTTATCTTCGTTAGTGGTTAATTAAAAATGTGCTATTTATAATTTAGAATATTTACCTTGTTTTGGTGTTGTTAACTCAGTGTTTTCTTGATAAGTTGAAGATTCGGTAGCAATGTTTATCGTTGTTTTTGTTTGTGGTGGGGGTAATTCTGTTATAGTCGTGGGGAAAATTGTTTCAAAATCTGTTAGATTAGTTGATGTACTTGTTACTATGGTAGTCACTTCCTGTACTGTACTTGAATCTGAATCAGTTTGTTGTGATGAACCACTGCTTTCAGGTCTTGTTGAATCCGTCTCAGTAATCATAGTATTGGTAATTTCTGATGTATTGTCTATATCCGTATATGCTTTCGTAGTTATCTCGCTTGTTTCTTTTGTTAAAGTTTGGGTAATAGTTATACTTTCTAAAGTAGATGTTTCTGGGCTCAGTTCGCCAAATGTGCTTGAATATATTTCTGTTGAATTTGTATTAATTAGCTCCGACTCCGTTTCTGAATCAGTATAAGTAAGCCCTTGTGGTGTAGTTGTATCGTATACATCGGTATATGCTGTCGTAGTTCTCTCGTTCGTTTCATTTGCTGTAGTATGAGTAAAAGTTATACTTTCTGTAGTAGAATTATCTTGACTCACTTCGCCAAATGTACTTGAATATATTTCTGTCACTGTTTCTGTCGAATTTGTATTAATTAGCTCCGACTCCGTTTCTGAATCAGTATAAGTAAGTCCTTGTGGTGTAGTTGTATCGTATACATCGGTATATGCTGTCGTAGTTCTCTCGTTCGTTTCATTTGCTGTAGTATGAGTAAAAGTTATACTTTCTGTAGTAGAATTATCTTGACTCACTTCGCCAAATGTACTTGAATATATTTCTGTCACTGTTTCTGTTGAATTTGTATTAATTAGCTCCGACTCCGTTTCTGAATCAGTATAAGTAAGTCCTTGTGGTGTAGTTGTATCGTATACATCGGTATATGATGTAGTTCTCTCGCTCGTTTCATTTGCTGTAGTATGAGTAAAAGCTATACTTTCTGTAGTAGAAATTTCTTGACTCACTTCGCCAAATGTACTTGAATATATTTCTGTCACTGTTTCTGTCGAATTTGTATTAGTTAGCTCCGACTCCGTTTCTGATTCAGTATAAGTAAGTCCTTGTGGTGTAGTTGTATCGTATACATCGGTATATGCTGTCGTAGTTCTCTCGTTCGTTTCATTTGCTGTAGTATGAGTAAAAGTTATACTTTCTGTAGTAGAATTATCTTGACTCACTTCGCCAAATGTACTTGAATATATTTCTGTCACTGTTTCTGTCGAATTTGTATTAATTAGCTCCGACTCCGTTTCTGAATCAGTATAAGTAAGTCCTTGTGGTGTAGTTGTATCGTATACATCGGTATATGCTGTCGTAGTTCTCTCGTTCGTTTCATTTGCTGTAGTATGAGTAAAAGTTATACTTTCTGTAGTAGAATTATCTTGACTCACTTCGCCAAATGTACTTGAATATATTTCTGTCACTGTTTCTGTTGAATTTGTATTAATTAGCTCCGACTCCGTTTCTGAATCAGTATAAGTAAGTCCTTGTGGTGTAGTTGTATCGTATACATCGGTATATGATGTAGTTCTCTCGCTCGTTTCATTTGCTGTAGTATGAGTAAAAGCTATACTTTCTGTAGTAGAAATTTCTTGACTCACTTCGCCAAATGTACTTGAATATATTTCTGTCACTGTTTCTGTCGAATTTGTATTAGTTAGCTCCGACTCCGTTTCTGATTCAGTATCAGTAAGTCCTTGTGATGCGGTTGTATCGTCAGTATATGCTGTCGTAGTTCTCTCACTTGTTTCAATTGGTGTAGTATGAGTAAAAGTTATACTTTCTGCGGTAGAAGTTTCTTGACTTACTTCGTCAAATGTACTTGAATATATTTCTGTGACTTTTTCTGTCGAATCTGTATTAATTAGCTCCGACTCCGTTTCTGAGTCAGTATTAGTAAGTCCTTGTGAAATAGTTGTATTGTATAGATCAGTATATGCTATCGTAGTTCTGTCGCTTGTTTCGTTTGCTGTAGTAAGAGTAAAAGTTATACTTTCTGCAGTAGAAGATTCTTGACTTATTTCGCTAAAAGTACTTGAATATATTTCTGTCATTGTTTCTGTCGAATTTGTATTTATTAGCTCTGACTCCGTTTCTGAATCAGTATAAGTAAGTCCTTGTGGTGTAGTTGTATCGTATACATTGGTATATGCTGTCGTAGTTCTCTCGCTCGTTTCATTTGCTGTAGTATGAGTAAAAGCTATACTTTCTGTAGTAGAAATTTCTTGACTCACTTCGCCAAATGTACTTGAATATATTTCTGTCGAATCTGTATTAATTAGCTCCGACTCCGTTTCTGAATCTGTATACGTAAGCCCTTGTGGTGTAGTTGTATCGTATATATATGATGTCGTAGTTCTTTCGCTCGTTTCATTTGCTGTAGTATGAGTAAAATTTATACTTTCTGTAGTAGAATTTTCTTGACTCACTTCGCCAAATGTGCTTGAATATATTTCTGTGACTTTTTCTGTCGAATTTGTATTAATTAGCTCCGACTCCATTTCTGAATCGGTATTAGTAAGTCCTTGTGATGTGCTTGTGTCTGAATAAGTTGAATCAAATGACGTCATTGTAATTGTATTATTCCAGTTTATTTCTGTACTCGTAGCGTTTTCAGGGGTTCTTGTAGAAGTGAATATTGATTCTGTACCTGTCGTCGATAAAAACTCCGATAAAGTTGTTTCGGTTTCAGTTACTTTATGCTCAGTTGTAGCATTTGTAGAAGTTTCTCCTTGTGTGATTGTTTCAGCACTCACAGTTGTTATACTTGTAGTTGTTTTCAAAACTTCGGTTGTAATAATTTCAGGTACTTCTGTAACGACTTCTGAAGTAGTTACGGAAGTACTCGTAGAATAGCTTTGTGTTGAGATATCTGTATTTGGCATACTTTGTGACATAGTTGTTATTGTACTTGTTATTTCAGTATATGTAGCTGTGGTATCTGTACCAGTGTTTTCTAGTATGTTGCTAGTCGTTGTATTTGTCATACTTCCACTAATTGTTGTTGGTGTAGAGGTAAGTTCATTTATTAAAGTATCAGTACTTGTTTGATAAAATTCCGTAGTAATCTCCGTGTCTGTAATTTCCTGAGTGCTTGTCTCACTAATTGGTACTGTATAAGTAGAATCAGTTTCCATCGGTGTGGTGTAAGTGACATTTTGCGAAGTCGTGGCATCATAAGTTGTTGATGATGTTTTGAGAGGAGTGCTCGTTTCTGTCCCTATAGCAATAGTTTGGGGCGTTGTTTCGACACTTTGAGGTGTTGTCATTTCTAGATCCGTTGCTGTGATTTCTGATGTACTATAATTGTCAGTAACTTCTAGTGAAGTGGTAGTTATTATGATAGGCACTTCAGTTTGCGTGGTTGGGACTGTGTTAGCTGTGTCTTCTGTTTCAGTAACGTATTGCTGAGTATTGGTTAATGTGGTAGATTCTGCTATAGACGTTATTAAAGTACTATTATTTTCTGATTTTGTTGTTCCATTTACTGTAGTTATTTCCGTGTTAGTAGTTATAAAAATACTAGAAGTTATATCATGCTGGGTTGAACTGTTAACTGTAGATAACTCTATTGTATTTGTGCTTTCCGTTGAATCTTGCGTTGACGTAGTTGGTGTTGGTATTGTAGTGTAACTTTTCGTTGTAAGTGTGACTGCAGTTCCGTCAGTTGTTGATATCCATTCTGTAGATTCTTCAGTGTTAGGTGAAAATGGTGATGAATTTAACTCAGTATTGGTTACTTCTGAATATGTTTGTGGATTTTCAGGAGTGGTACTTGTATTTAATATCAACGTGCTTTTGGTTTCTTCTGTTGCTTGTGTAGTTAGCTGTGTGTTTTCATAAATAATGCATAGCTCTGGATTCATCAGTGGTGGAACGTAACGAAAAGAATCAATTAGCACTGTTGAGAAAGGTCCTGATATTCCAAAAAAAGTGATCTAAAATAAAAATTTGTCAATTATTTTTTATATTTTAACAACCCTACATTTATACATATAGTTGTATGGGCAAGAAAAGATTCATAAAATAAAAAAAATACTTACAAATGCACTGTATGTCCCCAGTCCAGTTAATTTAATTGTTAAAGTATGCCATCCATTTACAAAATTAGCGTTCATTGCAGATAGTACTGCGGTTCCCACAGCCGCATCGTTTCCGCCTGGTACAATTTGATTTACTACCATAGATATTTGATCCACACTTGACAAAGACTCCATGAAAATATTTGCTTCTACTGTTCCCCCAGACGACACAGCAAATGTAAAGGATGATGTGCAGCTTAAATCATTATCTGGCGTTATAAAAAGTGTGCTACTTGGATGAGGACTTCCAATAGAAAGAGACTCATAGTTTGATATATTCCACATTTTCATACTAGAACATAAACCTATTTCATTTGTGAAAAGGTTCTCAAAATTTTCTTGAAAATCATATACTATACAATCATCGCCAAACACTTCTACACACAAAAAGACAATTGCAATAACCCACTTACACTTTATCATTTCAGATTTGTTTGAGTATCACACTATATTTGCGGAGATTTATACAAAACTTATGGAACGTATTATATTATAATCAATAAAATGTGCTTAAGATAATCAACGATCAGATATAAATTTTCAATGAGAACAAATCACATAGTCACTTGCATTGTCAGGTTGTTTTCGTAGACCTATAAACACTTCTATAATTTACTTTACTGTTTTCATCTGTACCTTTCATAGTAGGGCAATTTTTAAAATGTACGGAAAAACTTTGCGTGTTTCGACTATACGCCCTATCTCTTTTAATAAAATAAGTTACATAGCAGTTATATTTTAATGACGGTTATTTGTAAAAGGGAATATTAAATTGATTAAATTATCAGCGGTTCGTTATGATCTAGATAACAATATCGCTGTGAAAATTTGATTGATCATCAGATTGTCTAATTCATATTTCCATATTAGTTTCTCGCTTTTTAAATGATTGTGTTGTATTTTTAAATTTTTAATTAAATTAATGTTTTTATTTAGTTGCAACTAATTTTTGTGCAAGATCTCCTGAAACTAAAGAGAATAATGCCGGCACAAGTCTACTATGCATTCTATCCAATGTCTTTAAATTACGATAGTTCTTCTTCCGGATGCAGAGTAAGTTAACGATAATCATATATGGGGCTTATTTTTCCAGAATGGAAGCGATACCTTGTCCTTACACACCGCTAATTACATCACAGTATAACTGTTCTTGCGAATACGTACGCATGGATTTAGCACTTTTGATATAATACTTTAATTGTCACGGGGACCTAGAAATACACTATTTTTGATAAAAACATTCAGTGAATAATTCAATCAGGCACACTAACGAATGTACCAATAGGCGAAAATAAACGAACCAAGAAAGAAATATACTTATTACAAACTGTTGCTAAAGAATCTCTTTACTACGTTTGAAGTTTGTTGAGTGTTTTAGACGTATTAGTAAATGGTATAGTGCAAGACTTCGCAACCAGTGGGACGCACCTCTATAGAGGGTACGTAGAGGGATGAGAGATCAAGGCAGCCGCGGAATGCTTTGCATTTTCAAAAAAAGAAAAATAAACGCGTAGGTATAAATCATAATATAATAACATATTTATTAATAGAGTCGGCTTCCTTTATGTTTCACAATGCGACTTCCACAAGAATCTAATAACTATAATTCTAGAGTACCTAGAATCGACCAGTTGGTACAGAACATAGCAAACAACTCACAAGTAACACAAATATAAATAAAATAAATAATTTGTTTGATAATACAAGTAATAAAAGAAAAGTAGATTCTTTGCCTTGTTAAATTGATTAAAGTATATTTTGTATAAATGAAAGTTTAAATTGACAAATATGTATAAATTAGCAGGCAGACTTAGTTTTGCACCATATGCTGTAATAAAGATTAGAAGTCTCACCAAGTCAAAATGATCACAAGTCAGATGGGATAATGCGACAACATTGTAGCTATATTTGTTTTGCAAATAAGAGCCGTACGGGCGATTTATTACTTAAATTGTAAATAGTCTCTTAGAGAAAATTTTAAAGAAATGAACATATTAATTTTGGCATCGCAATATATTTATGAAAAGGTAATATATGTACATAAAAACATAAAAGGTTATGATAGTAATAAAGATGTTCTTATTTTAAACGCTAGGGACAAACATGAGCTCGTTATACAAGTTACTACACTTTATAGAATTTAATGAAGCGACAGTAGCCTCATGGCAGGGCGCGGACCGCGAACTCAAAAAGGTCGTGGGTTCGAATCCGCCATTCGACTACTGGCGTGAACCACTCGTAACACAAGCAGTTTAAGCTTACCACGAGTGGATAAGGGGATTATTAGTAATATTTATAGCATTGTTAATATTCTTTAAAAAAAAATTGAATTAGTAATTCTATTATGGGGTGGTGCTTTTTTACAACAAAATCCGACAAAATGTACAAAAGTTGTCAAAAAATAAGTTGAAATGTTTTATTAAACAAAAATCGTACAAAAAGTTTATTATTAGGTACATCAAAGAATACGTAATAAAAATAACCCCTGGGAATGCTCATCGCCACCATGCCTGTTCTATTAGAATTCATTTAAAAATTATACATACAAAATGATTGTAAAGTGAAATATGTTTAAAAAAGTTCCGCTGGGTTTCTTGCTGGTTCTTCCCTGCACCAAGGTATTTTTAGAACCAGTGGTAAATAAATAAAAACATAACTTTCCATAAGTATTATGCAATAATCTATACAGAATAATGAAGGTGGTTTTACAAAAATAAGTGATATTCATACTAGGATCAGACACAAGCTAGTAGTACCAGTTACTCGACTCCACCGAATCAGTAATTAATTTTTGGGGCGGTGGATATGCTTTTACAAGTGGTAAAATTAAAATTTTGTACAACCAACTTCAATATAAATAAAATGAGAAAATCATCAATGTAGTCGAAGTCAATTGAATATGCATTATTAAGGATAACTCAAAAACTACTAACACAGCTGCTATTTTACGCTGGTATTCTGTGAGAGCGTGGTCCTTTCCCGGTCGAACCGACCCATTCGTGCTGCAACTGCAGCGTGGCTCTACCACGAGAGAAATTTCGGAGAGTGTGCGCAGAAATTGCATGACTTAATTTTTTCCTCTTCATCATCATCGGACTATCAGACGCTCGTCAGGCATTTTTATTTTTTTATAATTTCTTTCCGACATACCACTTATTCAAACGGTTAGCTTTGTCGTTCATAACGCGTACAGAAAAGGAGTGAAATGATTTCAGACCTTTTCGATACCTTTATTCAATACTGGTGATCCACCCCGCCTTTGCACAAGTGATTTTTGGATCTTGACAACAAGCGCCACCTACCGGGTTCAAAGGTGAATCTATACCATCTAGGGATCTATTTGCCATCTAAACAGCACACATCATCAAATCCGCCGAGCCGTTTTTGAGTAAAAGCGAGACTAACGGATAACAATTGATTTTTATATACAACATGCATCGATCACTAATATAAAATAGGTTTTTATTAGTGATCGATGACAACATGTAACAAATACCCTGATTTATTAATTTAATTTAAATAAATATTTATTTGCAAATTGTATGTGGTTTTATTACTCAGCATTGTCCGGGGACTAAAGAGTAAACTAATCAACTTGCTTACGTGCATCGAGAGCTTCAAATAGCAAGGTCGAGTAAATAATTAAATTAGTCACAGTGGATCGATTCTTAACAAAGCCATGCTGCTGTGGCAATATAACGTTACGTAAAAGCGGATAAATGGCATTATGTACTAATCGTTAAAAAATCTTCGCTAACGTAGATAGTATGGAGATGGGTCTATAATTTTCAACTTTTTTCTTAGACCCTCCTTTGTGTACGGGCACTATTCTAGCAGTTTTCCAGACTTTGGGAAAAAATTCCACATTGCAAAACAAAAAAAAAAAAACAATTATTATACAAGAGGCATACTGGTTCATCAATAACCTCAGCAGTTGCTTTTAGAAACAGAGCATGGACATTGTCCACCCGGCACCCTTCGTTACATCTAACATCTTTAATTGGTTAGTGACTTCAAGTTTTGTGAGTTTGATGTCGTTTATAAGAATATCAGGTGTTTTAGTATCGTCAACAATGATATCTTGAATATCAAAGTCATAAGTGACCATAGTTGGCTCAAAAACCGATTGAAAAAAGCTAGAGAATATTGAGCAAACTTCGTTAGGACCTGTAGCCACCCTTAAAATTAACAGTACTCGGTATGTCAGAGATCTTTTTACGATTTTTCAAATTAGTCCAAAAGAATTTACTGTTATCCCTAATACTACTCTCTACTTTACTAATATAGTTATTATAGCAACGCTCTGAAACTTTTTTGAATTTATTCCTGTATATGGAAAAGATATTGTAATTCGATTCACTTCGATATTTTTTCATTTTTGTCCAAGTCCGGTTTTTTTATTGTATATCTGAATTAATTCAGGCGTAAACCAACAAGGGAAACGATTAGTTTTGACTTCTTTGATTGGCGCATGTTTTTGAGACTGTGATTTCCAATGGATTTTTGATATGTTGTAATGAATACGTGGGACGTATCCCTAATATAGCCACGCTGCAGCTATATCATGGTTGTAGCACGAATGTGTCGGCTCGACCAGGCTCGTGTGAGAGCAATGTTGCTTTGCAAATTCATATAGTGAAATAAATATAAGGCGAATTCCGCATAAATTAATATATTGTAATAAAAATATTTTTACAGTATATTAACTACAGTAAGTTAATAAACGTAATATGAATTATACGTGACAGAGCCACACTGTAGTTATATTATAGTTGTAGCATCAATGGCTCGGCTCGACCGGGTTACGACGCTCTCACATAATAGCAGCGTAAAATAACACAATGCTACTGTGCTTCGTATGGTAAGTGTAGAAAATCAGAGACCATTTTTACTGGAAACGAGACATTATATCTCAGTACTTAAAAGTGATATCCCATTTGTAATTTGATTCTTATTTGAGGATAAATGTAGATTGTCCATGGGGCACAAGGACCACTTATGTGTCCTGTAGACATCGACATTTATGGTGGACTGGGTATTTGTTTGTCACCCTTTATTCTACAAAAAAGAATAATAATAATAATAATAATAATAATAATAATATAACTATAAATCATTGGAGCGACCAAAGGTATGTGGAGCGGGCCAAGGACCGGATCAGGCTGACATTATCGCATTCTGGCGTGGCCTGTGGTCAGAGCCCGTAAACCACAGCGAGGGCCCTTGGATGGAAGTTGTGGCGAGCCAGGGTGCGAGTGTTACGCCTATGGACCCCATCACAATAACGCCGGAAGACGTGGCTGAGGCGGTCCGTAGGGCCCCGAACTGGAAATGTCCGGGGCTCGACGGGTTGCATCATTACTGGCTGAAGGGGTTCATAGTGTGTCACGCTGTGCTCGCCCGACAGTTTCAAGAGGCTCTCGACCAGAAGTCGCTCCCGAGCCTCTTCACTACTGGGATCACTCACTTGGTTCCTAAAGATCAGGATACCACAGACCCGAGCAAATACCGCCCCATCACGTGTCTACCCACCATATATAAGACACTGACATCCATTTTGAGCGCGAGAATCACTCGGCACCTGGAGCTAAACCAGGTGATGTCACGCGCTCAAAATGGATGTCGGGGCGGTGGTCGTGGAACCAAGGAACCACTCCTCATTGACGCGGTCATAGGCAAAGTGGTGAAACGCAACCGTCGGAACTTCTCTGCCGCCTGGATAGACTACAGAAAGGCGTTCGACTCGGTGCCCCATACATGGCTAAAGAGGGTCCTCGAGCTGTACAAGATTGACTGTACAGTTAGAGACTTCCTCGAGCAGTGTATGGGGCAGTGGAGTACGATCCTTTGTCATCTGGGCGAGCGGATGATGGCTGCGGAGCACCACATAAGGATAAGAAGGGGTATCTTCCAGGGCGATTGTCTGAGTCCAATCTGGTTCTGCCTCTCTCTGAACCCTCTCAGTACCTTACTGGAGGGCTCCGGGAGGGGATTTCAGCTTAGGAAAGGAGGTACAAAAGTGACCCACCTTTTCTATATGGATGACCTCAAGTTATTCGCCTCCAGTCGCTCCCATCTTATGGAACTGCTAAACATCACTTGTGAATTTAGCAGTTCTATTGGAATGGAGCTGGGAACGGATAAGTGTGCGGTCCTCCATGTTGAAGGGGGGAGGGTTGCTAACTCTGAGGGCATAGACTTCTCTATGCCCGTTAACTTAAGGACCCTTTCCGAGGCTGAAACATACCGATACCTGGGTATGTCACAGAACATCGGTATCGATGAGGCTGGTATGAAACAGTCAGTTTGCGACGTGTTTTATGCACGCTTGACCAAAGTGCTTAACAGCCTTTTGTCCGGTGTGAATAAGACACACGCATATAACGGCTGGGTCATGCCTGTCCTCATGTATACCTTTGGCATACTCAGGTGGACTCAGACTGAACTTAACGCCCTGGATAGAAAAGTCCGCACTACCATGACGTCCCACAGGATGCATCATCCGAGATCGTCGGTAATGAGGCTGTACTTGCCGCGAAAGCATGGTGGGCGTGGCTTCTTGAGCGCGCTCACCATGCATAATCGCGAAGTGTGCAGCCTCCGTAATTACTTCCTGACGAGATCGGATGATCCATTCTATAATGACGTCATTTCCAGTGATAAAGGGCTTACCCCTCTATCCTTAGCCCACGAGCAATGGCAGGACCCAGCAGTGCTTAGCATTTCCGATCGGGAGACCGTATGGAAGGAGAAAGAGCTCCACGGGAGGTACTACAGGGCTCTTCATGAGCCCTTCGTAGATACAGTCGCCTCCCTCAACTGGCTACGTTTCGGTGACCTCTTCGGGGAAACCGAGGGTTTTGTCTGTGCAATACAGGATCAGGTTATTAAGACCAACAACTATCGGAGATACATCCTAAAGGATGGCACCGTCGACGTCTGTCGAGCTTGTCGCCATCCCGGTGAGTCACTTAGGCATGTCATCTCCGGTTGTTCGACGCTTTCTAACTCTGAGTACTTGCACAGGCACAACCTAGTAGCCAGAATTCTACACCAGGAGCTCGCTCTGAAATACGGTCTCGTGGACCGGAAATTGCCGTATTACAAGTACTTGCCGGAAGCCGTGCTTGAAAATGACCGCGCCAGACTCTACTGGGACCGGGCCATCATCACAGACAGGACTATTCTTGCGAATAAGCCTGATATTGTGCTGATGGACCGGGCACAGTCAAGGATATTTTTGGTCGATATTACCATCCCGTATGACGAGAACCTCGTGAAAGCCGAAACAGATAAGCGATCAAAATATCTGGACCTGGCTCACGAGGTGACCGACATGTGGGGTGGTCTGCCGACCGAAATTATTCCTGTAGTCGTCTCTGCAAACGGGCTAATCCCAGTTAGCCTCTCTGGTCATCTGAGGCGACTGGGACTCCGTCACGGACCGCTCCGGGCTCAAATGCAGAAGGCGGTGCTCCTTGATACTGCCCGCATCGTCCGCCGGTTTCTTTCCCTTTCCCCCTAACCCTTGGCCGTTTGGTCTCCCCTGCCGAGGGCTTCCATCTGGTTGGGCTTTTATTTATTTATGTATTTTTGTATTTATTTTATTTTATTGATATTTATGTATATTTATCTTTTCATTTTCATTTTCATTTATAATTATATATTTATACATCCCAACCAGATGAGAAAACTATATAGATACCCCACAATAATGATAATAATAATAATGCATGCATGCGCAGCATGCCTCTCGAAAATCGACCGCGACTTCCCCGCATACCCCTAAGCAAGCGAAATCGGGCTGTCGTGAGGGCTCTTAACCCAATGCTGGTAACCTATTTGGAAGCCAGCCGGGACCTTTGCGACACGGACTCAGTTCTTTTTGGCGCCGCAGTGGCAGCTTTCCGTATTATTGGCGCCAAACTTCCCATGGCTGGACGCGCTACTAAACAAAGTAGCGCCATCCCAGCCTGGAGAAAAAGAATTGAGGACCGTATCGCAAAGGCAAGGGCCCTTATCGGCAGACTGATAAGCTTCAGGTCGGGTAATAATAGACCGAGGGTTGTGCGCACCGTTAGAATGGCGTTTGCTGGGACAAATATCAGTTTGTCCCAGCCGGACATCACGCAGAAACTAACGGAGCGCATAGACGACCTGAAGCAAAAGATTGCTGCTTGGGGGAAGCGGATTCGCCGATTTACCGAGAGGTCAAGGCGGTTCAACCAGAATCGTCTCTTCCAGAGTGATCAGAAGAGGCTCTACAAATCATTGGAGCGACCAGAGGTATGTGGAGCGGGCCCAGGACCGGATCAGGCTAACACTGTCGCATTTTGGCGTGGCCTGTGGTCAGAGCCCGTAAACCACAGCGAGGGACCTTGGACGGAAGTTGTGGCGAGTCAGTGTGCGAGTATTACGCCCATGGACCCCGTCATCATAACGCAGGATGACGTAGCTGAGGCGGTCCGTAGAGCCCCGAACTGGAAAAGCCCGGGACTCGACGGACTGCATCACTACTGGCTGAAGGGGTTCATGGTGTGTCACGCTGTGCTCGCCCGTCAGTTTCAAGAGGCTCTCAACCAGAAGTCGTTCCCTAGCCTCTTCACTACTGGGATCACTCATTTGGTTCCTAAAGACCAGGTTACCACAGACCCGAACAAATACCGCCCCATTACGTATCTACCCACCATATATAAGACACTGACATCCATTTTGAGCGCGAGAATCACTCGTCACCTGGAGCTAAATCAGGTGATGTCACGCGCTCAAAATGGATGTCGGGGCGGTGGTCGTGGAACTAAGGAACCACTCCTCATAGACGCGGTCATTGGCAAAGTGGTGAAACGCAACCGTCGGAATTTCTCCGCCGCCTGGATAGACTACAGAAAGGCATTCGACTCGGTGCCCCATACATGGCTAAAGAGAGTCCTCGAGCTGTACAAGATAGACTGTACAGTGAGAGACTTCCTCGAGCAGTGTATGGGGCAGTGGAGTACGATCCTTTGTCATCTGGGTGAGCGGATGATGGCTGCGGAGAACCACATAAGGATAAGAAGGGGTATCTTCCAGGGCGATTGTCTGAGTCCAATCTGGTTCTGCCTCTCCCTGAACCCCCTCAGTACTTTACTGGAGGGCTCCGGGAGGGGATTTCAGCTTCGGAAAGGAGGTACAAAAGTGACCCACCTTTTCTATATGGATGACCTCAAGTTATTCGCCTCCAGTCGCTCCCATCTTATGGAATTGCTAAACATCACTTGTGAATTTAGCAATTCTATTGGAATGGAGCTGGGAACGGATAAGTGTGCGGTCCTCCATGTTGAAAGGGGAAGGGTTGCTCACTCTGAGGGCATAGACTTATCTATGCCCTTCAACTTAAGGACCCTTTCCGAGGCTGAAACATACCGATACCTGGGTATGTCACAGAACATCGGTATCGATGAGGCTGGTATGAAACAGTCAGTTTGCGACGTGTTTTATGCACGCTTGACCAAAGTGCTTAACAGCCTTTTGTCCGGTGTGAATAAGACACACGCATATAACGGCTGGGTCATGCCTGTCCTCATGTATACCTTTGGCATACTCAGGTGGACTCAGACTGAACTTAACGCCCTGGATAGAAAAGTCCGCACTACCATGACGTCCCACATGATGCATCATCCGAGATCGTCGGTAATGAGGCTGTACTTGCCGCGAAAGCATGGTGGGCGTGGCTTCTTGAGCGCGCTCACCATGCATAATCGCGAAGTGTGCAGCCTCCGTAATTACTTCCTGGCGAGATCGGATGATCCATTCTATAAGGAAGTCATTTCTTGTGATAAAGGACTTACCCCTCTATCCTTAGCCAACGAGCAATGGCAAGACCCGGCAGTGCAGACAATTTCCGACCGGGAGACCGTGTGGAAGGAGAAGGAGCTCCACGGGAGGTTCTACAAGGCTCTACATGAGCCTTTCGTAGACACAGTAGCCTCCCTCCACTGGCTACGCTTTGGTGATCTCTTCGGGGAAACCGAGGGTTTTGTCTGTGCAATACAGGATCAGGTTATTAAGACCAACAACTATCGGAGATACATCCTAAAGGATGGCACCGTGGACATCTGTCGAGCTTGTCGCCATCCCGGTGAGTCACTTAGGCATGTCATCTCCGGTTGTTCGGCGCTTTCTAACTCCGAGTACTTGCACAGGCACAACCTAGTAGCCAGAATTCTTCACCAGGAGCTCGCTCTGAAATACGGTCTCGTGGATCGGAAATCGCCGTATTACTAGTACTTGCCGGAAGCCGTGCTCGAAAATGATCGCGCCAGGCTCTATTGGGACCGAGCCATCATCACGGACAGGACTATTCTTGCGAATAAGCCTGATATTGTGCTGATGGACCGGGCACAGTCAAGGATATTTTTGGTCGACATTACCATTCCGTATGACGAGAACCTCGTGAAAGCCGAAACAGACAAGCAAACAAAATATCTGGACCTGGCTCACGAGGTGACCGACATGTGGGGTGGTCTGCCGACTGAAATTATTCCTGTAGTCGTCTCTGCAAACGGGCTAATCCCAGTCAGCCTCTCGGGTCATCTGAGGCGACTGGGACTACGTGGCGGACCGCTCCGGGCTCAAATGCAGAAGGCGGTGCTCATCGATACCGCCCGCATCGTCCGCCGGTTTCTTTCCCTTTCCCCCTAACCCTCGGCCGTTTGGTCTCCCCTGCCGAGGGCCTCCGTCTGGTTGGGCTTTTATTTATTTATGTATTTTTATATTTATTTTATGTTATTGATATTTATGTATATTTATCTTTTCATTTTCATTTATAATTATATATTTATAGAACCCAACCGGATGAGAAAACTATATAGATACCCCATAATAATAATAATTTCAGATTATAGGTCCAGTAGATCAAAACGAAGTTTCAGATTATAGGTCCAGTAGATCAAAACGAAGGATATAAATACTTAGGGTATCAGCAATCGCAACAAATACATCACAGGGTAACTAAGTCTACATTAACACGACAATTTAAAATGAGATTGCATAAAATATTAAATACACAATTGAACTCCCGAAACACAATTAAAGCTATTAACACATTCGCAATACCTGTATTAAACTATTCTTTTGGAATAATAAAATGGTCGCAGACTGACCTTAGAAAATTACAACGAATAATTAACACCACTATGACTAAATATAGAAAACACCATCCACGCTCATGTGTTCAGCGACAGACATTGCCAAAAAGAGAAGGAGGAAGGGGACTCATAGACATTCAGAACTTACACAATAAACAAATAATATCACTGAGAGCATTTTTTCATTTACGATCGCAAGAATCTTTGTTACATAAGGCTATGGTAAAAGCTGACAAAAAATTCACTCCTCTCAACCTTTCAGAAACTAATGTAGAATTGACTGAGAAGACAAATCAGGAGAAAGTGCGGATTTGGCAACAAAAATCTCTTCATGGGCGCCACCGTTTAGACTTGATGGATTCAAACGTAGATAAAGATGCCTCCAACGCCTGGCTAAAACGCGGTGAATTATTTCCTGAAACAGAAGGATTCATGCTCGCAATTCAAGACCAGGTTATTGAGACAAAAAATTACCGCAAGCACATAATAAAAGAAATCAATCTACAGGACGATTCAACACATTATTGGGGCATGTAAAGCAATAGCACAAACCGATTATAAGCACAGACACGATCAGGTTGCATCTATTATACATCAATCATTAGCGTATTATCACAAACTAATTAAAGACAGAGTTGCTTATTATAAATACGTACCTGAAGTAATTTTAGAATCCGCTAATTTTAGATTGTACTGGGATCGAACCATAATAACTGATAAGACTGTTCACTATAATAGACCGGACTTAACTTTATTTGATAAAAGTAACAAATCTGTTTACCTTATTGATATAGCTATACCAAACACCCACAATCTAAGTCAAACATACACTGAAAAGATTACAAAATACTTCGATTTGACAATGGAAATAAAAAGTCAATGGCAGGCCAAAGACGTAAAAGTGGTTCCTATTGTCATTTCGGCTACTGGAGTAGTACCAAAATCCTTACATAATAGTCTAAAATTACTTCAGTTACACTCTTCAATATATGTAGAATTACAGAAAGCTGTTATTTTAAATACCTGTAGGATTGTGCGTAAATTTTTGTCCTATGATAGGTAAGAAGTAAGAACACATTTTTATTTATTTACAGCTTCTATACACATAAGACATATCATTTTAGCTTGGTGTAAAGCCCGCTGAATATATCTTTCTTTACCCCTCAAAACGGGAGATAAAAGAAATAATAATAATAATAATAATATAATAAAATAATAGGGCGTAGGGAAGTGACGACCCCATCGCCCGCTGATGTAACGGTTATGTGACAAAACCGCTACGTCAGCGCAGTCAGTCAGCACCTTGCCAAGAGGTGTTAGTGCCGTGCCTCGGCAAAAATTGAAGGTGCCAAGGCCCGCTTGTGCACATGGCCTAACCATGAAACGGCGCCGGGTCTGGGCGTCTCCCGCTAAATGACGCCCTAAAATGGATGATGGAAGTAAATGGAACGCGCAAAGGGCCGCTGCCTGGAGGTCGCCAGGGCGCGTCTGGAGCTGGCGCTGGACGCGACAGCATGCGAACCGCCAGCCGAGCGCGAGGTGCTGCACGACCACCCAGCAGCTCCTCGCATCCATCATCCCCACCAGCTGGCTTGGTGTCGGCAGGGTCTTCGCGGGCTCAGCAATCGGCACCCGCCACTGGTGGAGTACGCCGCATGCGTTGGACAACCCAGATGAACAGCAACGCATTGCGGGCGTATTTTAGGGCGAAGGGGGGAGAAACTGGAGGTTTTGCGTATCGGGCAAGGATGCATCGACTTTTTGCTGAGCTGGAGCCATCTGTAACCGTCACCGAGCAAAACCTGGCAGACCGAGTTCGGTATATCTTGCGCTCAAATACATTTGATGTCACCGAACTCGAACGGCTACGACGTGAGGCTGTTCCTTCATCGGTTGAAAATGCTGCGGCTGAGGATGCGGCGCCACAACTTGCTGAGCAAACGGCAAATGTGGATGCCGCCTTGAATAGGCCAGTTGTGGTTGATTCAAACGATGACGGAACAGTCGCCCAGGAACTGGAACTAGAGCAAATGAGGAGTACATTGGAAGAGGCGATTGTGGAAACGCGCAGTACGCCTCTCGAAAATCGACCGCGACTTCCCCGCTTAGCCCTAAGCAAGCGGAATCGGGCTGTCGTGAGGGCTCTGAACCCAATGCTGGTTACCTATTTGGAAGCCAGCCGGGACCTTTGCGAGACGGACTCAATTCTTTTTGGCGCCGCACTGGCAGTCTGCCGTATTATAGGCGCCAAACTTTCCACGGCTGGACGCGCTACTGGACAAAGTAGTGCTATCCCAGCCTGGAGAATAAGAATTGAAGAACGTATCGCAAAGGCTAGGGCCCTCATCGGCAGACTGATATGCTTCAGGTCAGGCAATACCAGGCCAAGGATTGTGCGCACCGTCAGGATGGCGTTTGCTGGGACAAATGTTAGTTTGTCCCAGCCGGATATAATGCAAAAACTGACGGAGCGCATAGACGACCTGAAGCAAAGAATAGCTGCTTGGGGAAAGCGGATTCGGCGATATACCGAGAGGTCGACACGGTTCAACCAGAATCGTCTCTTCCAGAGTGATCAGAAGAGGCTCTATAAATCATTGGAGCGACCAATAGTAAGTGGAACGGGCCCTGCACCAAATCAGGCCGACACGGTCGCATTCTGGCGCAGCCTGTGGTCAGAGCCCGTAAACCACAACGAGGGCCCTTGGACGGAAGTTGTGGCGAGTCAGTGTGCGGGTATTACGCCCATGGACCCCGTCATCATAACGCCGGATGACGTAGCTGAGGCGGTCCGTAGGGCCCCGAACTGGAAAAGTCCGGGGCTTGACGGGCTGCATCACTACTGGCTGAAGGGATTCATGGTGTGTCACGCTGTGCTCGCCCGACAGTTTCAAGAGGCTCTCAACCAGAAGTCGCTCCCAAGCCTCTTCACTACTGGGATCACTCATTTGGTTCCTAAAGATCAGGGTGCCACAGACCCGAGCAAATACCGCACCATCACGTGTCTACCGACCATATACAAGACACTAACATCCATTTTGAGCGCGAGAATCGCTCGTCACCTGGACTTAAATCAGGTGATGTCGCGCGCTTAAAATGGATGTCGGGGCGGCGGTCGTGGAACCAAGGTACCACTCCTCATTGACGCGGTCATTGCAGAGCAGTGTATGGGGCAGTGGAGTACGATCCTCTGTCATCTAGGCGAGCGGATGACGGCTGCGGAAAGCCGCATAAGGATAAGAAGGGGTATATTCCAGGGCGACTGTAAGAGTCCAATCTGGTTCTGCCTCTCTTTGAACCCTCTCAGTACTTTACTGGAGGGCTCCGGGAGGGGATTTCAGCTTCGGAAAGGAGGTACAAAAGTGACCCACCTTTTCTATATGGATGACCTCAAATTATTCGCCTCCAGTCGCTCGCATCTTATGGAATTGCTAAACATCACGTGTGAATTTAGCAATTCTATTAGAATGGAGCTGGGGACGGATAAGTCCTCCATGTTGAGAGGGGAAGGGTTGCTAACTCTGAGGGCATAGACTTATCTATGCCCGTCAACTTAAGAACCCTTTCCGAGGCTGAAACATACCGATACCTGGGTATGTCACAGAACATCGGTATCGATGAGGCTGGTATGAAACAGTCAGTTTGCGACGTGTTTTATACACGCTTGACCAAAGTGCTTAACAGCCTTTTGTCCGGTGTGAATAAGACACATGCATATAACGGTTGGGTCATGCCTGTCCTCATGTATACCTTTGGCATACTCAGGTGGACTCAGACTGAACTTAACGCCCTGGATAGAAAAGTCCGCACTACAATGACGTCCCATAGGATGCATCATCCGAGATCGTCGGTAATGAGGCTGTACTTGCCGCGAAAGCATGGTGGGCGTGGCTTCCTGAGCGCGCTCACCATGCATAATCGCGAAGTGTGCCGCCTCCGTCATTACTTCCTGGCGAGATCGGATGATCCATTCTATAATGACGTCATTTCTAGTGATAAAGGACTTACCCCTCTATCCTTAGCCAACGAGCAATGGGAAGACCCGGCAGTACAGAGCATTTCCGACCGGGAGACCGTATGGAAGGAGAAGGAGCTCCACGGGAGGTACTACAGGGCTCTACATGAGCTTCACGTAGATACAGCCGCCTCCCTCAACTGGCTACGTTTCGGTGACCTCTTCGGGGAAACCGAGGGTTTTGTCTGTGCAATACAGGATCAGGTTATTAAGACCAACAACTATCGGAGATACATCCTAAAGGATGGCACTGTCGACGTCTGTCGAGCTTGTCGCCATCCCGGGGAGTCACTTAGGCATGTCATCTCCGGTTGTTCGGCGCTTTCTAACTCTGAGTACTTGCACAGGCACAACCTAGTAGCCAGAATTCTTCGCCAGGAGCTCGCTCTGAAATACGGTCTCGTGGATCGGAAATTGCCGTATTACAAGTACTTGCCGGAAGCCGTGCTCGAAAATGATCGCGCCAGGCTCTATTGGGACCGGGCCATCATCACAGACAGGACTATTCTTGCGAATAAGCCTGATATTGTGTTGATGGACCGGGCACAGTCAAGGATATTTTTGGTCGACATTACCATTCCGTATGACGAGAACCTCGTGAAAGCCGAAACGGATAAACGAACAAAATATCTGGACCTGGCTCACGAGGTGACCGACATGTGGGGTGGTCTGCCGACTGAAATTATTCCTGTAGTCGTCTCTGCAAACGGGCTAATCCCAGTCAGCCTCTCGGGTCATCTGAGGCGACTGGGACTACGTGGCGGACCGCTCCGGGCTCAAATGCAGAAGGCGGTGCTCATCGATACCGCCCGCATCGTCCGCCGGTTTCTTTCCCTTTCCCCCTAACCCTCGGCCGTTTGGTCTCCCCTGCCGAGGGCCTCCATCTGGTTGGGCTTTTATTTATTTATGTATTTTTATATTTATTTTATGTTATTGATATTTATGTATATTTATCTTTTCATTTTCACTTATAATTATATATTTATAGAACCCAACCAGATGAGAAAACTATATAGATACCCCATAATAATAATAATAATATTTTTTATTGACACGAAGTAAGGATTACATTATTTATCTTTAGACATTTGAACAAATGGTATGAGTTATGAAAGAATGATGAAGGAATGTCCAACAATAAATAATAATAATAATAATAATCTTTATTTCAGACAAGAGTCCATAAATTGGTTTGTAACATAACATTATTATAGAATCGTTGTTAGTCAAATTGCTTAAAAATCTAAGAAAAGAAAAAAAATAATCATACATCATAGTGTATGTGTAAGTTACCATGTTATTTTTTAAAATAAAGATAAAATTTTTAGGCTTTATTTAAAAAAAAATAACATGGTAACTTGGCAACATAATATTAAATAGTAGATCGTCGACACCGCTGAGTTCATTAATCAGCAGAATAGTAGGAAATCGAACTCTACCTAATGTCAGTTCTATGTAGTTTTATACAAAATCTCAGTTTTAGCAATGTATCTGAACTAGTATCAACAGTAGTCTTAGTAAATCCCTAATGTATGTATTAATACTTTTAGGTTTAAATAAAAATCCAAAATTCTACAAAAAATAAACAAAATTTATTAAAAATAAAAATCGAAAGAAATATGTAATATAAGCATTAGCTCCATCTACCGATTATTATTATAAACAGAAAAATTGTTCTTTTTATTTTTGAACACTATTTCATTTTTTTGTTTATAGTACGCCAACGTACCTTGGATATCGAAAAGAAGAAAGGAAGGAAATGTTTTGAACCTTTCGACACCAGCCAATAACTAACTATATAATATTTCATTGGAAAGCTCGATTTTGTTTGTAATTTGTAACTTACTTCAATCTGACAAGTTTAATATATCGCATATTAGGCCAAAATTTAAAATTATATCTATACATATACTTCACGATTTTGCAAGAATTTTCTGCTTGAAACGACTACTTCATAAAATCTGTTGTTTGTGGTGATTTTTCAGACATCAATGTCTAAGGGATCTTCAAGAAAGAGTATATAAATAGAGAGAGTGATATATACTTTTTGTCGGCAAACCATCTGCTATTCTTTAGGTGTTAAATATGTTTATGTGCGATAGTAATTACTTTCCTTTAGGTGAGTCGCATTCTCATTTACCTCCTCGTTTATTAAAAAAAAAACTGTGGTTGAAATAATACTAGTTTTTACGGAATTTATCGCGTATATTTAACTTTTTAAATACCCGACGTTTCGAACGCTTTACAGCACTCATGGTCACGGGCGGGACGGGATATACGCGATAAATTCCGTAAAAACTAGTATTATTTCAATGTGTAGTGTTCGCGTAAATATAAGAAAAACTGTGGTCTTAAATCATTAATCTTTTTTACTACAAACTCATACAAAAATATTAAAAATGCTTTGTAACTTTAATCTTTTATCACTTGAAATTGTGAAACATTATTTACGTTTTATTCGAGATAAACTTTAATTACTACTAAAGAAATTGAGTTTGTTGATAAATGAACTGGTATTTAATTTCAGATCATACAAATCTCTTACGTTGTATAATATAGTTACGTTTGTAGAATTGATATATAGACAATGGCATTGATAATAATTTAATAGTGTTCACATTCAACCTTTGTGAAAGGGAAAACCTTTCATTACATTTTTATTACTAGAAGGAACTGAGATATATTTACATAACCGTAGAAATATTTAGCAACAATTTAAAGGACGCATTAGATATGTTTTATTAATCCACGGCTTTTATAGTCGTGTTTAACCTTTTACAATGAATTCCTTTTAATTTCGTTAGAGTTTTATTTGATGACAATATTAGTATTTACCCATAATATATACATCTAAACATATAAATATTTAAGTGCCTGTATGTGATATCGAAATAACTGTCTTTTTATCGAGCTGAGGGGGCTAGTTAATATGCTAGTAAGATGTGAATAAACATTTTGACACATTTTTGTCCGTCTGTTTGTCTGCCTGTCTATTTGGGCTAAACTTAGGATTGGCAGAAACGATTGTATTGAAACTTGACAAACAGACAGAGAGCAATGCCAAAAGTGATCTAGGGTGTGGAAAACTTGGATATTTTTTGTTTGAAAATTCAAAAAAAGAAAATTGTTAAATAAATTGTCTTCTGTGATTATTTTATAACTAAATAATTAAATTTTAGGGATAATTTAATTAAATTTTTTGCTACGTGTCTTTCTAAAAAATTCTTAAAAGTTTAATTAAATTTTAGGGATAATTTAACTAAATTTTTTGCTACGTGTCTTTCTAAAAAATTCTTAAAAGTTTAATGTCTTTAGAAAGTAACTTTTATCTAAATTTGACTAATCCAAATTACACAAATGGTAATATTTCTGTAAGTAATTTGTGTTTTTAATGTATAAATTTACTTTTAAAGTTTGTGCCACAGGGTTTGTTTATGGCTTAATTAGAATCACTTGTTATATATTATTATATATAGATAAAATGTAATACTATTTTTCCTATTTTTTTTTTAAATAACATCTCATTAATTAATAGATCCTGGCGAAGCGGGACCGGACTAGCTAGTCTTTAAATAGTATGCTGTTACTGTTAACTAATAATTTTGTGTATTGTAGATATATAATTATCGTTAAATAATTGTTGGTAAGTCTGTTAGTGATCGTGTAAATTCGGAACAACTTGACCGGGTCATTATATAGGTATTTGATTTATCAAGGCAATGGTTCATAGTTACGCTGGCATCCAATAAGTGGTGCTGTAGCCAAGTATTAAAAAGAACTATATTTATGCACGAAGAAAGGTCATACTAACAATAAATTATATTGGTTAAGTCTCAAGAAAGAAAATTAAAAAATCTGCAATTTTAGTCGAGTATTTAATATTTTTTGTATTTAAAGTGTAAAAAGATCTCGCCACTTGCCTGGATGAACCGAACAGCATCTGCCAGGCACGATATTCATAAGTACGAGCATATTAATTTCCATTTTTCATGTTGATATTTAATAACTTAACTTTGTTATATTGTTAAATATTCTTCTTTTATTCTATCATCGATCCATAAAAATTGGGTACAACATAGGCCTATCGTGATGGAGTCAGGTATCGCTATAATTATTATACTTGGGAGGCAGATGGTCGACAGTATACTACGTTTAGCACCTTTGAAGCCGTCTTCCGTTATATTTGATTTGGTAGTTCTAAATATTTTACAGAATATGTAAAAAATATACAAATATAAGAGATGGTTGTACTGCCATACGTAATGAGACAAAATGAGATAATGGATTTTTCCGCCTCTTTCACTCGCCGAAGTTAGATATTATGCAGTATAAACTTCATTCACATTTATTTCATTAATAAATAAAACATAATTTAAACCGGCAGGGTTTTCTTAAAGTTGTAAGGTTCCGCTAGAATTTTTGTTATTCTGGGAACAGTGATAGGCTTTGGCAGATCTTCATAATCTGTGAAAACATCTACCGGTGCTTGGCTTAGTGCTTTTCTTTCGCCCATATAATAGAAGAATAAAGCTGTAAATATTAATATAAGAAGGGATAAAAGAACTACCATAGCAATTATTAGCGGTGTCCAAAAGCTAGGATTACTATTAGGTTCTTCAGTTATCGGACCTAATGTTGGGACAATTGTAGTTGTAATTATAACTTCGGGATTAATTGAAGTTGTGGATTGCTCTTCCTCTTTGTCTAAAGTGGTATATGAATCTTCGTCTACTGAATCTTCTGTTGTAGTAGTAAAATATGTCGTTGTTTCTTCAAACGTAGTACTCCATGGTGATGAGGTTTCATAGTCTGTTTCCGGTGTTTGGGTTAAAATCGTCATCTCTGTTTGAGTTGATTGCGTTGTTGCTTGTTCGGATGTTGTGACATCAGTATTCGATATCGACGGAACGCCTGTATCATCAGTTGTTTCTTGTGTTAATATCGTAGTTGTTATATCTATTTCACTTAATGTGGTTTCGGTCACGGTTTGGATTTCATCTGAAGTAGTAGTAATAATCGGATTGGTTATTTCAGACTGAATTGTCGTAACCATATCAGCAGTAGTAGAAAAATTTTCATCAGTCATAGTATATATTTGCGTAGTTGTTTGTTCTGTAGTAGTTACATGATCAGTTGTAGGTGTGTCATCATTAACGGTCGTTAAATAAACGTTCGCAGTTGTTTCTATAGGCGTTAGCGTCACAATATCATCCACTTGTGTTGTAGTAATAATATCAGTCTCTTCTAATGTAGTAGCTTCGGAGTCGGTTGGATTTGACTCGATTGTGGTGCTAGTTTGTTCTGCAGTTGCAGGTGTGTCATCATTAACGGTCGTTAAATAAACGTTTGTAGTTGTTTCTATAGGCGTTAGCGTCACAATATCATTCACTTGTGTTGTAGTAATAATATCAGTCTGATCTAATGTAGTAGCTTCGGAGTCGGTTGGACTTGACTCGATTGTGGTGCTAGTTTGTTCTGCAGTAGTGACATGATCAGTTGCAGGTGTGTCATCATTAACGGTCGTTAAATAAACGTTTGTAGTTGTTTCTATAGGCGTTAGCGTCACAATATCATTCACTTGTGTTGTAGTAATAATATCAGTCTCTTCTAATGTAGTAGCTTCGGAGTCGGTTGTACTTGATTCGATTGTGGTGCTAGTTTGTTCTGCAGTAGTGACATGATCAGTTGCAGGTGTGTCATCATTTACGGTCGTTAAATAAACGTTTGTAGTTGTTTCCATTGCTGTTATCGTTACAATATCATTCACTTGTGTTGTAGTAGTAATATCAGTCTCTTGTAATGTAGTAGCTTCAGAGTCGGTCGGACTTGACTCGATTGTGGTGGTAAAATATGTAGATTCTGTTAAGGTAATCAAGTCGCTAACTGTGGTAATGGCAGATGTGGAAGTTGAACTATCAGCCGTGGAACTAATATAAGAACTTGGTGTAGTTGTAGTGACGTCAAGAATATCCTGATATATTTCGCAAGTCTCTTCATTGTATTGTGGTGGAATATAACGAAAAGAATCAATAAGAACTATTGAGTCACTTGAAGCCATACCCATGAGAGATACCTGAAACGAATTATAAAGTTATTAGATGATTAGATGAAGACATAGATTTATCTTTCAATTTATGTTGTAATTGTTGTCAACCTGTGTCCAAATTGAAACATGTCGCCATGTATTTTAAAGACTATATTTCTTTAAATAAAGTAAATAAATCATATCGTCAATCAATAAGTAATATATCAATAAGTGAATCATATTTTAAAAATGCTATTTCCTTGGTTTCGATGAGTATCGAATGTTTTTTTTTTTGCGCAGCATGTGTGCACTACCACAGCACTCCTTTCGTTCTTTCGTTTTCCTCAGAAAATATACAAAATTTGACCTGCATAAAATTCAAAAATTTTATTAAACTAAGTTTGTATAAAAAGGGTTATTATAATATTAAGGAATTTATAGATGATAATAGCCCCTGTGAAAAGTTAAAGCTACCAAGTTATTTCTAATTTGTTTCGTGTTGTTAATTATAACATAATCTAGTGTAAGCTTTTTTTTAAGAAAAAGTCCTGCTGGGTTTCCTGCTGGTACTTCCCCAGCTAAACGTTTTTTTTTCCAAACCAGTGGTAAATGAAAAAAAGACTTTTAACCCTTATGTGAGTGACGAGGTACAAGGATGCCTTTGGCATTTTCAAATTCTAAAAAAGTATGTTTTACGCCCTATATGTAGCTGTGACTTCCTGAGGGCTCTTAACTATTTATAAATTACATATTTTTTTAATGTTTTGACTAGTCTACTATTTACAATGTTTTGTGGAAACCAAAACACATTTTGAACTCACAATCGAGTAACGAGGTACCCAGGTACCGCTTTGTGTTTTATTATGAGGAAAGTATTTTTAATTTCGTACAAAAATTATATAATAAACATTTCTCGAAGTATTTTATTTCTATAAAAATTACAAATTCTTTGTTCATACAGTATTAGGTACAGCTCTCGAAGCAGATGTTACATGTTGGACGAGTTACTGCATGTTCATCACAAACTGGTTTTCTGCAGTTAGTGCAAGCTTTTCGAGTTCTTCTTTGCTTGCATTTGAGTTCTCTGCATAGGTAACAACTTCCGACGACTGCAATACGCCCTGTAGAAAGTACAGGGAGAAAGTGTAGTGTGTCTCGTCTAGTTTGACTTATAGAAGTTGCAGATCCAAAAGAAATTGACGGCCTAAGTTCTCGGCCAAGCACGTCCTGCATTGCAGATCTCACATGTAATTTTGATGTCACAATGCAATTTTTTGATCTCTCTTCTATATTTTTACTACACAGTTGTAGACTCAATGATTTCAAAAACTTTCTACGTCTGTCACTCGAGACCAATTGTGGGTTACGTTCCATGTAAATAATATATGCTGCCAAAGCTGCAATGTCAATGACATTGTAAAAAAAGGGCTAAAGGCCACCGATTTGTTCTGAATTTTACGGTATATTCTGCTAACAGCTTATCCATGTTGTCCACTCCACTTTTGGTTTTATTATAATATAAAATTATTTCTGGCTTGGCAGTTTCCTCATTACTTTCAATAATTGGTGACATGTGCATTGGTGACAATATTATTACTGCTTTATTCTTTTTAGGTACGTAAGAGCACACAGTTGTTTCTTTGCTAAACGCGAAATAAGAAGAATAAACAGCCCTCTCCTTGTGTGCTTGCATATTTACAGGAAAAAACCGTTTATTTTTTCTTACCGTTCCAACTAGTGTCATATTCCACGAATTTAAGGAATGAGCCAAATGAATCGACGTAAAAAAATTATCCGTAGTTACATTCAGCCCTGAATTTTTATATTTAGCCATGAGATCTAATACAGTGCATTCTCCTACATTTGTTTGACGTATGCCAACACTTGACTTTCCTAAATATATTTATCCATTTAGGGGGTAGGAATTATTTGTATCACAAGCCCAGAATATTTTTATACGATACCTTTCGGGTTTTGATGGCATGTATTGAGTAAAGCAAGTCCGCCCACGATATCCATATAGCTGTTTGTCAACGGTAATACGTTCACGAGGCTTGTAGTTTTTATTCAAATTTGAAATGAACATAGTCCAAATATCTCGTATAGCAGCGGCTTTATCTGCTAACAAACGTTCAGGGCGCGTTACATCACTATCAAACCTTATGAAGCGTAGCAGTATTTTGAATCTATCATGGGACATCGCAGTCCGAAATAATGGTAGTTGACTGGATTTCCACAGTTCAGTCAAATGCTTTTTATTAGATCTATGCACCCCACTAAAATTAGAATACTAAAAAATGCATCCAATTCTTGTTCTGTGAATGGTTTGAATATTTTTTGTTTCGGTCGCTTGCTAATATCAGGGTAATTTTCCATCAGTTTATTATTGTATACTTCAGTAATCTTTGTCCCTTTCCGATTAGTTTCCTTCAAAATTATGTCACACATTTCATTGGACAATATATTTTTGAATATTTCCATTTGATTGTAAAGTTTGCTGAACGATGCAGCCCCGCCCCATTGACGAATAATATTTCTGTACTAGTTTGTGTTCTGGGAAGTGGTTCAGACTGCCACCGCATTCCATCTTTTGCGATAAGAATATTTTCAAACGATTCCCCTTCAAAACTCGCATCGGAATCATAAGAATCAATCTCATTTTCGACTTCAGCTTCTGGCTCAACATCCGAAGTTTCAAATCTACCCTCTTTAACTAAAGGAATATAATCATGTTCATTATCAGAAGCAACAAACTCACCTTCGTCACTAGAAGATTCTGCTAATATCTCTAGTAATTCTGTTGAATTATATCTTCGAACACATGATCTTTGTTGAGAAGTACTCTTTTTTTATAGAAGAAGGGGCAAACGATCAACCGCAACATCAGGAGAATTGCGGGTGCGTTGCCGGCCCTTTAGAAAGGAATTTACTCTTATTTACTATTTTAATTTACTCGCTCCAATATTCATAATGAAATAATTATAAACTCACAAAATACAAATATCTCGTACAATAGAAACAAACGTATACAGTCAAATGTCAAGCACGATGCATTGAATGGATTCAGTGTTTCTTGCGCGCCGATAACCATGTACCGCACCCACCGCTCCTCCGCTTTTATCGCCACAGGTTGTCAACTGTTTAGCTTAGCTAAAGTAATAATATTCAAAGTATGTGTAACACAAAAGTAGATCTTGATTGTTTACATTACGTATACACTGTATGAAGGTATCCGGGTATCTCGTCACTCTGTTAAAGGTGTTTTATATGTCACTCACATAAGGGTTAATACGTACTATTATTTATTATCTGTATTGAATCAAAAAGTTTGTGTTTCTGTTTCTTAATCTTTAAATTGTATAATGTACGTATAATTCATATAGCACCTTCAGAATAATAGTGACGTATCTTAAAAAATCCTTTTTTTTTGAGGAAATACAAAGTTATGAAACTGCAAACTTTTAACTTTGAACTGATTTAATTAATTCAATTTGTATGAAAACATATCAACTATTTGATTCCTGTATTAAGTTAAGTTTATGTTTTGTGAAATATGAGCAAAAAGAAAATGGTATGTTGCATATTATTAATTAAAATTAAGCTCTTTAAAAAGGTTACCAATTAAAGTCAGTATTACACAGAAACTACATTTTTTAAAAGACCGTTTACTTCTTAGGTCTCTTTTATTCTGAAATCATTTTACAGTTTTTATCCTATTTCAGAAAAGTGCACTACGAGAATAAACTGAAACTGTGTCACATAGCGAAACAAGTCATTTTATATTAAAAACAATCTGTGAAATTATACACTTTTGAATTTTAGAAGACTTTTATTATGTTATTGGCACAGAAAATAAACATAGTAATCTAGTTCGTTTGAGTTGAAATCTGCAATTATAAAATTAAAAATAGTAAAATCAATGAAAACAAATACACCCTTATGATTATTATATTATCTATATAGAAACAACTTTTTCATAGTACAATTATCACAATCATTCGTAAATCAGTCTTTTCAGGCTATGCTTTGAACAGCCAATGTTTATAATAAAGTAAAGTAAAAAAGTAAAGTTACAGCCTATATACGTCCCACTGCTGGGCACGGGCCTCTCCTCATTTCTGAGAGGGTTTTAGGGCAAGGAAGTTTCCGCCGCGCTGCCCCAATCGTTGGCGAATTCACATGTCTTCGCAATATTTTTTTTCTTATTCCTCAGACATGCAGGTTTCCTCACGATGTTTCCTTCACCGCCAAGCACGTGGTAAATCAGCACTTAAAATGGCAATTAAAAATTTCATTGGTGCCGGCGGGGATCAAACACGGGTAACTCGCGTTCTGTTATATTTATAATAATTAAGTTTAATTTTATTTTACAAATACAAGAACTTGTACTTAACAATTACAAATCAATATTCATCGTTCAACACTATGTCATAAGAAACTTTAAAAAAACCTTCATTAAAAAAGAGCGTGCAGTACGGCAATGCTATGCTTTTTATAAATCAATTATAACAAAAAATCTCCTTAACATGTTAACATTTATAAATCAATACTTTCGTAATACAATGCTATTTAAAACTAAAACATATAGCTGTTATACTTATAAAAATAGTTACATGATGTTATTATAAAAATCAGCATAATAATCATCATCAAATTATGTTCAATGAAGGAACGTAGATCAGTTTTTTTCCTCTCATATAACACCAGTCTTGGGAGTATGCTTTGGTCAAAGCAATTTCTCTTATATCACTCATCTTCTTCCTTTTGTTTCTCATGTTTACCTTGTTGAACTCATTTTGACTATAAGATGTCTTAGAGAAAAATGTAAACGTATCCTTTTAAGTAAATTTTATAAATTTTACGTCATTCCAAGTCATTGCACACATTGCCTTTATTTTCATTTTCACTAAAAATAGGTTAATTCTTGAATAATCAACGGTTTCCCGTTTTTCTCGATTTTTTTTATAAAAGTAACGTATTGATAAGGTACGTAAATGGGTATAGCCTTTTTTCCCGTTGGATTTCCTTTTCAATGAGGCTGTGGACGTTGTCCCCTTCATTTTGGATATGATGCCTTTATTAGCCACTTTTGGTTTATAAACTGGATGTTATGAAAATATGATACTGCGTAAGAATATAAGCAAGCTACATAATTATTTTTGTTTTGTCCGTAGCAATTGTCAGAATAAAACGTAACGTAAATACCCCAAGCCCCAATTTCTGGCAGACAGATCTCTAGCAAAGACTTTGGAGCCCTGGTTCCGCCCTATCGCTTCTTTAATACGAGCAGTATTAAAGTTGCGTAAGTCTCGCCGCATGTATTTGGAGATCTGTCTGTTCAGTTGTCTGTGTGCTGTCAAATTTGTTGACGATTGCAGCCTCATCTCCCGTCTAACAGCCATGAGATTGAGTGTGATCGGAGAGTTTTTGTGTTCTTCTGCAGCGGGTCTTGCAGACCTTAGCTCGGAAAGCATGGACAGTTTCCACGAGCTTGTCATTCATATCGTCCACTGCATTGCAATCTTCTAGGTACTGAAAGCGGTTACGTAACTCGAGCTGAAAGGTTTCGGGATTCTGGATTAGAGCACGAGGGGGACGGAGCGTTGACTTCATTAGACGAGACCTCTCCAACTTAACGTTTAGGTTCAGTGTGCCTCTAACCATTCGGTGATCGCTGCCGGTTTTCACCCTTGCGATCACTGAGACATCACTGAACAGTTGGCATCTGGTCGTCACAATGAAGTCAATCTCATTTTCTTTCGAACCGTCGGGGCTCGACCAGGTCTACTTCCTGTGGGGCCGCTTCTGGAAGAAAGAGTTCATCATAAAGAGTCCCTCTTTCTCCATAAAGTCAGCTAGCTGCTGGTCCCTAGGGTTCCGTTGCCCTACTCCAAATTTCCCTAAATTCAGCTCACCGACTTCTCTTGTGCCTAGTTTTGCGGTGAAGTCTCCCATCAACATCGTGTAGTGGGTTTTGGAGGAATGTATGGCTCTAGAAATATCCTCATACATTTCCTCCACCTCCTCATCGGGATGTGCCGAGGTTGGTGCGTAGACCTGTATGACCTTCAGCGAATACCGTTTGGTGATTCTGAGTATCAGGTACGCGACCCTCCCGATCTTTACAACGTTGTTGACGAGAGACTTGTGGACGATAAATCCGACACCTCCTTGGGACAGATGGTCGTCCTCCCGGTGATAGAACAAGTTGCCGGACTCGAGGTTTACCGTGTCCTCCCCCTCTCTTCGAACCTCAGATAATCCAATAATATGCCAGCGCAACTTGTCTACCTCTTCTTCCAGCTCCAGTATCTTCTCGCCAGTTCTTAGGGCGCGTGCGTTATACGTTGCCAGGTCGAGTCGTCGTAGGTGGCAACCGAACCTCCACCGGAGATTCTTAGCACCCCCTGCTCCTCCGTTACCACGGAATCGCCACCGTTGCCAGGAATAGCGGGGCCGCCGGGAACTGGGGGCCGTTTGTTTGCGTCGTTGCTCATGGGGGGATATTTGCTATAGTTGCCACGCTTGGCGAGCGGGTTGGCAACCGCAGTTTTTTATTATGTTATTGAGTTATTAGGAAGATACTGCTGCTCATCTCCTTTCTGTGTCCCTCTGTTGCCTCTTACGACACCCACGGGAAGATACGGGAAGATATGGGCAGACTTACAATTGCAATACAATTCTGTTCGTAGTCGGTCTGAACATTATGTGACTGACTCTGACGTAATCGATATGGTACCGCCTTAAATCGAAAGCTGTTAGAATTTTTTGGCGTTTTCCATCGTCGCCTTGTACTACACCTCCGGGCCGAAACGGGGTATTTGATTAATTTATACCGCCACAACACGGCAAGAAAACCTGTTTTCTAATAAGATCCTTAGTTTCTTTTATATATTTTCTTAGTGCACTCGTGTGTCTCTCAAGGAACATTGCCATGGTCTCTGTGTTTAAGTCATTCATGCACTTTGACGGTTATTGATGAAATAAATCCTTATAGGTATAAAAATATCCATATATAACTGTAATAAATACTAAATCATACATATGCTAATACTGTTAAGTTAAAACAACAGCGTAGTAAAGTATAATCAAATAGGCCTGGTTGTGCCAACGCACATCCTTGCATTTCGTATTTGTTGATGTATTGTTAGTTGGGTCGGTTGGTACTGTCGATCAAGTGCGACACAACGGCAACACTACGCCGCCGTCGTCGTAGCAATTTCATTGTGCCCGCATAGCCGTCAAGAGAAAGGCCACCCGCTGCTTTCCCCAGGTAAGTGCCCATCCCTATTATGAGCTGTTTTATTGTTGTTCCTTTATCCGCAGTAGCTCATCTCCCGTCGTGTCAGCCAACGCCTCAAATTATTTCAAAGCAAGTATATTGTCCAAGTCCGCCACATGCCACTTCCGCTATTTTGTTTTGCTTCCTTTTGAACCTCGCTAATACAGTCCACGTGATCGTTCGCCCTGCCATACCATTGGTCGCTTTTCGCGCACCCAAGGCCAAAATAATAAAATTTCTAAATAAATAAATTCCATGCGAACGAAGTTGTTAGCACAGCTAGCAAAGCAAATAAAAATGATGACGACAATAGAATAATAAATACAGTGTCTATCTATCTTTATTGTTGGATTGATTTAGATAAGTGTAATAGAAAACGTATCTATGTTGTATAATATTTTATTGCAAATGTCATTACATTTTGGAAAATTTCTAACGATACAAGTTACAATAATTTCTAAAACTTGTTCGATTACTAATACCTTTGTTCACTTATAAAAAAAGTGAATTAATATAATTATAATGTATCCAATTGCAAAATTGGTCGGATATTTGCATACCTAATTTTCATGATATACCGTCATTTTATTTTCAAATCTAAAGTCACTATTTCGTCAAATTTTAAATCGCTATTTTAGTAATATTAGCGACAGTAGGTAAAGATGCAGCTGGGATGGCTTTTAGGCCAGGCCAAATTCACGTCCATTTATCTCTATATATAAGAATCAATTGCTGCCCTTCGCTCGCTAAAACTCGAAACTGGCTCTACAGATTCTGATAAACTACACTACACACTTACACTACACTATTTTTATCCAAATTAAAGTTAAGTATATTTAATTGAAAAATGTTTCTATAATTTAAATGAATATTTTGATACAAATATTATTTAATTTATGTGGACAACTCTGGCCTGTGCCTATCTAATTTAGTTTAATTTTTTTATTCAATTGTTATTTTTTACTCAATTTTATTTTTACTTATAATAATAATTATTATTTTTTACTTGACATTGTGATTATGAATGTAATTAAATTTACAGAATTTTAAAATAATATAATCTAATAATGTAGTGTATTAATGAAATCTAATATTGTAGTTTAAAAATAATATTTAATATTTTTATTATTGCTACGCCCAAACTAGGTTCAAATGCGGACTATTTTTTAAAAACATAACATCTATTGTAACCATTTGATTGCAATAAAGACTATGACTATAACTAAAAAAAATTGTGTGTTTAAGTGGCTCCCTGGATAGTTTAGATACACACACATACACCCAATAGGTGAAGCTGTTGTCGAGATCAACAATACCAGAAATAAGATCGCTAGTAATATTCATATTGATGCACAAATTGATATGGTTTATAAACCATCGACAAATACTTATGTGTATCACGTAAGGTTCAGGCAGATCGGGATCTACGTTCGGAAAACGATTCTCTTTGCAATTTGCCTTCGGAATTTCACAAAGCGGCGAGCGTTTGCAAACAGACGCAGTTGAAACTGCTTGAAGTGTACTTGATTGAATCTGCTTAAGTAGTACTTGCTTGAAGTAGATTATGGTGACGAACTGAATTCGTACTTATACTATATTACTATTTCATAAGTACTCGACAAATATTTTTATATATTTTAAGCTAACCTATGATCTATGTTGAGCTGTGAACTTTGATAGGTATTTGGGATAATGACAACGATGTTTAACTAACTGTACAGTTATTTCATTAACCGCCTGTTTAGTATGGTAGAATGAGGTTAAGTTTGGACTATATTTTTAAAGTTGTGTTTGCTATACATTTGGAATAGAGAAGTACTAAGTCAACTTTTTATAATTTTTGTCTGCCTGTTTTTATCTTATATGTTGCCCTCTTGCCATAAGTCAACTCAAGTTTTATTTCAATTGACTGGGCAGATCAAAAATTACATGTGGTCTGAGTTTTTCATATTACATATATTATGGTTGTAGCACGAATGGGTCGGCTTAACCGGGGTAGGACCACGCTCTCACAGAATACCAGCGTGATATAGCAGCTTAAGGCTGTTGTGTTTCGTATGGTGAGTGTAGAGAATCGGAGACCCTTTTTACTGGAAACGAGGCATTATTAGTCTCAGGGGTGGCAACGCATCTATATCTTAATTCTCAATCGAGGATAGATGTAGATGTTTATGGGCCACAGCATCCACTTACCATCAGGTGAACTGTGTGCGACAAACTAGCACACAGTCCACCTGATGGTAAGTGGATGCTGTGGCCCATAAACGCTTATTTATTCTATAAAAAAATATCATGTTAATTGTAATTGTAATTGTTGTTTCGTTATCGCGAGCGTAGTCGCTGTCGATTTTAAATATTAATAATAACGACGAATCAAATCCTAAATCTAATAATTTATCTATAAAGTAGATGAAAATAATATATATCATTACGTATGATCCTGCAAAGGGACGAAATAGAAAGAAAGAAACACTTTATTTTTGCATAAATCTTTGACGCTGGTCACGGCTGTCTCCTATAGCAGGTAAGATTTGCCCTAATCTTTACGCTTGGCGGGCGGAGTGACAATCACAGTACCAGACGTCTCGAAACTTCGACGCTGCTGCCCGTCAACTGTTTGGTTATAGCGCCATCTATTGGAACCAAATATAATAAGACTTTTCTGGCAATTTTCATAGTCGCCTTTTACGACACCCACGCGACAAAATAGAGCAATTGATTCTCTCACGGTACACAATATTTAAAATTGATACTCAGTCATTGTAACCAATCCAAAATTTATGTAACGCTTTGCGACAAGATCGGAGATTGGCTAAGATGCAGCGTAAGTAACTTCAGAACAATCACAGTAACTTTATACGTGGTAAAGCCAAATTACAGCTATATTATTGTTGCAGCACGAATGGGTCGGCTCGACCGGGTTAGAACCATGCTTTCACAGAATACCAGCGTTCAATAGTAGCTTAATGCTGCTGTATTTGGCGTGGTTGAGTGTAGAAGACCGGAGATCCTTTTTATTGAAAATGACTCATTCCATCTTAGTCCTCAGGGGTGACAACGCATCTGCATTTTGATTCTTAATCGAGGATAAATATAGATGTCTATGGGCCACAGTATCCACTTACCATCAAGTGGACTGTGTGCTTGTTTGTCAACATCATTGTAATTTATATCAAAAACAAAGTACAGACCCGAAACCCAACTATACAAGTTTTGCACAAATTTTGACATTGGTTGCAATCAGTACCCATCGCGTAGTAATCCGCTATTATAACCTTTAAAATACGACGTAATGTTTTTAACAGATATATATTCTATATAGTAACTTACATAGCCTTCGAAAGTTCCGGATCCACTTAAAGTTATTCGCAATGCATGCCATCCGATTTCGAAAGCGGGATTCATTGGAGTGATGGCAGTATTACCCACGGACGCGACATCACCATTTGATTCCACTTCATTGACAACAAATGATATTTGATCGGTCTGTGATGCTGGATCCATATATAAATTCACTTCAAAAATTCCACGAGCAGACATTGAAAATGTGAAAGATGAAACACAGCTCAGAAGACTGTTTGGTGAAATGAACGTTGTGCTGAGGTGATGTGGACTATCAATCGGGATTGAAGAGTAGTTTCCAATATCCCACATCTCCATTGAATTGCATATTCCTTTTTCATTAGAAAACAAACTCTCAAAATCTTCTTCGAAACTGTATGTAACACAGTCTTCGCTAAAAACCACTGGACATAGAAGAAAAATCAAAATCAAACTATTGTGATCCATTATTTTAACAAATACTTGTATTCCATGTGACGCTTCCTATTTGCAATGAGTAATACTAAATTTTTGTCAATATCGTGACCGTTATATCTATAAATACTATTTAAATATCATTAGGGATAAGATAAATACCAAGAATCTGGATATATTGATAATCAAATCCGCACTGCTAATGCTTTAATTGGCTAAGTATTATTTTATTATTATAATATACGTGTTGTTTTCCAGAAAAAAAGATTTAGACGATAAATGTTAGCATCAAAGGTCTCTTCTAACTTATCTACATTATTGCATTATCAATAAATTTTGCATTATGTCTTCAAGCCTTTTGTTTTAATACCCTAATCAGGCAATACATTACTAATAATAGAATAGGTATCCATCAATCCAATAAACTATCTGCGATAATAATAAATAACTATTACATACGAAGTAAAAAAATGGTACTATTAATGGGTTTAAAAGAAAAAAAATTATTGAAATGTGGTAAAGTATTAAGTAGTTCGCTACAGCGCGAACGCTTGGCTTCTGAGCTACCACAGATTTTCATTATCATCATTCCAAGGTATACCACAAAACACGGTCTTGAGGTACCTGCTTCTTAACATTCTGTCACTCCATTTAGTTGGGGGCCGCCCTATACTTTGCTTAAGCTGACCGATTAAGTTGAGCTATGTCGGTGATTCTGGTTCTACTGCGGGTACCTTCATTACTAAATATATCACGATAGGAAACGCCGAGCATGCCTTCTACAGATCTCGTCTTATTCGACCACTAGTAAGGACCACGTTTCAGATCCTTGTTTCATCACTGGCAACACGCACTGGTTGAAAACTCTTATTTTTAGGTTTTAATTTTATTTATTTATTTACTCTTTATTGTACACCAAAATACAAAACATCGAGTACAGTTAAATCTAAATTAGAATATGTACGATAGGCAGTCTTATCACTCTGAAAGTGATTTCTTCCAGACAACCTTTGCGTTGAAAACATAGGCATACAAAATAAAAATAAAAATATGAAAATACTTTTATTTTTATTTTATACAAATAAAGATAGGTGAAAATTATATATAAAATATCATATAATAGATTAAATGAAAGGAGTACGAAAAAAGAAAAGTAATTTATCTAATAGCGTTATAAGTAATGCGATTTATCAAGACTTTCGACAGAGTGAAAAGATTTAGCACGACGAATGTGGAAAGGTAAGGAGTTCCACAAACGCACAGCAGTTACGGTAAAGGATAGGTAAAGGATAGGATGTGGAAGGATTAATAAACAGCACGCTATACAATGCGGATGCGGATTTCGATTATACGTAATGAGAAAATGTGAGGTAACTTCCAGAACGTTGCAGACCGATTTGGATACGTCGCTTGCTCTCTCCATCGAGGTTGAACTACTACATAACTCTTTAGTTGGATATATTTCATACTTTGGTTTCGTACTTATATAACCATTGTAGCCTTACTGTACAAGCACCTAAACATTTCTATATAACGATGCCTCTGCCGGCACTGCCTTAATTTCGATGGATTTAGAGAATTTTACATAGTTGATAGATGTTTCTTTGAAATTATATCAACATGTTGTAAAACTGCGAGCATATTAAATACAATTCAAATACAAAAGGAAATCAGATAAGAATAATGACCAGACAGAATTTCAGTTACCGCGGTTAGTCTCAAAGCACTATCTATCTGCTCTGGACAGGATTATAGTCCACGAGCGTATGCGCAAACGCAGGCGCACTCTCTATTTGATGGCAATCCAACACAACTGGAAAGAGATCAGGGAAAAAAACAAACCACCTTACGTGCTTTACGAAGCACGGTGGTGAAACATCGCTTCCAGAGTCCAGGCTTGTTTCTGAGAATTTCTGGACAGAATCAATCTACTGATTTTGGTCTCAGCTGAGAATCGAACCCTGATGATTAATAGTTGCGTTTACCAATACTAGATCAACGATAAGAATAACAAGTAATAGTATTGAAAGTCAGTGATAAGAATAACAAGTAACGGGAAAGGAGTAAAAAATTAAAAAAAAACAGACTTCAAATAACTAAAAATGCCTAATGAAACACAGTCTTACTACAAAAAGCATTTAAACACTGGTCCAACATGTGTTTAGTTAGACACGGACTTAAATGTTAAGCAATGGTTTAAATTTCGCTACCACTAAACCGTGTTTAACGCGTGTCTCTATAGACAACGTTTAACTTTATTCTACAGGTCACACTGCAATACATTCTTCATTCAGCATTCGATCATTCGTTTTTTGTTTTACGCAAATTAATACGAATAACTACGTAAAAATAAAATTTTGTTTTGTCTCAAATTTCGATAATATATATATATAAGTAAAAAGTAAAGTAAAGTTACAGCCTATATACGTCCCACTGCTGGGCTCAGGCCTCCCCTCATTTCTGAGAGGGTTTAGGGCAAGGAAGTGTCCGCCGCGCTGCCCAAATGCGTGTTGACGAACTTCACATGTCTTCGAAATATTTTTATATATATATATATATATATATATATATATATATATATATATATATATATATATATATATATATATACACTGGAGTTTCAATGCTTTTTTATAGTAAGACTGTAAATGTTTAGCTTTTGATGTCGGGAATAAGACAAAGTGCATAGAAGAATTCATAATTGGTATAAATTATGCGTAAAACAATACAGTCGAATTAAGAATCTTCTCCTTCTTGATCTCGGCAACAATGGAGCCCGTGGGATATAACAGAACAGTAGAAAAATAAAAAGAGTAGATAAGAATAGATCAGACCAGGACAGAAAATCATAGAATATTCTTTTATTTCGTATTTTACGGCATGATATGTATTATTTAAAGCAATATATGTATTATTTTAAGCTGTATAGCTTTTAAAGCGTTACAATATATTGCAATAGCAAAAGAAGCAAAATAAAGTAGATATAAGCACAAGGCCTTTCTTTTAATTAACACGAAAAGAAGAGTTAAATCACCACTATAACATTATTACGGACTTGTTGATTTGAAAAAAAAATATAAAAAGCGACTGCTTACCTTTGCAAGCAAACCATGGTTTCATCAACAAAGGTTTCAGCTAGAAGCGTTTTCCGTATAATTTTAAAATTTATTTGTCTTTTGTTGGCCATATGTAATTTCAATAACTATGTAGTTTGAACAGTTTGATTTGACGATGTTTGTTGGTTTTTACTTAAGCAGTATGTGTACTTTGCTTGAAATAAACTTTGTTTAAAATCAATAAAAAAATGTAACAAAAGTGTTCTGTTGAAACATGAATATGCACTGACAAAAAAGTTAAAAATTATCTCTTATTTTATCTTGATCAAGATTGATTTTAGATATGATATATTAAATAGATAATCAGTTAGTAAACAAATTAATAAATTTGTTTACTAATTGATTATAACAAGTTATGAAATTGGTAAGTAGCGATCTAATGGTACAAATTCGTCCATTTTCAGATCGTAACATAGAAAGATTTGTCGTTATGGCAATTTGCATATAATTTTTATATTACCATTGAACATAGAACATAAAACTATGATGCAGCTATATTATGGTTATAACAAAAATTGAACGGCTCGCGGAAGGACAATACAATACAATAGAATACCACGTTATATATACGTTATTACTATACACGTTTCGGGTGCTTTCCAGCACCCATGGTCACGGGGGACTCATGGGTGCTGGAAAGCACCCGAAACGTCGGGTATAAAAAATAAGAAAATAAACGCGATAAAATCCGTAATAGTAGTTTGAATCAATGTAT
Source organism: Parnassius smintheus behrii (assembly GCA_036936625.1). Taxonomy (NCBI): domain Eukaryota; kingdom Metazoa; phylum Arthropoda; class Insecta; order Lepidoptera; family Papilionidae; genus Parnassius; species Parnassius smintheus. The sequence goes on along the minus strand of JAUPFT010000009.1, from coordinate 43,196,323 downwards.
AGTGTTCGTGTAAATATAAGAAATCATTTTTCCAGACAACCTAAATAGGAAATAAAAATAAGTGATAAGTTAATTAATGGGTAGAGTGCACTAAAAATAATATTATAATCCAAAATATAAATTAATAAACATGCCGAAATTTATTTAATTGGCTGCCTAGTTATCCATTAAGTGACAAAAAGAGGTGAAGGGGAGGGGGGGGGGGGAGAGTTTAGAAGAAAAGATAATGCCATCAAAAACTTAAGTGACCATATCAGTAAATTAAAAATCTTTTATTGTTGATTGCTTAGTGCGATTGCCAAGTCAATCTATTTATTTAAAACATTAAATATTTTTAATATTGATATGGTCACAATAAGATGTTGATATGTTAGCTAATTACGTAATACCTTAAAACAGAAGGACCCTTAAGTAGGGACTGAATAAATTAACGGACTTGGTATTACACGGATCTCACAACTTTTTACGATAGAAGAACTCTGTTGCGAGACTTGTTTTTTTTTACATGTTATGTTTTGATGGTATCTCATTTCCTTTTGCAGATAGTCCTACTTTTTTCCTTCCGGTGCCTTCTACTTCTTGATTACCAACAAAGTACATTACCTATCTATACCTTTTATTCCATTATATTACACATAAATACAGGTACATTGATTCATTCACTGCAAATGTAACTTTGGAATCCTATATATTTATATGGGATTAAAAAGTTGTTTATGCAGTTGGTGTATCTAGAAAACAGGACCGAAATTAAAAAATATTTTAGTTTTTCCTTGATTTATAAACTAAATTCTAATTGTGATCTAAGTTTGAAGCTTCTATATCTTCTAGAAGTGCCTTAGAATTTTAATGATCGGACAGTCAGTTAGTGACTAAATTAAGAAATTTTGGCTAATTATAATTCCTAAACTATTGGTTCAAATTGAATGAAATTTGAAATATATCGTGTCTATACAATGCCTGCTGGGTTTCTGAAAATTTAAGTTTCTAGTTTTATCCACAACAAAGTTATAGGGGGTCGAAAATGGCCTGAATTGCTTCGAGAAAAGTATGGTACGGCCGTGCCGCTTTTTTGCTTGACTTGGCGGGGCACTGCCGTGACCCCAACCCCCCAGATGTTGTAGTGTAGCCCACGCGACCATTTATATTTGTATTTAGTTTAGAATAAGAGGAGTATAATTAAAGATCGAGAACAAGTAACATGTGTCATGTATATAAGGTGGCGACCCTGCGAGGCAGTACGCTGCGACAATGCATGCGCACCATATATATATATATATATATATATATATATATATATATATATATATATATATATATATATATACTCGTATATATATAACAGAAAGGATAATGCTAGGCGTGACGAAAAATAAATAAATATGAATTCAAGCACAAATAATAAAACACAATTCGTAGTTATATCGCTTCGAAGTATTCGCTTGAATTGCCAATTCAATACTGACAATTTTTTTTCTATTTAAAAGTTTGTAAGAGTTGTTGTAGGGGGTTAATTTTAATAATTTAACATGGAAGTCACCTATGAAAAAGGTCAAGCTGTCAATTACGTAAAGTTAATGGTTTGTGATAGCTCAATATTTCTTTTTTAAATTTTACAGAACGAAGCAACACGGGTTCTATCCCTCATTTACTCCGTGCTTGGTGGTGAAGGAAAACATCGTAAGGAAATGCATGCTTAAGAAATAAATATTTTGGAAGACCCATTGCTTCAGCTGCGTGTTTGAGCAAAATGCCGCGCTAATCGTTATTAAGTGAGGTTTTTAGGAGCTACTTGTTATTCAAAAGATATATCAACTAATAAAAATTTTATTAATTTTCTACATAATCTTAATTCCACGATAGCCAATTCCATTTTCTTAAAAAGAAGTAAATACTTGATGAATCGTAAATAGAAAATATCTACCGACCACATCGTGATACGGTCTGACTAGATCAATGAATAATCAGCGTTTGACGATATGAGCAGCTAACACATGGCCACTTGATGATGGTCAAACATTAGTGATCTTATCGTAAAATAGTTACATTATCCACTGCTAGCGGCGCGGCGCTGATTTTGTAATGCATCATGGCGGCTGACAATTATTCTGACAAAAAAAACACGCGACCAAAATGAATGGACTTCAAAATATGACTTCATGGAAACCGTGGGTTAATATTTTAATTTTTAAAAAGAAAAGTGTTGACGATCCTACAATTTATGTAGTACCTAAACTAATAGCCTTATCTAACTTAACCAAACCTAACCTTTTTTACATGGGGAAACGCCTACGCTCACTCGCCTTGCGAGGGCAGCGACGGGTTATGTCAGAATCGCATACACTAAAACCCCATGGAGTTCCAGAGCTACGGGAACGTTTTTGCATATATCAGCGGCCCTACCAGCACCGGGCGCCCCATGGCAGTCCCTCTTTGTGGTAGGACTTTTCCTCCCCATTCTCCTTCTCAGGCAAAGTGTACCAGAAATACGAGACGCGCCTTCGGCCTCTAACTCCACCTGCGCAACGAACCCACCCAAGTCCAATACGTGGAGATGGCCTTCGTGTATTGGACAATCGGTGCCAGGAAAATCGAGCGCTCGGAAGCACTCACTTTCCTGATATCAGCGGTGGATCTAGTCTCTGGCTCTGTCGCTAACCAAGTTTCGGCTGCGGAGGATGCAGCTCCGTCAGAGTCGCGGAGGATACGGCGATTGCCGCATCGCCATACCAACACTCCTTCGCAACTCCACCTCAGCTACAGCGGGGATAGGGAGAGAGGGTAACCCCTCTTGCCGTCGCCAACCAACACACATCCGAAGTGGGCTTGAAATGAAATGAAATTAAATGAATGAATGAATTGAATGGTTTGATGCTGGCTTGCCAAGCCTACTCGGAGTAGCCACTTCGGGCTGGTCCTACTACACAGGCTAGCCAAGAGATTTCCTCTTTGTTCATCGTGGGTGACCAACCCACGGCTACTAAGCCCCCCGCCATGACAAAGCAGGAACTTGTTTGGGGGGGAAACCAAACCTAACCCAATATAACCTGGCTAACAATAAGTAATTTTTTGTACTTTAAGTTCCTTCTTTATTTGGAATTTTTATTAAGCAGTAATAAAGCTATAATGTTAATGAAGGTAAGGTTTTCTCCTGGAAACCCTACCGTAATTATATGGCTAAACCTGGATTGAAAATTAATTAAGCAATGATGTTTGAATGAAATGGTCAGTTTTAGCTGGTCATTTCATGAAAAAAAAAACATTTCATGAAATAGCCGGCATCATGACGTGATCAATTCTATAATCTAGCCACGAAATATGTAGTAATATAGTGCGCTTGGGTAAACGCCTTGTATCTGAAAAGAAAATAAGACTACTTACTATCTTTAAGCTAACGCTTGAAATTACTACGTGTTGGATATATTTAATTTTAGTGGTAATTAGTATTTTTAGGATTAAGATAAATAGATTTGGTTGGCAAATTTCTACTTATTGTTATATTTTTCAACGTAATTATCGACGAAATAAAAAAATAATAATATTCAAACTAAATTTGTAAAATGTTTAAAAATGTGTTCTTTCCTTTAGCTTGCTATATATTACTTCCTTTAGAGAGTATACCATCCCTTAGTAACAACTATGAGATGGCGCTCCGCACCTTTACCTACTGTCGCTGATATGACAGATGCTTGTACATGTGGTAGACTGGTAAAACTACGCTGCAGTTCAGCTATAGCTGTAGCACGAATGCGTTGGCTCGATCGGGGATGGTCTACGCTCTCACAGAATACCAGCTTCATGCTGTTGTGTTTTATATGGTTAGTGTAAAAAACCGGAGATCCTTTTTACTGGAAAGGAGGCATTGCATCTTAGTCCTCACGGGTAACATTGCATCTGCATTTTGATTCGTAATCGAGGATAAATGTAGTCTATAGGCTACAGTAACCACTTACCATCAGGTAGATTGTGTGTTCGTTTGTCAACCTTATCCGATAAGTTAAGGCTAGGTATTTCGCAGAGACCGCACTTTTGAGTTCTCTTAAACCATCTGAGGCATAGAAATTAGTGTTTTAAATTCTGATAAAAATATATACTATTAGTTAAGGATGTAGTCTAGTCAAAATCGCATTCAGACACAAAATCTAAAGAACTTCACTCGATAGAAAAAAATCCCGAAGTGTCCCCTTTTTGTATTGTTTTTTCAATATTATGACTAAACTACTAACATTTTACACTTAAATTTTGTACTCAAATAAAGCCACTTAATTTTTACAGACAAATTCGCAGAGTTTGACTTGATAAAAATATTGTGTTAATTACTATATTTAGATACCTCCTAAAAGCGCGAGCGCGGCGGCTCGGCAAGCCTGAACAGTCGCGCGCTGGCGCTTATGGACGGCGGATCAGTGTCAATTTTCTCCGTGCACCAATAAATCAGTTCTTGACGAGTTCATATAATTGTTGTCACAGACTAAATATTGCGTGCTATAAATATAAATCCTGTGGTTTTAATAGTTATAATGAATTTCACTGTAAGTTTGACTTTCTCCCCTAGCGTTGTGTGTGTTCACACGAAACTTAAAAACAGTTCTTTACTCATACAGTTTCCATACCTATCAAAACGAACTGGTTGTTAATTTTCTTTTTATTATGTAACTCCAATTTATCGCTATAATAAAAAAAGTTTGATCACAAAAAATGTATTTGTAAAGTCAAATAAAAAAGTCATCCTACTGCTTATTTCTATACTGTGTTACTGGTTGGGTCATGCAAGTGCACTGCCTTGGAGTCCGCGCGAAATAATTCGTGCACGGCCGGGACAGCGTTAAATTCCTACTTTTGCAGGAATACATGGCCTTAAGCTGTAAAAGCCGCATAAGCAACAACACAAATATCGCAGAAAATAGCTATCCTATAAAAAATACAATTCGACAATACCGAAATAGATCCCGGTCACGACCACTTATTACATAGTGTCGGATGGATGCAACCACATGATGACACCAAAATAGATTAAGTATGCAATTCATTACTATTACACGAGGAAATGCCTACGCATACGAAAGACAAAGATGGAAAAGACGGCTTAAGTCGGACTCGCACCAACTAAAAAAGCTTAGGTCTCTTCCAAGGAATTCCAAAAAGCATGGTCATAAATCTTCCTGCATGTCTTACCATGCCATCACTCAATAAAAAGTGGGGTCGCCCTAAACTTCGCCTGCCGTTTACGAAGTTGTCACTCGAGAACCTTTATTTATTTACTCATTATAAATTATATTATATTTTTAAGAATAGTTTTGTTACGCAAGATACGCACATAATTAAATTTGCGACCCTTTTATAGGTAAGCGGCAAATATGATACATTTTAGCTCCGAACACTGTAGGCGTTAGTTGGTAAGTAGTTTAGGGAAATATGATACTTTTTAGTTTAGAGGACGGTTGAACAACATTAAAACAATAAGAGAAGGAATAAATAAACCGTACAAAGGTATTTTGTTATTACATTTGGAGGTTGCAAAATGTTGTTGTTATTTTTGTTTTTCACATTGCAACATTGATATCTCGGTCAAAAATTCCCTACGTGATTAAAATATACTTTTATTGAAAGAAACATTTTTAACGGGAGACCACGTTTACAGAAGATAGTTATCTAAAGAATTTAATAATCTTTCATCTAACTGTTAACTTAAAAGCCTGTTGGTGAATAAAGACCTCTCCCATTGTCTCATAGGGGGGATATTTGTCATATTTGACACGACAAAAATAGATATATTTTTGTCGTGTCAAATATGACAAATATCCTGATAATAGCAAATATGACAAATATACTGATAATAGCAATAGCAATAGTAATAGTTGACAATAGAAATTAAATAGCGCTCGATTACTTCCAAAACCAATGTCGCCACATCTTACCGTATTATAAACATACGCAATCCACAATGATATCTAATGTTTCACATTACATAGCTTGGCGAGTTTGTCAACGTAGAACAAAAGCAGCAGTGGCAATTGCACAGTACGAAAAGTAGGATATGAAAGTTTAAAAAGGTAAATATAATAAAGTGTTCATCTAGACGTAAATTAGTTAAAACAACAAATAATCAACTTACAGATGAAATGTTATGCCTTTATAAGTTAAATTACACGTCCTTGACGAGTTTTTACAACTGATTATGCTGCAGTTCACCATTATACATTTTTAATAATGTTACGAGCTTAGGGTTCGTGACAATAAAAATTGCCGATAAAATTACCTAAATTAACACTTTAATTTACACAAACTAAAGTTAAAAACACTAATAATTAAAAACACTAATTCACTTAATTCCGCTCCGAAGCTTCGCTTGTTTCGTCAAATCAACTCTGCCCCGATCGCATCTTGCGCCACCTATTTATTTAAATTAGCAAAATATCCGGAATGTTCAAGTAAACACGCGCAAGGTACCGAGATTTCGAGTATAGATTTTCTAGAAACTTAGTTCTTCGGGTGGCGCTGTCGGTTGAGAGATCTGTGATGTCATTCTCTGCAAAGCTTCCCTCGCTCTCGTTCCTGACACTAGATGGCGCTAGTTGACCTATTCACACAACACTGCCCCCTCCTAAGACATGCTCGTCCCGAGCATTATCGGTCCCATAATAACGCGCCAAGCGATCCACATGGACGATCTTAGGAGTCCCTCTTGCGCCTTTCCGTATCCGGTAGGTCACATCGTTGATCCTGGTTACAATCCGGTACGGGCCGTCCCATTTAGCTTGAAGCTTAGGAGATTTCCCTTTGCTGCGGACTGGATTGTGCAACCACACTAATGAACCTTCGTTGAACCCTTTATTGTTCATTTTGCGGTCATACCGGGTTTTCATTTTCTCAGACATTTGCTGGCCCGATTGTCTGACGTGCTCATAAATGTCATTCATTTTGTTCCGCAAGTCATTTGCATAATCGGTTATACTGCGTGGGGCATCAGGTGGTATCCCGGTGATCAGGTCCGCAGGCAGCCGTAATTCTCTTCCAAAGTTTGCGAAAGCTGGTGTCATTGCTGTACTTTCGTGAACAGAACTCCGATATGACAACAAAAACGGTTGTATGTGCTTGTCCCAATCTCGTTGCCGATTGTCTACAACTTTTGCTAGGTACCTCTCCAATGTCTGATTAAATCGTTCCACCATTCCATCAGATTGCGGGTGATAAGAAGTCGTTCTTGTTTTATGAGTACCCATAACTCGGCAAGTTTCCTGGAATATTTGAGACTCAAAATTCCTTCCCTGATCGCTGTGAATCTCTAAAGGTACTCCAAAACGACAGAAGACTTTTGGTCGAACTCATCGCTGAGACGTCGCTCCACTTGGGCTTGGGAGCACTGGCCTTCATCCATTCCAGGATCGGCTTGATGTCCGGATCTTCCTGCTGTGCACGTTGTAAGCTGTCCTTCCACTCGTTGCTGAGGTGGTCTGCCCTGAGCATTCTCACGGATACCACTTCCTTACTCTCTTGCCTAATACAATGTTTGCAATCTTCAGGACAAGGTCTTCTTGACAATGCACCTGCGCTGCCGTGAGATTTCCCGCTGCAGTGTCTGATAGTAAAGTCGTATTCCTGCTGCTGCTGGGCGGTGCTGTTAGCCGCACTTCCTTTCTGAGACCGTTCACCTTCCCTTCCTAGGGTGTGCTTAGGGCAGCTGGACCGAAGATGGCCCCTTTCCCCACAGCCATAGCACCTAGGGCTGTATCTTTTATTGTGGTCGCGAACCGTAACTGCTGTAACCTCCCTAGCGTGAGGTGAACGATGATCCTGTCGCCACCAGGCAGTGCCGTTAGCTGCACTACCTTCTCGAGATCGACCAACTCTCCTTCCCACGGTTCGCTTAGGGCAGCTGGATCGAAGATGGCCCTTTTCCCCACAGCCATAGCACCTAGGGCTGTATCCTTTGTTGCGGTCGCGAATTGTAGCTGCTGCAACCTCCCTGACGCGATGGGAACGATGATCCTGCCGCACGGCTTCTACCTCCAGTGCATGGGCCAAGACGTCCTTAAGCGTCTCGTGGTGCCCAAGCCTCACAGCAGCTCTGACTTCCAGGTCGCGGATGCCGTCGATGAATGTCTGCACCAGGTTCCCTTCAATGAGCGCAGGTACAGACTGGTATGCTTTTCGAACCATCTTCTCCACCTCAAGGGCCCACTGCTGCAGGTTTTCGTTGCTGCGTTGCACGCGATCTTTAAGCTGCGCGCGAATGACGTGTTCCAGGTGAGCGTCACCATATCTCGCCTCCAATGCCTCAAGGAGCTGCTCGTAGGTCACTTTCTTACCGAGAGCTTCCAACACGGTTAAGGCTTGGTCGCGCAGGCCTAAGGTGAGTGCAGTCATGGCCCGGCTTTTATTCCAGCCGTTTGCCTCCATGGCGGCCTCGAACTGGATTTTGTAGGCCGACCAGGAAGAAGTCCCGTCGAACGGTGGTACCTTGAACCACCACTACTGCGGGGGCTGCAATTCCATCTCCAAGTTTGAGTTCATCCAGCGTTTTCTTAACTTGGTTGATTTGGGTCTCAGCTTCCGACAGGCGGTTATCATGTTGAGCAACCTTATCCTTCACCTCCCTTATCTCTTTCCCGAAGGTAGCGTGAAGGTCCTTCATGAGAAGCATCTGCTCCTCCCTATCGCGTTTGAGCTGCTCTTCTAAGCGACGGGGCTGTTCCGCCTGCTGATCTTCCAACCGACGGGCCTGTTCCTCCTGTCGGCGGGCCTGTTCCTCTTGTCCGCTCTGCAGCTGCTCTTACAACTGACGGGCCTGCTCCTCCTGTCGGCGAGCCTGCTCCTCCTGTCGGCGAGCCTGCTCCTCCTGTCGGCGAGCCTGGTCCTGCAGCATCACCATCAGAGCACCTAAGTCAGGTGCCACAGACGTAGAAGCTGCTGACGGACCGGCTTCCGTGGCCGGCGGCTGGCCCTCAGACATCTGTGGCGTTGCACCACCAAATCTCCTCTGGTCCATCTCCTGCTGGCGTTGGCTTCGGGTACGGACACCCTCCGTTTCCTCCTTAGGTAAAATCGGCATTATTTTATCCCACTTCTGACACCAATTGTTACGAGCTTAGGGTTCGTGACAATAAAAATTGCCGATAAAATTACCTAAATTAACACTTTAATTTACTTTACACAAACTAAAGTTAAAAACACTAATAATTAAAAACACTAATTCACTTAATTCCGCTCCGAAGCTTCGCTTGTTTCGTCAAATCAACTCTGCCCCGATCGCATCTTGCGCCACCTATTTATTTAAATTAGCAAAATATCCGGAATGTTCAAGTAAACACGCGCAAGGTACCGAGATTTCGAGTATAGATTTTCTAGAAACTTAGTTCTTCGGGTGGCGCTGTCGGTTGAGAGATCTGTGATGTCACTCTCTGCAAAGCTTCCCTCGCTCTCGTTCCTGACACTAGATGGCGCTAGTTGACCTATTCACACAACAATAACATAAATTCACTTACGACGTTCCTCGCGCAACTAAATCATAAAATGGTGAATTATGTTCGTCAACACTTGATAGTAGCGTCAAGGTCACGCGTCTATGTCACTTCTATTGTCTTACTATTACGATTTCTGTGGTTGACATGCTTGCTAGGCGGATTGGCAACCGCAGTTTTTTATTTTTTAGTTGTCATTAGTATGACGCTGCTGCTCATATCCTGGTTTGTTACCCTCTCTCACCACTCTCGAAATCCAGGGACGATATAGGTTAGTGGATATTTTTACACCACCACTACACTGTAAAATATTATTTAATCGAAATCTTTCAACTTAATAAGTTGAAATAATCTTGCCAACTTTTTTTATAGGATAGGGAACACACAGTCCACCCGATGGTAAGTGGTTGCTGTAGCCCATAGACATCTACATCTATCCATGATTACGAATCAAAATGCAGATGCGTTGTCACCCGTGAGGATTAAGATGGAATGCCTCGTTTCCAGTAAACAGGGTATCCGGTTCTCTACACTCACAATACGAAAAACAGCAGCATCAAGCTACTATTTTACGCTGGTATTCTGTGAGAGCATGGTCCTTCCTCGGTTGAGCCGACCCATTCGTGCTACAACTATACTTCTAATATAACTGCAGCACGGCTCTACCACGTTTAAATTTAGCCTCCAGAAAAGGTGCAGACTAGCCAGCCTCTCGGTATTCTGTAGAATACCTTCAGGAGATTGGGTGGGAGTTATATGATTTAATTATCTTCTCACCTTTCGATCATCGGACAATCAGATCATCTGCCGATTTTCACTCCTTTGTTGTCGATATTATACGCGTTAAAATCAAACAGCTTGTTTATCATTTGTAATGCGTACGGAAAGGGATTAGAATAATTTGGCGGCGTCTGTTTGCCGTCCGATTAAAATCTGGGTGTCTTCAAGGCTAGAATGAATAACTTTTTTTACGATAAGGCAGTTTGATACACTATCTAGAGCTTCATTACCATTTACTACCAGATGGGCCTCTAGTCAAGCGCTTGTATATAATTTAAGTAACCAAAAATTATTTGCTCAATTTGTTTTAACTTACGGGTACATATTCTGTATAATAGGAAACTGAAAGATACTAAAACGTGAAAGACATCCAAAGACAAGTATCATAATAAAAGAAAAGTATTGACTTTATAATAATAGCTTTTCACAAGACGGTGTAGCCAATTTTCTTCTGAAGCGGATCGGCGGAACAATGGAGGATGCGACGTTAACTTGACAGTCTTTGTTGTGTCGTGAGCCAGTCTTCAACATAAAATCGTCTAATTTTTCTAGCTGAGCGAATAACATTGCCATATTTTCTAATAAAAGAAATTCTATTGTGTTTGGTGAATTTCTTTAACAATAAATTATAAAAAAAAACATATTTGAACATTATTAAAAAATAAAATGTGGTATTTGAACATTACTAAAAAATAAAACGCTTAAATATAGTTAATTGGGTGACGGCATTGTGTTTCGTGTGTTGACGGCATTTCCGTGTGTGTCGATTGACGCGACTATGGGTAATATGAAAAAATAAACTTATACCTTTCGATAGAGGGTGATATAACTATCTACCTATACTTGACTGCCTCGTTGTTCTAGTGGTTGTAGTATTGCAACTGCTGATCAAGAGGTCCTGGGTTCGAACCCCGGGTCGGGCCAAAAAATTAATTATAGAGTTTTTCCGTCAAGAAATTCTCAGTAATTGCCCGGAGTCAGGAAGTTGGCGGTGTCTCACCCCCGTGCCTCGGAAAGCACGTAAAGCCGTTGGTCCTGCGCCTGATCTCTCTCCGGTCGTGTCGGTTTACCGTCCCATCGGATTATGAGAGTGAGGGAATAGAGTGCTTGCGCATACACTTGGGCACTATAATCCTGTCCTGTGCTGCTAGCCTCCGTTGAGGCAGGCCGGCGTGGCCGAAATTCGGTCTGGAGGACATTACCTATACTTAACTATATGCGGAAAACACCCATCCTAGCGACGGAATTTAGCGTCGTAGGTTCTAAATGTCTAGTACTGGGAACTGCAATTGCTAAACGTGACGAATAAGGCTCATTTTAATACGGGAGGCCCACGATCAGCAGCGAAACTGTACAGGCTGATGAAGAAGGTTCTAATATACATAAGTGATAGATTTAGATGAATAGATAGATAGATAACACTTTATTGAACGCCAAAAAAGAAACATAAATATTAACAAAAAAGGAGAGAAAGAAATGTGGTACAATGGGCGGTCTTATCGCTAAGTTTAAGTTTTATCATTTAAAGTGAATTTGAACGGAAGTGATAAAGTGAATGGAAGTGATAGTTTTTTTCTCGCATAAAATATAAGAGATAATGTTTAAATTTTTTTCAAGTTATATTATTTTTATATAAATTGTTGGATATTTTATACAAGTATTAAAATGCATTATTCTCGCAATAACTGGAAAATGACTCTTTGGTTGTTGATGAATGAGCGATTTGGTTGTATATTTTTGTATACATTCGATTTTTTTTGTTTGTGATTTGTGGGTTCCTGGATGGTTTACATTTACAGTTGAATCTGGTACATGGAGCCGTCGTCGAGATCCAGAAATCACCCGTGCGTATCTGGTGTGGATCACTAACTATATATGTATAAATTTGTAATAGAGTTTCATTTTGTAAAATTTTATAATTTAATTTTAATGACACAAAAATTGCTAATTTTGAATAAGACTGTATGCTACCCCCAGAACAGTATATGTTAGTGGTAGAATAAGTTTAGAAGTAGCCATAGAAGGAATAACACGTCTCCTACTGACACCTTTCCAACATACTTGTATTGTTCCTTCTAAGATTGTAAGTAGACTACTTTTAAACTTATTTTACCTTAACATTAATACGTGGGTGGTATGAAAAGTTTCCAAAGTAACAAAGATACAAGACCTTTTTTCTTAAAATTTATTTTTATTTTTCTACATAGTCTTCTTCTAACTCTACACACTTCTTCCGAAGATACTCCCATCTCTCTAACCTGTCCAAATAGTACTCGGCGTTTTTCTCTGCAAAATAATTGTTCACGAAAGTGATTGCCTAGATATGGCTAGATATGGGGATGGTCAAGCAGTTCTAACAGTAATTTAGGCAACCACTGAGGTGTGAGACGGCGCGTTGTCATAGCGAAACAGGATTTCCTTTTTCTGCAAATTTGGATGTTTTTCCGCAATTTCCGCCTTCAGTTTGTCAAGTAATGATGCGTAGTACGCTCCTGTATTGGGTTTTCATTGTTGAAGATAATCGATTAAGATAACTCCATGACTATCCTATCTATCCATGACTATCAAACAACAGTCGCCATCACTTTTCCAGCCGAAAAAACAGTTTTTACTTTTTTGGAGCCGGTTTCCCCTTTGCAGTCCGCTGTTTTGACTGTATTTTGTTTCTTTAGTTAGTTGTTTAATTATTTGCGCCAAAACTCAGTTTTGTTGCGCCTAAACTGCGTCATTAGAGCGTTGGAAATATTCATTCGAAGACGTTTTTGGTCTAAAATGAGCAAACGCGGTACACAATGCGCTAACAGCTTTCTTGTGCCTAAATCCTGATCTAATATGTGACAAACACGTTCTTTGGACATTTTCATAGCCTCTGCTAACTCCCTCACTTTAATTCGGCTCGCTCGCTTTAATGCGTAGTTGCAGTTTTTGGTCGTCCCGAACGTTCATCTTCTCCCAAGCTTTCACGGCCACGCATAAATTCAGCTGACCAAAATTTCACTGCGGTAAATGATGGTGCAGAGTCACCATATACAGCGTCAAACTTATCTTTGATTTGCGTAGGCGTATTGCCTTTCAAAAACAAAAATTTAATGACAGCTTGATATTAAATTTTTTCCATTTTCACAAAAACTACACTTAAACGACTGTCAAATAACAATTACGTGTCAAATAATAATAATTACGTCAAAATGGCTGAGATTTTGGTGAGTAACTGTCAAAAGATGCACAACTAAATTCACCTAGCTTTTATTGACAAGTGCCATCTTCACGTTGAGGTCGGAAACTTTTCAGACCACTCTGGTACATACTATCGTATGGGCTACACTACAATAAGATGTAGCAATAATTGTTACTTTTTTATTCTCTTTGAATCTACATTGATGTAATTATTGAAATTTAAACATACCGACAAGGATTGTGTGAATCATAATAATTGGCTCAATTTAAAAAGATAAATATAAAACAATATAGCTATTTAAACGTGTACCTTGCAGAAATTTTTATTATTAAAACCGAGAAAAACTTAAATCTAATAAACTAATTATTATTTTTAAGTCATGTTGAGAACACAATTTTTATTTTATGAAAAATCAAAAATATTCAACTCAAACGCTCTTCGCCACCCTAGCCAATGCTTACCAAGAAATATTTGGGGTACGAATATTTGAGGTAGCACGTAAGTTGTTTTTCTAAAGTTCGCTCCGTTTTTGAATGAAATTAATTCATAAAATAGTTAACTGTGAACCGATTATTATAAATGGCGATTTAAAGTAAAGCCATAAATTCTTATTCGATTCCTTCAATTTCGATTCATCGATTTTAGTTATATTTTAGTATTAGTACAGGTCAGATTATCTGCAAATTTAACTCACAATTAGCGTTTTTCATATGAACTCGTAATTAGGGTAGCACACACCACTTATAGTAGGGTCTCTTCTATAAGTGGTATGCGCTTGAATGTTGTACTTGATAGGCAGATACCAGCATGCTGCAATGTACCAGATGCCTTGCATCTTTACGCTATTTTGCAAGGTTTTTTATGATCTGTGGCCGAGAAGGAAAAGGGGAGATCTCCCGCCGGACAAGGTGTTCTGCCCGGGGAGCGGCCAACGCTCCGTGTGATAGTTCGGAGATGTTCTATATATACTGTTTATGATTTGGAATTTTTGATAGCGTGATCTAGGCTTCGATGTGTTTCGCTTGCGACACGACGAAGGCACCGCCACATCACCCCCCTGCTCAGACCGGAGGTCGATAGTGAAGCCTCGTTGCCGACGAATGTGCAAGTGCCAGGAGATTGCCTTGTAGTCTGCGGTGAGTCGAGAAGAAGTCAAGTAATCTGAGAGAGTGCCGTGAAGCAGGGGCGAGCAGTAAGGCTCAGAGCCGTGCCGAACACTGTATGGCGCAGAGAGTAGCTTGAAGGAACAGGAAGCATTATTATTCCAGTGCTGCGATGAACCTTGTGAAGCTAGATGGCTTGCAGGATATGAAGACTGCAGACGATATCTGCTCGGGAACGAATGGGTGGGGTATTGACGATGATGAAGCTTGAAGTTTCCGAAGGTTGTTGGTTGTGTGTTCAAATCACGTCGGGGTCACCACTGTGGCCGTGGTAGGAAAAGGAGAGATCTCCCGCCGGGCAAGGTGTTATGCCCGGAGAGCGGCCAACACTCCTGGTGATAGTTCGGAGATGTTCTATATATTATACTGTTTATGATTCGGAATTTTGATAGCGTGATTTAGGCTTCGGTGTGTTTCGCTTGCGACGCGACGACAGCGCCACCACAGATCTATCAATGTGGTGATAATTAATCTTTCGATTTTAAAAAATCTTTTTTTTTTAGCAAAATATAGCCTATATTATTCCTGATATTACTTTACATCTTTTCGTCAAGTTTATTAGAATCGGTTCAGCAGTCCGTTCCGAAGATTATAGATATAGTTATATATAGTTATAGATAGAGACCGTATAGAAAGACAAACAGAAAATTTTAAAAATGGTAATTAATTTTTAATGACAAGAAAATAACGCACATAGCTCAATAAAAGACATTTATTTTGATATTAAAGATAGACACTTCAATTTTATTCACATGTTTGTAGAGATATTTAATTAACTTATAAGGAAGAACGATGGTTTTATTGAATTTCAATTACCCATCCATCCATTACAAACAGATGAACATAGGAAGGGTGATCGCTACCAAGCTATTTCTAATTTGTCTTGTGTTGTTAATTGTAAACATGATTGTAAGCCATTATTTGGAAAAAAAATAATAGTCCCGCTTTGTTTCTTGTTGGTTCTTCCGAGGACTAGGTTTTTTTTGCGAACCAGTGGTAAATGAAAAAAGTGACTTTCAATAAGTATTGTTTATAATCTACATTGAATAAAAAAACCGGCCAAGAGCGTTTCGGGCCACGCTCAGTGTAGGGTTCCGTAGTTTCCCGTCCGTCACAATAAGTGTTCCCACTTATGAGTTTAAAGGTGGGTATCCATTATGTTCGCGCTCCAGCAGCGCTCCGCGCTCCTGCAACTGCTCCCGGTAGTGGGTACTGTTGTTTCCATCCAAGTTCAAAATAATTTTCCTAGAAAGTCCTTATAAAGTTCTACTTTTCAGATTTTTTCGTATTTTCTAAACATATGATTCAAAAGTTAGAGGGGGGGGGGGACACATTGTTTTTTACTTTTGGAGCGATTATTTCCGAAATTATTGACATTATCAAAAAATGATTTGAGTAAACCCCTATTCATTTTTAAATACCTTTCCAACAATATATCACACGTTAGGGTTGAAATTAAAAAAAAAATCACTCCCCACTACATATAGGGGGGCTACCCTAATAAAACATTTTTTTCCAATTTTTATTTTACCACTTTGTCGGCGTGATTGATACACATATTGGTACTAAATTTCAGCTTTCTAGTGCTAACGGTCACAGAGATTAAGCGAGGACGGACAGACGGACAGACAGACATGGCGAAACTATAAGGGTTCCTTCCTAGTTGACTACGGAACCCAAAAAAGACGTGTGGCACTCGGGGACTGCCGCGGTAAAGCTATTGCATAGCATTTTGTATCAACTTATGCAATTATAATTATTTATTTATTTCATTTATGCAGTATTTCTTTTTCTTTGATATTAATTCAAGTTACACTTTTTGAGCGTGGTGACCGATAAGAAAACAAATTTTTTTCTTTTATTAAATAAATAAATAATAAATGCACTTTGTTCATTCATATTCAAAACACTTTATACACAAATTTTACAAGTACAGCTATTCACTGTTGTACATAAATACCTATACACCTATATACTTTCTCATAAACAGCTGCTTATGTATTCGTCCGATTTCGGAGCAGCTCGTCTCGATTCGTGCGAGCTTCGTAGAGTCGTACAATACGTCTAGTTGCACGCACACAAACACCGTGTCGAAGACTGCCGAAAAGAAACGACGTTAGACAAAGCACGGTCTTCAAGCCACACCTCCGTGCCCGTCGGAGTGGGGAGCGTGAGGTTTTTTCGTTACGGAATAAATTTCTGGATTCGGTCCCCGCGCTCAAGGCCCGCGATAGAAGCTATGCAATAGCTTAAAAAGTTTCTGTTTCTGTTTCGTAGCCCACATCATATATTACCTCATATTGATGGCGATAATATTTGTTACAGTTGACACTTTTTGCAATCGAGTTAACCGCCGCAGTTTTAATTTTGTAATTAGGAATACATTGCTGCCCATTTCTAAGTTTATTTCTCTTTGTCGTCATATGGAATATTGAATATTCTTATACCACCTCTACACGGTATTTAAATAATATACCGATAGATAATTATACGTTTGGATATTTGGTGTAGCTTCATCACATTAGTTTACTGTTAAATTTTTCTTTGATTTCACTCCTGCAAAGAATTTCTAATCTAATCTCATCAACTATTAAATTCCGACGTTGAAATTTAATCGTTCTTATCAATTATCGACTCGATATTGTATTTTGATAAACAAAGAGCTACGTACTTAGACGAGTGGTTAAAAACTTTTCGTATTTAATTACCGGTACCTATGAAAATTATAAATCAAACTAAAAAAAGTAAAAACCTACTTTTAAGAACTAAAAGGAAAAACAATCTACATAATGCTATAGTCTCTGAAGTCCTTGCTAAAAGAAGGCCTCGGCTTTAGATACAATCCAATTATATGGAAATTTGTTTATTCCTTTTGGTCCTTTATCGTGGGTTTTCTACGTTTTCTTAAAATTTAATTGTTTGACCCTATTAAATGAACTAAATAATATCACAACCTTAACGTAACAAAGTTATTTAACGAATGAGGTACACTTATGCACAAACAAAACATGCCTAATAGACCAATGGGAACGAAATGTTCACGAAAAGCTGCCTCGTACCGGAAATAGAAGTGTAGATTGGCTAGACAAACAAGAGATCGATGAATGCGGGAGGCTCGGGACCATGTTTTATGGCATTATTTGAGGGATGACTATAACTAGTAGTGGACTTGTGACGGACAGTAATGATGGTGATGATGATGATGATAAAAACTTGTTGAATTCGAAAGTTCTTGAAAGGCATGGTTTAGCGAAAATGGCCAGGTTTTAATTTAATAAATATTTAAAAATGTGTGACAACAATTCAAGTATTTAACATTATTACATTTAGCAGACTTCAAAAAAGGAGGTGGAATTTGACTGTATGTTTTTCGTATACATGTTACGTGATGTCTTCGCCATATTTTATAAGATTATAAGTAAATAATTTTATATAATACCTTTGGGATAGTTCCATATAAATTCGGTTACCTACTAAAATTCTACATCAAAGGGTGGAAAAGTAGGGCATAAAGATTTTGATTTAACCAGAGTTCAAAAAATTAAATTTAAAACTTTGCTCAAGAAGGAGCTGGTTTGTTGAATATAAATTCTAAAATTGCTCGTATGTTTAATTGTGAGTCAATGAATGCGATGACGATAAGTAGACACAACATGATCATATTTTCAAGGTCCGTAAACGTATCCAATATTTGGAACAGAATAAAATAATATCTACTCAATATAGCACATGTAACTCTCAATGAAATTATTTTGTTACTTTGACTACTGGCTTGGAAAAAATAGAAAAAGGGAAGAACCAGAAAGCGAACACCTCCCCTTCCCCCGAGCACTTTTTTTATAAATAAATTTAATTTAATATAATTATATTATTTTATACAAGAGCTATTATCAATCATGTACCTTACTATTTAGTAGTATAATTAATAATCCTCATTAAACAATTTTGGCTTAATATTTTTTTACCTTTTGATAGATAAGGCCTGCATATTTTCTTTGTTGTAAAAGCGTATAAATTACCCATGAAGGAACTACTGACTCTTTGGTGCTTCTCTTGTTTTTGTGTACATATGTAAATTTTCGTAAGTATTCAGTAAATCAGAGGCCAAAGTCAATATATTTATTTCCTTAATTTTTTTCTTCGCGTTTTTTTATAGAATAAGGGTGACAAACGCACACAGTCCACCTGATGGCAAAGTGCTTGCTGTGACCCATAGACATTTTTACACATTCTTAGACATTTAACCTCTGTGAGAGCGTGGTCCTTCCCCGGTCGAGCTGACTCATTCGTGCTACAACTATAATATAGCTGCAGCGTGGCTCTACTACCTATAAAAACACATATACACACAATATACACATAAACACATAATATATACACGGCTACTGGCCAGAACGGAGCGGCTTGTACAGCGCGTTCAAAACGCTTGCGCCCGTTTTTGTTTCACAGTTCCTTTTCGGGGGCACGTCACTCCGTTTTCTATAGATCACGCAATGCTTAAAATGAACTCGAGACAGAAATTGCATCTGGCGTGCTTGCTTTTTGGCGTCATAAAACATCAAGAACCATCTTACTTGCACAATAAACTTGGCTGGGTTGCTACAAGGAGGCAATGTGATAGAAGACCGTGCTCGCAGCAACTTTCGGTACAAAAGCACAAATCGGCATCTTTCAAGGAAGCATTTCGCTATGCAGCCTCTAAACCATGGAATAACATACCACCACCTCTAACACAGCT
The DNA here is from genome assembly GCA_036936625.1 of Parnassius smintheus behrii. Classification (NCBI taxonomy): domain Eukaryota; kingdom Metazoa; phylum Arthropoda; class Insecta; order Lepidoptera; family Papilionidae; genus Parnassius; species Parnassius smintheus. The sequence goes on along the minus strand of JAUPFT010000009.1, from coordinate 43,177,003 downwards.
AAGCTCTATAACTACCTTAAAAGTCACCTAAAACAGTACTTGTTAAATGCACAAAAAGATCTAGGCATGGTTAACACTAATGCTAACATTTCCTATCTGATGTTTATTTGAGAGGTACATTTTATGTTCTATATTTTATTTTAATTTATTTTATTTTTTATTTTTTGCTGATGTTATTATGTTGTTACAGTCTCACGCGCAGTATCTTGCTAATAATAAAGTATTTAATTCGATCCTGTCATATATTATATACATATTTTATTAATCGTTTATTATATAAGTAATTATATATGCTTTTCGTAGAGTTCACGTATACTGATTGTTCTTGCGGAAGTACATGGTAACTGGTTACGGAGGAGAAGACGGATGCAATCCAGGGGGCCAGTAGAAAATCAGCGTTAGGTTTCCAACCTGACATCATGCTGAATTGGTTCCTATCTTTTGGCATCACCCTGAGGCACTAGTTTTAAGAATATATATTATGTATAATTTTTTTCTTCCTAATTTTAACTGGCTGTTTGTTTGTTCATAAATTGTTACTTTTTTGTTTTGATTGTTTCTGTGTTCTGGTGCCTTGTGTGTGCCAAAAATAAATATTTTTTCTTTCTTTTTTTTTCTTTCTTTCATATGACGTTATGCTACGTAAATAACTAAAATAAAGTAATCAAACCGTTTCACGTTCACATACACCTAAGACTTCTAAACTTTCTTACAGCATATGCTGCAGAAGAAACTTTGTTAGCTAGTTTAGTTAAATGAGGCTACATTGAAGCTTCGAGGTAACTGTAATTCCGAGAAAATCAATAGATTCAACAAAGCTCAACTCCTCTCCATTAAAAAGCACACTGGTATTCAGCTATTCAACATTAGATTTGGTAAATTTAAAAAGCAAATTTTTGCCTCGAAACTGCATACACAATTTATATAGCATTATTCACTTGGTTAAGTTGAAATTCAACAAAGTATCACAAGCAAATAAAACTATATCATGGTTATTCCCTATAAAGTAAGTTAAGTCATTAATACAAGGTGGCCCATGAGTCGTTAGAAATGTAAATTTCGAATAAAATACAAAAGGCGCGCATGAGTGGCGCGCGCGGTGCGGGGGGAGCACCGACGGTTTCTGGGAATTCAGTCGCCATGGAGCGTTTCACCGGTGCGGACCGTGCATTTTGTGTGCGCGAGTTTTATCGAAACAATGATTCGGCTACCATTGCGCGGCGTAAATTTCGAGAATATCAGAATTTACGCAACTTTAACCCGTTAGCTCTGACAGCGCGCGACATGTTATACTACCGTTCCCTCTGGACCTTAATGGCGGGAAAATTTCTAGGTTAGGAAATTTTTTGCAATATTGCAAATTTTGCTATATTTTCACTTTGAGACAATATTTATGGATAAAACTTACAGGAAGTCTTGTTGAATGTATAAACTATCGAATAAAATTATTTTTGGTTGCTAGAAATTGTAATAAAGTATATAAATTACACTGTATAGCATAATAGTAGTATAAACTTCAATTTTAGTGACAAAATTACTACTAATTTGAATTCTACACCTTTGTTTTTGGAGAAATTTATATGAAATTGTTTGGAAATATGTATATTTTATGTTTTATGTGTTTCCATTCGTTACTCATACCAAAATATTAAAATATTAAAAAATTAAAAAAAAAAATAATAATATATTATCTGTATGACATTTCGAACAATATTTCTAAAATATGTTTGTGTGAATTTGAAATAAATACAACGTCATGTTATTTCAAAATATGTAGGAAAACTATTTTTACTTACATTTTACACTAAAAATAAATGAGAATTTGAAAAATAACACATTTATAACCCGCCCGCCAAAACGGGCCTTTCGGAATTTGAAGTACTTTTGGCAATTTACTTTTCACTTTTTATACCACAAATTACATATCTACGTGTTTACTATATTACAAGGAATATAAAAAAGTATAATACTTTCGTTTTTAGTCCAGACACAAATATAAAATTCTATAAAAAAGACAGAGCGCCTTCATCAAATTGACACGTGGAACGCCGAAAGTTCAGAGTGATTTCTTTTTTTTTTTTTCTAAGAAACATTGCCAGGTTATGGTTTAAAATAAAAGAGCATATCTTTTTCTTTGATACTATTATCTATTGCATATTGTCTTTGGTTTTGTTTTAAAGGAAAAAGTAGTTTTTTCATAAGGCAGTACTTCTAATCTTATCTGATCTGATTAGCCCCGTACCCGAGCCGACGTATTGACCTCGATTGTAAAATCTGATTAGATTGGTGGCCGAGTGAAAGGGTTAAAGACATTCCAAGTGTTCAAACGATTAAGAACTGGGTTATTAAGTTCGAAGAGAGTGGTTCGACGTTGGATAAACAACGGTCAGGTTGACCAAGGACATCACGGACGGAAGGAAACATCGATGTAGTGAAACACTCAATTCGTGAAAATCCTACCCAGTCTACTCGTAAGCGTTCCAGTGCATTAAACTTACCCAGAACATCGTTACAGCGAATTTTAAAGAAAGATTTACATCTTCACCCGTATAAGATTCAGTTAGTACAGGAATTAAAAGATACTGACACTATCCACAGACTAAATTTCGCAAATGAAATGTTGAACCGCTTTACTTCGTTTAATAACGTGTTATTCTCTGATGAGGCTCACTTTCACATCAACGGCCATGTCAATAAGCAAAATTGTCGCTATTGGAGTTGCGAAAATCCAAATCACAAACATCAAAAGCCCTTACATAGCCCTAAAGTGACAGTTTGGGCGGCTATGTCAGCGCATGGCATTATAGGCCCTTACTTTTTTCAGGACGGCAGAGGCCGCGCGCGTACTGTTACTTCACAACGGTATGTAGCTATGATCCAGGACTTTTTTATACCAGAGTTGCAGAATTTTCCAGGTTTCAATACGCGGACCTGGTTTCAACAAGATGGAGCAACTGCCCATACCTCTAACGTCGCTATGCCGGTCGTCCGTCAACTTTTCCCTAATAAAGTGATCTCTCGAAGAGGAGATATTCCTTGGCCACCACGTAGTCCAGATCTGACCCCAATGGACTTTTTCTTATGGGGTTATCTTATGACTAAAGTGTACGAAACCAACCCGCGGACAATTGACGTCCTGAAAGAAAATATCCAAAGAGAAATGGCAAACATTACAGAGCTTACTTGCCGCGCAGTGATGGATAATTTTAAACGTCGCTTACAGGAGTGCCGCGATCGTAACGGATTACATTTAGATGATGTAATTTTCAAAAAATAATTCCCATTTTATAAGGATTATGACAAAATAAAAACCTTTTTCATAATGTCGTTAGTTTTTTTTAATTATTTTTTTATATTTCAAGGGACTTATGGGCCAACCTGTATAAACTAAGAACAGGAAGGGGTCAAGATTTGATTCCTGAGGAACATCCATAGATACTACCGATCCGGAAGAACTGCTCCCATTAATAAAAACTGTTTGCGTTCTATTATTTAGATCTGATGTGATAACTGTGAGTGCTATGTTTTTATACCATATTTACATAAGTTTCGTGATAACGTCTCTTGGTGAACACAGTCAAAAGCCTTAGAATGATTATAAAACAAACCCAAAGCATTCTCCGAATTATTCTATGCACAGTATATTTAATCAGCTTAAAACCGGGTAGTCAAGATTGGAATGTCGGTAAAATATTGTTCATAAGCCGTTGCAGCATCTTGATCTGATTACGTTAAAATATTGTTGAAATTTAATTGAATTCAAAGATCCGTGACGGGAAAACGGGGGACCGACGAAGCCCAAAGTCGTCAACACTGCTAGGGTGGTAATAACTAAAGTTCACAGACAGTCGCTCTCAGCCTGATTTCTATTATTCTATTATGATATATTTCGTTTGTGGTGACGTCGCTAGAATGCTTAATATTCATCGAAGCAGTTCTGGAGTTGTTTAACGATAAGCAGGACGAAGCGAGTTTACCTTCAGCTTTGCCAGCCGTCTACCAGCGCCTTTGATTCACATTATATTATATTCACATATTGCACCTGAAGGAATTGTTGCCAACATAAATCTCAGCAAGATAGATTATCGCTTTTAATGCTTTTGATATTGATCTTAATGCTTTTGCAATTGGCTAAAAACACAATTCTCTAAAATATATTCGCCAACCCTGTTCATAAAAGTCTTGACGTGATCCCAAGAGCCTTTCAAACCGTAATATTTACCCTTCTCACATTTACTTAGAAGTAAGTACGTGCCCCCGGGGTGCCGTGTTTCGTGTCATCCATATAGGAGTTGAAGGAAATTGAATATATGGGTTTACCTATTTTTTTAATTTTAAATCAAGATGTTGGGACGGAGCGTATATTCTGATATCCCTGAACTAATTAGAAAATCTGTCTATAATTTTATTAAGTTAATTTATTTAATGACTACTTAGTAGCAAGTATAGTCTAAATCGCTCAAATAAGAGATGATGCCAGCACACAGCATTGATAAGCATATTAGCTCTTCAGACCAACAAAAAAAGTAGAGGGAGCGCTTCAAAGATTTCAAGTGACGCTTTCATTCATTCATTCATTCATTAGCCTATCAAAGTTCACTAATGAACATAGGTCTCCCCTTAAATTGCATCTTATGGAAGATATTTGCCAATGTAGCGCTTGACAGGTGGGTTAGCAACGGCAGTTTTTTTTTAATTTTTTACTATGAATATGTCATTGCCTATTTTCTCATTTATTCCCCTCAGTCGCCCTTTACGACACCCACGGGATGATATTGGGTAACAGTTATCCTTACACTGCCAGTGCATACGTGACGCCCAAGTAAAAACCAAAATCAAGCTCAACTAATTAAAAGAACACGCACACACACGCACGCACACATATCATATGAGTCCAAAATTATTAGCAACACGCCATGGCCACGGTAATATTATATTACCGTGCCATGGCTTTAGGGGCATTTGTGTGCGTCCTATTGTGAGCTGTAAGCTTTAACAGCCTGATAAAGAAACAAAAAAGAAAGATGTGTGCGTGTGTGCTTTTCAAGAAGTTGAACATGGTTTCGGCATGACTTGAAATATACGCCGTGTATCTTTCTCTGTTAGTCTGAAGTAGACTCCTGCTTTTATAAACTTACTAATTTTATTTGCAGAAGTACCTACTTTCTGTGTTTTTTCCCCTTTTTTCTCTCTTTATCTTAATTCATTGGCCCCGTCTGTTGCTGAGAACTTTCTATAAAATATTATGAAAATAAAAACAAACAAATAGTTATTAGTGGTAACAAAATTGTCTAGTAATAAACGTCAGGTGTAAAAAACATTACTTTTATTGAGAAACCCGACTTCAATAAACTAAAACTAATAGAATCACTTCAAATTCTGAAAGTGGTTAGTTGGTTGGTTAGTTGTTTTACCTTTATGAGTGCGCTAAAGAATATCTTAGTCGTGGTAGTCACACTGCAGTTATATTATGGTTGTAGCATGAATGGGTCGGCTCGACCGGGGAAGGACCGTGGTCCTTCTTTCTCTCACATAATACCAGCGTAAAATAGCAGCTTAATGCTGCTGTGTTTCGTATGGTGAATGTAGAGAACCGGAGACCCGTTTTACTGGGATCGAGGCATTCGATCTTAGTCCTCAAGGGTGACAACGCATCTGCATTTTGATTCTTAATCGAATGTAGATGTCTAAGGATTACAGCATCCACTTACCATCAGGTGGACTGTGTGCTCGTTTGTCACCCTTATCCTATAACAAAAGAAATGTCGTCTATATACATATGTTAATATTAATAATAATATATGTATGTATTTTTATATTTATTTTATGTTATTGATATTTATATATATTTATCTTTTCATTTTAATTTATAATTATATATTTATAGAACCCAACCAGATGAGAAAACTATATTGATACCCCCCAATAATAATAATAAGAAGAGCCTAAATATAAGTGTAGTAAATCAAAATAATATTTTTCTTCCAGTAAAATAGTTTTGTTATAGCGCCATCTACTTCATTCTAGAGGTAGCGTCATTTTAACGAACAAAGATTGCTTGATTCTCAAGGTGGTATGTAAAATATATAGATACTAGATGGCATAAACATGACTGATTTTTAATATTCTATCTTATTCACTCGCAGGCTAAATCCTTAAAATATAGATTTTTTTAACTTTTAACCCATTGCTTATAACAAATTTAACTGTGGATATGTGTACTCGTAAACTGGATAATGACCATAAGATAAGTAATGGAAAAATTGAGGATATGCTGAGCCATGCGCAAATCTATTGGTATAACATTCCAAGCGTCGGACACAATCCGGCCAACTTTCGTGTGTTCTATATCTGGAACAGTAGGTTATTTATCATACACTGATATCGGAAACAAATAGCAATTTTCTTATCAATAATAAATAAACATATTAAATATATAAACAGTATACTGTTTAAATATTTATTACGTTTATATATCTCCACCACCTCATTAACGGCAGTTGTAAAATACCGGGACCGACGACAGGGGGGAGCTTCAAAGGTGCGAGACGTGGAAACGTTCTTCTGGAAACTTCTGACCCTCTGCGATCTCAGCGGTCGTCAATTTGCATTACTTGCATGACTATTAAAACAAACCCTTTCTATAACTAGTGTTGTCACGTAGAAATCGCCATAAAATTTATACGTGGTAGAGCCATGCTGCGGTTATACCACGACCTCACACCACGCTCTCACAGAATACCAGCGTGAAATAGTATCTTAATGCTGCTGTGTTTCGTATGGTGAGTGTAGAGAACCGGAGACCCATTTTACTAGAAACGAGGCATTCCATTTTAGTCCTTACGGGTGCCAACGCATCTGCATTTTGATTTGCAATCGAGGATAGATTTAGATGTCTATGGGCAGCAGCAATCACTTACCATCAGGTGAACTGTGTGCTTGTTTGACACCCTATCCTATAACAAAAATACGGATGATATAAGCTTTGCTTATGTCATTATGGCATATGAAGATGAAGTACAATTTAATACAAATACCTAGTATCCATTCGTTTCCAAATTAAAAAAAGATCACACAGTCCACCTGATAGTTAGTAGATAAAATGTTGATAAGTTGTCATCCTAAACCTAAGACAGAATGCCTCTTTATCCGTAAAAAGGATCTCCGGTTTCATTCACAACCTTCTTCACCATTCGAAACACAGCAGCATAAAGCTGCTATTTTACTTTGCCGTTCTGTGATTTGTCCTCATTTGAGCTGCAATCATAAAACAGACCCCGCGTGACTTTCACGTTACAATTCTATGATGAAGTATTATCCAGCCGTGCGGATGGGCAAGACGGTTGTAACTAATAATAAAACTCGTTCGAATTTCGGTTTTATGATATTGGACTTTCAAAAAAATTGGGATGTATGGTTTTGCGTTATTTTAATATTTCAATTCAAAAACCTCATTTTGCTAGTACTGGATTATAAGGTATGTGTATTATGTACTACTCTACAAAATTGATAAATTGTAAGTAGTTATAATGATAATGTTTTACACACAGACGTAAAATTATACAAACGTAATTATGGAGTGAACATAATTATAGAGTGTAGAAGTAAGTAGTACAGACTGTGTATTAAAAAGTGTCAGTAGAAAACCGTTAAATAAGGGTGGCGCCACTATACCTACGGGCTAAATTTTACAAAAGGCGCCGAAAAATATTAGTGGGGCAGTTCTCACCAAAATTGTACCGCCTTAAATTTAGATGTCCTTTAAGTTCGTGTTTATTGTGACCATATCTATAGATATAATTAATCACTAATAAAATACTACCAGAAGCGTTTAAAAATAATAAAATATTTATTTTCTGAAACCTGTTTATTTTTTGTGTGGATTGTAGATTGTCCTATCCCCTATCACATGATTTGAAAATTGATTTTACCAAAAAATAAAACTTTAGGAGTACATCTTTCCATTTTGATTAATCACATCACTATTTATTTACACAATGATACCCTTGTACATGTATTTACTTATTTAATTTATTAATGTTTTCAATTTAATTGTTGTCCTAAATTTAACTCAATTTTGATTATCAACATTGTTACCATGATATTTCACATATTTTGTAAAAATTACTACTTTTTTGGATGTTTTTAATGCTGTGTAAACATTTTTCTCCATGTCGAAGTCCTTTCATCTTAAATTGGTAGGCTGACATGTATTCTGTGTCAAACAATCCGTGCACGAGTGTCGTGGGTACCGATTAAACTCAAACTTGTTACTGGACTTTAAACGGTAAGTACATACTTTATTAAAAAGAACATTTTTCCAATGATTTCTATGTGCATTCACTCTTGTTTTCACTATTTTTACAACGTTAGCTAATAAAATAATATTTTTAGGCGGTAAAGAATCCCATAACCTCAAATTTTGTTACCTCAATTTTGTTACTTTTGAGTAGGTAACGTATATGTTGATCTCATTGCTAACACAATTGATATCATTAAGGGACGAATACATTAGCCTACTGTCAACGAATATGAAATATATGTCTAATGTTAGGTAAGTATTTGTTTTTCGCTCTCGTATAATCTGCTGCATATATTTAATTGAAATCCAGAACGAATTTCATGTTGGCGATGCCATACATAGTTTTTAGCCATGATTTATTTTAAACAGACTTCCAAAAAAAAAAACACTACACAAATCGACCACGTATGTTTTTGCTTTTATTTAACTTGCACTGTTCGTATGTAAGTAAAAATATGTCCGTCAAAATTTGCAAACCATTTTTCAATATTGGTATCCGATTGAGCTAAAATTTTGCTAAATGTTAAAAGAAACGAAAAACGAACTTTAACGAAGTAATACCTCTTCTCCCTAACTTTCAAAAGCGAAGATTTCATTGAAGTCGTGTTTTTGTTTATTTAAACAGTTTTTTATGAAGATGTTATTGTGCTGAATGAAATCTCAAATAAATGATTTTAATTTTAAGGTTATCGTACAAAATGGCACCGCTAACTGCCACGGAAGAAATGAAACGCTATCGAAATAAGCCAGAATAAACCAGAAAAGTTAGAAGAATCAAGACGTAAAAATTTAGAAAGGATAAAGGTTAAACATAAAAAAATCTGAGCTTAGTGACGAAAATCAAAATCAACAAAAATCATAAAACGTCAACCATTCATTGGAAGAGACAGAAGCGGCAAAGAATCAAGAAAATAAAAAAGATAAAAAAGAGAGCGCGACAAGACATTGAAATATTACATCAAAATGTTACATAAACTACAAAAATTACTTGAAGAAAACGACAAAAAATTCAACAAAATGTAAATCTTACGGAGCACTAAATAAAAGATTGTACAGTATTAAACTGAAAATGATTCTAAAGTAAAAAAATACTAGAATAATAGAAATAGCTCTGGTTATTAAACCTTAAATAAATAAATTAAGCCTTAGAAGCATCAATACAACAAATTTATAAAGATTTGAAATGGACATGCAATCGCATAGATTTAGCATTTTTAGAAATTACTTTTTTGAAATATCAACTTCTATATCATTTATATTACTAAATCCTTGCATTTTGATGAGAATGGAGATGCATTCTCATTCAAATGAATTAATTAACAACAACAAACGACAGAGTTTTCTTTTATTTAGGGAAATCTACCAATTTCTAGAAATTAAGTCTATTTCCCGTATATTACATCATAAATTTTAAAATAAAGGGTTGCTTATTTTAATTAAGATTCCTATTATTATTTTCCGTTTATTAAACTAAATCCAATTATACCAGTATTCCTAACAATGTAAATGGGCCTTAATAATTTCTTGGTTACCAATCATAATCAATTTTGTTACTGTCCATAAAAATAACGAAGGTTTTTTACTGATAAAAATTTTAGTTTTGGACTTTTACTAATTATATTTACTTATTAATACTTGCCGTAAAATTGTAATTTTATATCATCAAACAATATTTACATTTTACTTTTATTTTAAAATACATAGAAAAAAATTGTTTGGTTTTCGTCTTAAGTAACACAGTTGAGAATGTTTGTATTGTAATTTAAAAATTAGCCAACTTTTACAAGTAAAATTTTTTTTGGGGCTTTGAATACTTTCATATGTAATCATATAAAATATTTAACACGGAATAATCAAAGAACTACATTTAATTAAATGAATTTTGTTTAGTAACAAAATTGAACAAGGTAATGGTAATAAACCTGTTTTATTCCTAAATGGTATATATTTATTGGTAACAAACATTAAATTACTCAAATGTTATATTACTTTTAGCAAATTCTTTAATAAAATCATTTAAAACAAACACATTTTTAAAAATCGAAAAAAATATTTGCCGTACAAAATTTTTGAGAACTGCTCAGTGGGATAGACGACTTTTTCGAGGTTAGCGTTTTGAAACGCAGCCACTGCTTCCTCGGCGTCCATAACAGTTTACCTCAAAGTTTTTCTTTTATTTTCGGTAATAGGTGGTGCGAGGTCGGGGCTATAGGGCGGGTGACCCAGTAATTCCACGTTTGACGTCGCCAAGTAGTCGATTGTTTGCTTGGCGGTGTTCGCCGTGACGTTGTCGTGGTGAAGGAGGATCCTACTGCGATATCGTTTCTCCCGAACTTTTTCAAGACAAGCGGCAAACAATTGTTAGTGTACTACTCTGCAGTAACTGTTTTTCAATCCTCTGAAACAATTGTTGCGTAATTACCAGTCCTTCCGAAGAACGAGGCCACCATCTTTTTTCCCACGCTTCGACCTCTCTTTTAAGTTGTAAATAATGGCACGTGGTGGGGCTTCATTGTGAAAGGCCAATCGAAGTCTATCATAACTTTCTTGATGCCTTAAATGATATTTTTTTATATATATTTTTTTTATATAGAAGAGGGGGCAAACGAGCATGCGGCTCACCTGATGTTAAGTGACTACCGCCGCCCATGATCAACCGCAACACCAGGAGAATTGCGGGTGCATTGCCGGCCCTTTAGAAAGGAGTAAGCTCTTTTCTTGAAGGTCCCCAGGTCGTATCGGTCCGGAAAAATCGCCGGTGATAAACTATTCCACAGAGAGGTTGTACGTGGAAGAAAACTCCTTGTGAAACGTACAGTGGTGGACCGCCAAGCATCCAGATGGTGTGGATGGTATCGGGACGTTTGCCGTGTCGTGCGTTCACGAAATTTGGCGGCTGGGATTAATCCGAACAATTCCTCAGAGCACTCCCCGTGATAGATGCGATAAAATACGCAAAGAGATGCAACATCTCTTCGCAACGCCAGTGAATCGAGCCGATCGGAAAGCACTCGGTCGTCGACGATTCGAGCCGCTCTGCGCTGGATGCGGTCAAGTGGAAGGAGCTGGTACTGGGGAGCCCCAGCCCAGAGATGGGAACAGTATTCCATGTGCGGCCGAACCTGCGCCTTGTAAAGTTGCAGGCGGTGTGCCGGCATGAAATACTGTCCCGCTCTGCTGAGCACGCCAAGCTTTTTAGAGGCCAATTTGGCCTTCCCTTCCAGGTGACCACGAAACTGCACGTCACTCGATATGTCGACGCCGAGAATTCCGATACTGGCTGAGGCAACAAGGGGAGTGCCTTGAAACTGAGGGGATACGACAAAGGGGTTCTTTTTAGCGGTTAACGCGCAAACTTGTGTCTTCTGGGGCTTAAACTGGACTAGATTTAGTCGTCCCCAATCCGAGACTCTGTTCAGCAAAGACTCGACTTCAGACACAAGTTTGTCCCGGCACTCGGAGACGTTTTCCCGAGATATATTGGCTCGGCCGGTGTAAAGAGCATCACCAGTGCTGTCATCTGCATAGCAATGAATGTTACGGGTATGCAACATATCATTGATATGCAGAAGAAACAGCGTTGGCGATAGCACGCAGCCCTGTGGAACACCAGCATTAATAGGCTTGCAATCGGAGCTTGCAATGTCTACAACGACCTTGATGCTCCGATCTGCAAGAAAGCTGGTGATCCAATCGCACAATTTCTCGGGAAGCCCATAGGAAGGGAGCTTCGAAAGAAGCGCTTTGTGCCAAACCCGATCGAAGGCCTTCGCAATGTCCAAACTAACGGCCAATGCCTCCCCCTTGAACTCTACTGCCTCCGCCCATCTGTGAGTGAGGTAGACCAGAAGATCACCAGCTGACCGACCACGCCGAAAACCGTATTGGCGGTCACTAATCAGCTGGTGATCCTCAAGGTACCTCATGAGCTGGCAGTTTACAATGGACTCCATTGTTTTGGAGAACAAGGAGGTGATGGCGATTGGCCGGTAGTTGGACGGGTCTGAGCGGTCGCCTTTTTTAGGGATCGGGTGGACGAAAGCCGTCTTCCATAATTTTGGGACTACGCCTAGGGAGTAGGAGTACCGGAAAAGACGCGTTAAAACCGGTGCCAACTCTGGAGCACACGTCCTCAGCACAATTGGGGGGATTCCGTCAGGCCCACTCGACTTGTGGATGTCCAGGGAGAGAAGTGCTTTGCGAACCGAGCGCTGTGTGAACTGCACTTCCGGTATGGAGCACTCACACCGCGGGATGGTCGGCGGCGTACTCCCCCCGTCATCGAGAGTCGAGTTAGACGCAAAGAAGGAGCCTAGAAGATCGGCTTTCTCCTTTGCAGTATGGGCCAGTGAGTCGTCCTCCCTGTGCAGAGATGGAAGAGATGGCTGACAGAAATTCCCCTGGACAGCCTTGGCGAGAGACCAGAATGCACGGGTTCCAGAAGGAAGGCGAACTAGTCTCTCGTCAATTCTGCCTATGTGCTCTGACTTTGCCTTGGCAATGACGCTTTTGAAGGACCTAGAGGCGGAATTATACTTCTTTTTTAGAGCGCTGGTGCTTACATCCCGGGACGCTGATGCATCAACCCAGGCTTGGTAGCACTCCTGCTTATAGCATGATGCTATTATCTATGCTATATATATCTTATGCTATATATCGAAAGTAATAAAAAATCATTGTACGAAAATTTTCTCGCGTTAAATCATGCTGACGTGACAGACAATTTTCAATTTGTCACCAAATCGTAAACAAATGACAAATTAATAAAATACATAGTGGGTGCGTTTGGCAGAAAAAAGCGCTAGCAAGCGCTTACTAGCGCTGAAATAGTTTTCGGCCAGGACACGATTGCTACTTCAGTAGCGCTGACACAATCCGACATTTTGCTTATTTAATTTGTTTTGAAGTAGAGTTTATAAGTTGTTTTTTGCAATATTAGTTTTAAGTAATATAATGACATGAATAGACATATACATGTTATTAAAAATTCATGATTGGTAAGTTATTAATATGAATACTTCACAAAAATATATTTAAATTAGGTTAGGTTCCACGGTTAAAACTAACATCGTGTCCTAGAGGAAAATAGCTACTTACGATTTGACAGCGCTTACCGCTTACGATCGCCATTTTGCTTACAAGCGCTTGCTAGCGCTTTTTTCTGCCAAACGCACCCAATTACACAATAATGTTGGCAGAGTTCCATTTTTAAAATTTGAATATATTTTTTATTATATCGTTTACAAGTGGCCAGTTCTAAAAACTTTCAGTGTCGTCCTCGTAACAAAATTGTAATGCAATTACCTAGATTAATTTCAAATAAAGCAATATTTATAACTTGTCGTTATGAAATATAAACAATTATAAAAATGAAATTGAGTCGAAAAAAGTTAGTCATCAATTTTCCTAAATTAAATTTGTTATTGAAAAATACATCTCTTATGATATCATCAATTACTTTGCATGTTTAATAATTGTAAACACGGGGTCGTACTCCTCTTGACCTACACATGTCATATGTGTGTGTGTCATATGTATAGTGTCATTTATACGAATACAATAACAACGCTACTAAAACAAAAAAAAATTGTGCAAATGTCCTGCCTAAAATCGAGATACACTGCATAGCTGTCAGGTAGACTGAACGCAAAGCAGCCGTCATGTGCTAAAAATGATTAATAACTCTTTTAACGGGGAAATGCATACCACCTACCGCCACGCGCGGGCAAGCCAAGTTATGTCAGACTCTCACTCTCTAAGAACCTACAGTGTTTCTTCTACGCTCAATATTAACAGGGCCACTGAAAGCTTTCGGATACATTTAAAATGTCAGCTGCCCCTTGTTGGCACTTCCTTGCGCGGGGATAACCATCCTCCTATTCGCCTTAGCAAAGCCCAAAATTTCGTTTTCGTCGCACCTTCCTTAGAAACCTCCATCTCTACCTACGTAACTTAATTTCATGGCACTAGAATAATGCGCTTTCGACCACAGGGGCAAAACTGCCTTAAATTTGGCATTTAATAAATTATTATTAAATGCCAAATTTAAGCAATTATTATTGGAAGCCCCTAATTGTTCCGAGATCATGACATTGGGAGTGTTCTTGTCACGTTTGATGATTTTCACACCCCTACATCCTAAAGTCCAAAATTTTGGTGTTTAAACTTTAGTTGGACCAACGAAATTAGGAGAATTACTTCTGCGGTTATAAAAAAGTTAAGTGCTCTGAGTCGCTTCAGAAACGTCTTCTGATGCAATCTCTTATTTGGACCATTATTGATTACGGCAATATGTGTTATCCTGACCGTAATTCGTTCCTCCTTGGCAAGCCTGGCCGTCTCTTCAATAACTGTATGCTTCACAAGTGTTGTCATAATTTTTCCCGTTCTCCGAAGAAATAGCTTGTCCTTTCTCAACGAAGATATGACAGGGTACCTTTTCCAGTATTTTTTTTTTTCAGTTTCATTCGATAATCACTGTCCTGGACATCTACGTATAGATAAAACTGAAGTGTCCTTCTCTAAATTGTAATAACTGGCTTCTATTAAGCTCAGTTGGTCATTGCACGCCTCATAGCGCGAAGCATTATTAGGTACCTAGTGCTTTACTCTCGATACGTCAAGGTCAAGCAGTTTTGTGTTCTTAAAAATCCCTTTATCGTAACAATATTGCACTTAAACGATGATATAGGTAGCTGTATATCAAGAAAACACTCTAATTAATCCATCTTATATTTCCTGAAAGATAATTTTACTCGTATATTGATACTTAAAAAAAAAAGATTTGAAAACAAATTTACGTGGATGTCCGCATGTTGATTTTGTATGTGATCACGATAACTCCCACAAAATTGACTTATCGAGACTGGGTGTTCTTAATAGCTTCAGAATTACATCACTGTTCCCCTATATCATATCAATAGCCTAGTACACGTAGTTTGTTAATAAAATGATTTTCAACTTTTAAAAGTTTTATTGCTATTAAATATAGAGGCGTTTTCATATTACTCAACCTTTTATCGAGAAAGGACAAATGTACCATACAGCCTATATCGATTGTATACTTTTATTATTATTATTATTTTGTGTAATCAATTTATTTTGGTTAACATTTTAATTTTTTTTCCCAGTAAGTGTAACTACCTGTTAAAATAATAGAGCGCTAAATTTATAGCACGTAAATAATATATTTTAAAAGCCAGGAATACAATGTATTAATAAAAAGATATAAATATAAGATAATAATAAAAGAGAAAAGATATAAAAAGTTTCGAATAAAACTTTTATGGTTTGCAATTTTACAAAAAAAATATGATCCGTAGGTAAGTACTGTTTTTTTGTATTCTGAAAATTAAATTTTTGATACAAAGTTGATTTATAACATTTTTTTCTTCTTACGCTAATAAAATTGGTTTACCTCTCCATTTTGTCACTCCAAAATGTCATTTATAGTACCAGCCTATATGTTCAATCCGTCGCCAAAGGCTGTTAATAAGACTATCTTCTGTATTCGAATGCGTGGATTTTCGATAATAATGGAATTTTTCCACTTCTGTAAATAAAATACTAATATTAACCCAAAAGTATTATATTTCAAACAGTTTTATTAAAAATTGATTTTAAGACATCAGTCCACCAAAAAGGGTACAAAACTTCACTTATTCAAAGATCTAACAAGAATAAAATATTATCTACATAACAGATTTACAATAGGCGCTAAGAAATAGTCAAAGACTATATAGGGTAAAACACCCAGTAGTCAGTCTTTTAGTGAGGACTAAAATTTGATTCAATTGTATTTTAAATATTAAACACTATGAACAAAAACAATCATTATTCTTAGAAAAATTGTTTATTAAATTTACTAAAGAAATTAACAAAAAAATATATTTATAATAGAATTATATAAAAAATCAGTAGTAAACAAATTATGGCACTTTTCACCAGTAGTCACCCTCATTTCTCCACAAGTCAGCCATGTCTTACCCTGTAGTCAGCCTCTCACTTATTCTTGCATATTTGACATAAAAATTCTTTATTATATATATTTTCATATATTTCCCTAACGAATTCAGTACAGTTCAAATGATACCATGCAAGGCAATTGTCATCATCATCATCATTATTACAGCCCTTCACAAGTCCACTGCTGAACATAGGCCTCCCCCAAGTAATGCCACAAAGCACGGTCCTGAGCCACCTGCATCCATCGACTTCCTGCATATCTTACCAGGTCGTCACTCCATCTAGTGGGGGTCGCCCTACACTACGCCTACCGGTACGAGGCTGCCAATCGAGAACCTTTCTTCCCCATCGGTTATCGGTTCTTCGAGCTATATGACCGGCCCATTGCCACTTCAGCTTACTAATCCGTTGGGCTATGTCGGTCACTCTGGTTTTACTGCGGATATCTTCATTTCTGAGTCTATCACGCAAAGAAACTCCGAGCATAGCTCTCTCCATAGCTCGCTGAGCGACCTTGAGCGTCCTCATACGGCCAGCAGTGAAGGACGACGTCTCAGATCCGTAAGTCATCACTGGCAACACGCACTGGTTGTACAATCTAGTTTTTAGAGATTGAGGTATATCTGACGAGAAGATATGTCGTAATTTCCCGAACGCTGCCCAGCCGAGTTGAATCCGTCGATTGACCTCTCGGTCGAAGTTGGACTTACCTAGTCGGACTATTTGTCCCAGGTAAACGTACTCGTCAACAACTTCGAGCATAGTGCTCCCAACAACTACCGGCATAGGTGTGACATGGACATTAAACATGATCTTTGTTTTGTCCATGTTCATATTAAGACCTATCCGTTGGGAGGCACTATTGAGGTCATTGAGCACTTAAGTCCTCCAGCGATTCTGCCATTGTCACATCCAATATATTTTAAGTCATTAATTTCCGTATCGCTAGTCAATTCCTCTTCACAGGTGTTGCATTTTATTCTGTTTATTGTACATGTATTTTTCTTCCCATATTTCGTAGTCATAGATTGTATTAATTGCTCTTCTTTGTATTGGTGGATTGGTCTTTTTAACATTATGGAATTTTAAAACAAATGATATTCACCCTAAAATAACCATCCATAAATTCAACCCAAACTAAAAGGCTTTAAGGTACTATTTTATGCAACAAGACTAACGGCTGAGTACTGGATTTGTAGACCCATTGGTCGGCCCCCGACATGCAATTACATTTGTATGCGGCCGACTACTGGTAAAATACACTTTTCGTCTCATAAGAGTTAAACCGAAAGTAATGGGCAAAATGGGGACTATTCGCTTCAGTAATCTCAACTACATATAAGAAAATCACGTAAAAACCAGTAGTCAGCCACTTATGGTTGAGTACTGGATCTACCCTAAAAATTCGAAACCCGGTAGTCGGCCACCTAAATTACAACATATCAAACAAATGAAATGCATTTAATAGTTAACTTTATGACAAAATAATCACTTTAGTGTAAAACAGTACAACAATCTACCATAAATTACAGCAAATACACACAAAAACTTACCGAATACTCGAGCGCGTTTCCTTAAGGTGGCACAAGTCGCGGGCTCGAACTCATTGGTGGGCGCGGCCAAAAAGCACGTTGTCTCACCTGGCAGCGTGCCCGACAGAGATAGTATCAGTGAGGAGCAGTTAGAACGCACGTCTTGTTCGTACGGCGTTTCGAACCGTTAGAACAAAAACGAAGTTACACGAACACGATGCACACATACATACCACCCTATTCTGTGCCGCTCGACGCTTGCTGAGAAATCAGCAGTACCTACCTACAAACTCGTACTAAATTATTAGGCGCTGCGTTATCGCTTTATACTATACCTCTATGGCTCTATAGATACCTAATATAGATTGCTTATTTTATTATTTTTTGTTTTCCCCGGGTGGTCATGCAGCGATCACTCAAGAGTTCACGACGCCGAAGCATTAACTGAAACAGTCATCGCAGTTTATATCCGTACTAGCTGTTGCTAGCGGCTTCAAACGCGTGAACTCGAAAATTATCCCACAGGAACGAAATACCTGAATAAACGGTATCAAATGTGTTATTCCAGACCAGGTATAACCTATCTCTGAGCTAAATATCATCCAGATCCCTTCAGCTGGCGTGATTGAGTAACATACATCTATCCATCCAAACTTTCGCATTTATAATAGTACCTGGTTGACCGAGCTTTGCTCGGTATTTTTCGCTCGATTTTTTTTAATTCGTGTGTTTTGGAAATTATATTTAGATACAAATTACATACTGATGAAATATAAATAATATTTTTTGATCTTAGCGACATAACAGAAAAAACGGAACTGGTTATTTGAATAAAAAATCATGAGTGCAATTATTTTAATTTAAATTTTCGTGTTTTTAAAAAATACTAAAAAAAGGGTTCGAAAAAATAGATTTTCTCAAAAACGAAGAGGAACTTGAAAAAAAAAATTAAAAAAGTCGGTCGGTCGGTCTGGGCTCGAACCGGGGTTTTACGATTCTGTGACCGCCCAATACCAATTAAGCTATTTATAATCATTAACAATTTGTCAAAATTTACCTTCTTATTCTAACGATATTGTAGCAGTTTTTCATTGCCTAAAAACACGGACAAAAAGACATTTTCTAAAAATAAATCCTAGCTAGATCGATTTTTTATCCCCGAAACTCCCTGGACACTAAATTTTATGAAAATCGTTGGAGCCGTTTCCGAGATCCCGATTATATATATATATATATATATATATATATATATATATATATATATATAATATATATATATATATATATAATATATATATATATATATATATATATATATATATATATATATATATATATATATATATATATATATGGGTAAGGCCGTCGTTTTTGCCACTTTTTGATGAAAAAATATTCTCATATTTTCATTGCTTATAGAAAACAACATAGTGGGTAAATTGTAATGGAGTTATTTTAATTAGGTTATACATCTCTTAAACTCTTACAACATATTCTTAATATTAATATAAGTTGTACATTAAAAAAATACAACGAGTTAAATTCGTCCAGACTCCCAAATTTAACGAAAAACATGCTGTCTTTTTAGCATTTAAACTATAAAACTGATATTTTTGTAATGAACGTTTAATTAATTTGTGACTATCTGAAATTTCTTAATAGTAAGCTACTACATCGTGCTTTTCATGTCTTTAATAACGCGTTTTTTTATAGATTTATTAGTATTTAAACTTATGTTTCATATTTTTGCTTCTACGTTACTACTTTGTATGTTACCAAAATTTTCCCTTACAAAGCATTGAAAACAGTTTGATAGTGTTTTGTAATTGCACTGGCAACACTAAGTATTCAGGCAACACAATTTAAAAAAAAAGACGCCATCTTGTCGTGTCGGAAGTCTGTCAAAGGTGCACGCGTGTGTTTCGGCAGTGAATTTTAATTGTGAATTTTGGCGATTTCAAAGGTAAATATCAGTTTTTATTGTTCACATTTTATATATTATTATGCACGAGTAACTAATAAGTGCGTGGTAATGTGTCTATGTTTAAAATTCACCTTGATATCGAGTTATGTCTATTTATAACCTTGATAAATCGCACTTTAACGTTACTTCTATGTAGCTTTGATGTCACTGGTAACGTTGATTGTATGTTTCGTAACGTTTTACTGTTGTAAAGGTTTGTGCATATTGTAATTTATTAAATATACATTTTTGTAAAAAATATCTACCTTTTTTTAAAGTTTTGATCATGTAGAGTAATGAAAAATCCACTCAGTAATTTTTTATTTGATATACAGAGGGCATTTTTTTATTTGGTTTCCAAGCAGTTACTAATTACCTACTTATACTTTTATTTATTGGTATAGATTGTTTTACGAAATTCAAAAAACACATAAGACAAGATTAGTTTATTTGCCTTAATTAATTTGTGTCATTTAAGTAGTTTGGACATTCGAGGAAACTGAAAAAGAAAGGTTTTTAAACCATATTTTTGTGCCACTAAGTGGAAAAATAAAATCAACTCAAAAAAGTAAAAAACGACTTCAAAAAGAATAAAGTTTAATCTTATGTGAAAAACAATTAAGGATATCGATGCCAATTGTTTCTAAAAATTAAACCAAATCTAACTGTTTACCACGTATTTTCTTAAAAGTTTGTTTTTACTTTTTTAATGTTTACTTCGATATTCGCGCGAACGGTCTTCTCTTTCTAGCAAAGGATGTCGATTAGCGTTAAAGAGAGATACACATACGTACAAAAAATGTGTTGCGAGACGGGTAGTGTGACCCTTGGTCAATGTATTAAACATGACTATATGAATGATTTAGAGCCCTTAAACCATACTATCCCTTTACTTTTCTGATTAACAATAAAACAATATAAATATTGTCACAGATGCCGCCGACGACTGCAGCTGAAAAGCAGAAAAAATATCGCGATAAGTTGAAAAAAAACCCTCAAAAGTATGAAGAAATACAAAAGAAGGCCAAAGAAAGATCTGCACGTTACTATGAGAAAAAAAAAAGTACCTATACTGAAGAGCAAAAACAAGAATTACGGAATAAATGGAAGGAAGATCGGAAAAAAGCAAAAGATGCAAAAATGGCATCACAAAATGAACCGGGTACGGCACATACTTTAAATTCCAAGCAAGATAATAACCAATTAACTTGCCGTAATATGCAACGCCGAATTGAATACAGACTGAAACAAGAAACTGCACACATGAGATTACAGTTAAACACATTGACTAAAGATTTCAAAAGTCTTCAGAAAAAAATGAATAGACAACAAAAGAAAATAGACAAGATGCAGACAGATTACGAAAATTTATTAACTAGATTAATCACGACAGATGAAACAAAGGACATATATACGCGAGAATTAGAAGAGAAAACACCGAGGAAAGAAGTAACAGAGTTCATAAATAATATCATACCTAACATTGAAACTCCCAAAAAAGAAGTTAAGAAGAAACTACTAGAACACGATGAACTAACGAAGTCACTAAAATTGCAATTCCAAACTGCTAACAATACCGAAAAGAATGTTTTGAGAAAAGTTTTGGATAACAACATTGTGAAAAAATATAAACCGAAAACAAGATTAAGAACCTCCCTGGGATTTAAGAGTAATTTCAAAACTACCGTCATCAGAAAGCGACGCCTCGGCGTTTTTTTCTGATGAGTCAATAAGTCCAGATTTTAACGACGATGAAAACAATCTAATCACAGAACTTGACGAAAAAACAGGTGTTCTGAGGCCAAAAATTAATCCAAACAAGAAAGTCACTCTGCTATCCACAATAATTTTAAAGAAACCTAATGCTGAAAATAATCCTAAACATGAAAGGGAAAGAAAAATAATTTGTGAAAATGAAGATTTAATCCATAAAAGATTTTGCGAAACTACGAAACATGTTACTGGGAAAGATGATGTGACAATTTTGTCACAAATAAGAAAAAACCCGGAAAATACTGCGGGTTATGATTTAAGAGAGAGTTATTTATTTGGAAAAGAAGACCCGATAAAGGAAATAAGAAGTAACAAAATTGAGACTGATAAAAGAAAAATCGACCAGATCAGGGAAAACAAAAATGATACCAAAGAAGAGATCAAAAAGAATTTGAAAGAAAAGTTTCTAATAGAAGAGAAGCACAAAATTGAGATTGAATGTACTAAGAAAGATGAAAGCAAGGAAATTCTAATTGTTATCGCAGAAGAAGAGAGAAAAGAAGCTGATGAAAATAAAGAAAATTATACAATTGAGACTGAATATAAAAAACATCTTGAAAGCATGAGAGGACAAAATAATACTGGTGAAGTTTTACAAGACGCAGATAAATATAAACAAATGGAGAAATCAGATTTAGATAAAATAAACAAATCTGAGAATTCAAAAGAAGATGAAAGTGACAAGGAATCGAATACAAAGGAAGAAGGAAAAAAAGCAATTGAAAGTGAAGAAATAACGCAGAACTTTATTTTAAATATAAATGATAGCATAATAGTTCGATATTTCCAAAGGAAAACGTGGAAATATTTTATAGGATTTGTTGAGAATATAGAATTTAAGAACGGAGAAAATTATTATAAAGTAAAATTTTTGAAAACTGTGAAGGATTTATCTGATTCCGTGAAGTTTGTAGTCCAAAGAAAATCAGACATTGATATAGTGACCAATATTTCTATCGTCAAAAAGGTAAATTTGATTCAACGGGAGAAAGCCTCTAAAGAATATTACCTGAGTACCGATATTGATTTGGTTTATTTTAATTGTTGAATATTTATTTATAAGGTTTAAGAAAGGTTTTGTATTGCAATGACCTCTTATGTACAGACGCCAGCACATTAGCCCACTCCAATCTGTCAAATTTCTTTGATAGATTTTCAACTTTACCACAAAAGTAGACGGTTCATGTTCGATTGAGAAAATTTGACAGATTGGGGTAGATTGATGTTCTGGCGTCTGTACCTAGGTTAAAGAGAATTATGTAGTTTTTGTTTTTA
Source organism: Parnassius smintheus behrii (assembly GCA_036936625.1). NCBI lineage: Eukaryota > Metazoa > Arthropoda > Insecta > Lepidoptera > Papilionidae > Parnassius > Parnassius smintheus. Next base: position 43,154,193 of record JAUPFT010000009.1, on the reverse strand, counting down.
CTTTTTTATGTTATTTCATTTGGCTACGAGATTTTTTTTAATTTTAAATTTGTTGTAATTACCTACTCGTATTTCTAAAGTATTTTTTAACTACAGATTCTAAGAAACATTTCGTGTCAATTTTATAAGAAAATAAATACCAATATTAGTTAGTTTCCTAGAAATGTACCTACTATTTTATTTAAGAAGATAACCCGTGTGATAATTGTAAAAACTTTTAGAGAAAGATTATATTGTTCTAATTTTGTGATTTCACGAAACACTATTGATCTCATTGTGTAGCTTATATTATAGGTTTCAATCATATTAAAATGAATGTTATTTCGTTTTTTTGTTTTCGTTAGAAGAGTTTTTGAAAAACTCTATCCATGACGTTAAATATTTTTGTTACTTCACTTATATCGTAGTATTATTTTCCTGATATTTGGTAAACTTGGTCAGATTTCATGGTTGTGTAATAACTCTAAGCTGTTGATAGTTTTAAACATTTTTCAACTTATTTTTTTTTTCTATCACTGAACTTATCACAGTTGGCGAATTGTACAGTTAGCTTATGCGTCGAAACCTCCTCCTTTTTGAAGTCGGATAAAAATAGCGCGTTATGCAATCGGCCTTACAATCATTACACGTTACTTTCGCGTTACTTCTATGTTACCGTAACATAAAAGTGTCTATGTTACTCTATGTTACTTTATGTTACTAAGTGGCAAAATCTACGGCCTTACCCATATATATATATATATATATATATATATATATATATATATATATATATATATATATATATATATATATATATTTATATACAAGAATTGCTCGTTTAATAGTATAATATTTAGATAATAATTGTAATTATCAGAATATAGTATATTCTGCCTACCTATAAATTGTTTTCAAAAATACTTACCTGTCTTCTTACTTTTTTTATATACACACAATATCACTAGATGTAAACACATGTTTTTATCAAGACAAGTGACCCGTCAAGACTGTTTCCTTAGTACCGACGTACTTAGGCAGGTAGGTAGGCAGTTTAGATTTTAGTGTCCACGACGCTGCGACAGTTTGTCAAATTTTGTTGTATAGTAGGTTGTGGGTATCTAGGTAATAACAGTAGGTAGGTACCTATCCACCGTCCACGCCGCGCAAGTGATTCTCGTCCCACCTGTCCGCGCAGTAACTTTTTTTTACGACCGCGCGAGACTGTCGCAACAAAAACGATTACTAGGTACTGAAAAACCAAATAGGTACCTACCTAACATTCAAATAAAAATATTCTCAAAAAGCTCAACGAATTCAGAATTTAATTTTGTTAAAAGAAAATTGGTCAAATAAAAAAAATTGGTTGCCTGTAAAGTCGGTATACGGGCGAAAGTTTTACGTGACAACGACTTTGAGTGGTAAAATAATTTTAATGTGAATATTCATTCGTATAGTAGGAAGAAGGATGAAATAACACTTTTATGTCTGTCTCTCTCGCTCTTAGGCGGGCTAACCATGCCCGAGTGGAAGGGACGCGTGCCTCTCACTCGCTCTCATTGTGAGCGCATAACGTGAGCGGAGCGTAACGCAGTTTCTTGAAGTGTCACCCGGCAAACCAATTTATAAGACGTTGTCACGTCAAAATAAAGGATGAAAATAAAGCATATGGGAATATAAAAATAAATCGTATTTATTTGTTATTTAGAGTTTTACAAGAAAAGTGTAATATTTACTGGGGACAATTATTTTATTATTATAGGTAATAATAGTACATGATATTCCCTTTAAAATGACACCAATATGAATAATATCTACAAATAAATAAAATTCAAGTGTCTGTTTGTAATGTTAAAATAACAGCTTTTTATATGCATATGAAAGTACTAGTAACAAAAACACAATTTTTAAAATTTTTGTCTGTCTGTCGGTCTGTCTGTCTGTCTGTTTGTTCCAGCTAATCTCCGAAAAAGCTGGATCTATTTTGACGGGACTTTCACTGGCAGATAGCTGATGATACAAGGAATAACTTGAACTACTTTTGTTTTAGAAAAAGAACTATAGTTCCGCGCAAAAAAATTAAAACCCATGAAATCCATATTCCACGCGTGCGAGATCGCGGGGAAAAACTAGTACTCAATATAGATAAACGTATACTTATTTTTATTTATTTATTATTTTAATAAATAAATAAAAATAAGTATTAATAATTTCTAGACACATCTCAACAGATATTTCGTTTATAAATTGCTATCAATACTGAAGCATTCTTTTATTTAAATTTCAAACACCACAATCTCTAATTTTTTACTCTGCTATCTTCAGCGCTGTACACGAACGGAACGATGTCGTTGAGAGCCGTGGTAGCTCACATGGTTAGCGCTCGTTATAGGTATCACAGTACGGGAGCAACCCGGGTTCGATCCCCACTGGCACCAATGAAATTGTTGCGTGCTGTTTTAGCTATCAGTTGGAAAGTCTGTTTTTCTGGGCCGTTTTGTTTTGTTACACTGACATCTCGCAAGTCACCTAGGGACCTAGGAGGTTGTCGGTTACTTATTTTTTATTTTTCTTTAAAATTTTCGTCGGTAAAATAACATATTTACAAAAGTAAAAAAAGTAAAGTTACAGCCTATATACGTCCCACTGCTGGGCACAGGCCTCCTCTAATTTCTGAGAGGGTTTTAAGGCAAGGAAATGTCCGCCACGCTGCCCGTGTTGACGAACTTCACATTTCTTCGAAATATATATTTTTTAATTTCTCAGCCATGCAGACCCGAGTTCGATCCCCGCCGGCACCAATGAAATTGTTAATTGCAATTGTGCTGATTTACCACGTGCTCGGCGGTGAAGGAAAACATATTGAGGAAACCTGCACGTCTGAGAATATAATTATAATCGAATGTAAATCAAATTGACATAGGTAAGTAAAGATAAAATTAACGGAACATTAATAAAATTTTGAGATCGTTTTTTTGTTCAAAATTTTATTTATATATTCCTCTATTTTTGTCTGTGCTTATATCAATTTGATTTAATCCAAAGTTCAAGCAGGGGTCAATATAGCGTAGTAATTTAGAGCGCAGGTATAGCTATAGTCATACGAACGTCACAGGCCGCAGCTGACTGAGTCGAATAAGCGCGCGTCACCGCGCATGCATGTGTGTGTAAGTGTCGTCCTCCCGCACCGCATCGGGGGAAATATTATTCAGTGAGATGCACGATAATTCATATAAACACGCGCGCGTAAAAAAATACGAAAAGGCCTTTGGAAGGAGGGGTTTTATGAATAAACCACTGCATGAATCAATTACCAATAAAATTTATTGAATTCTTCGATAATTGAGCTGTGTCGGTACCGACTTTGTTTTGGAAATTTTACACTGCTTTTATTACTAATTTACGCCCAAAATTGTGTTAAAATTGGCAATAAAAACGAATCTTTGGTAGCTCGTAACTTTTTAATGACATTTTATTTTACTATTCTGTTTCGGTACAGACAAAATTAATAACGAGACAAAACGATATCATGTTTAACTTTGGATGTACACTGTCAAACAGCGGAGTAAAACCCCTCCGAAATTTCTATGGAAATAATGTCGACTAGAGTCACCTTAAGAAAAAAAATGCAAAAGCGATGCGTCTAGTCGTGTCTTTGACAGCGGTGTAAATTAACAAGTGTAGCTCATCAACCTGATGAGCTACTGGTTCATAGGGGTGCATATTAGCCAATAAGGAGACATGGATTCAATTAAACGTTATTTTAAAGGTGTAGACAAATATGAGCACTATTTATATGGAAATATGTAAAGGCTGAGTACTGGCACAGGGCTGACTACCGGGTGTTTTACCCTAACTGTGGGGAACTTGCAACTCATACATAATATATAACATAAATATACATTCACACATACACACGCATTTAACAATACAACGCAAATAACACAACATCATACTTACCAGTTGGCCGACGCTCATAGGTTCGATCCCGGTGGTGTCATCGAAGCATTACCATATAAGGTGCTATCTCGTGAGGCAACGGCTACAAGCGGTTGGCGGGAGCGCAACGCCTCCTTGAACCTTGATCAGTCAGTTACGTACTACGACGGAGAGAGGTTGTCGCTTTAGCTTACGGACGCTTGCTATTAAAATATTTACGTGTGTAATAAATCCTGTTAACTCTTTTCTCTTAAGCTTCTCTTTGCTTTTCTTTATATCTATAAGCTTGTTTCTTCTTGTAAGTGTTGCATTCTCCTTCTGACTATATAATTAGTGGTGTGACTTTGTATTTCTGTGCAATAAATGTGTTAGTGTACGAAGTGTTGAACATCATTTATCTATACACATAACAACAAACTCCACACCACAACACTTGACTGCGCATACAGTGCCCCGACGCTCGAAAACTAATAGTATTTTGTCGCCTATGCATCGGCTATGGTACTATTAATCATTTTAGTATTGTCCAAGTGTTAGACCTGTGTGCACGCTAAACTAATGCAAATTTTTATAACTTTTATGCAATTATAATGCATCAAAATGCCTTCATGCGCGGTGAAGTGGTGTGGGAAACATTCCAGAACAGATGCCCAAAAATAATGAAGTAACTTTTCATTGCTAAGTAAAAAATACGAAACTTATTGTTGATTAATTCAGATTATGAGCCACCGCAGAGGTCTATCTAAAACGGTGGCCGGATAAATAACGACATGGTTGAGTCGCACGTTGGTGTCTTTTGGAAAAGTCTCGTTCTATTATTAGACAATTCAAATGCTTCTATCCCTTTCTTTCCCTTTGTATGTTTATCGTAAACATTAGTACTTAAAGCGCTTCTACACGGTCGGAACCAACCACCAACCGTCGTGACCTTGGTCGGGTCAACCGATTTTTGTATTCGTTCTACACGGTCGGGTGGTTGACTCAACTTGTCCGTTTCTCTGGTATTTAAAGAGTAAAGACGTAAGGTAGTTACTTTTAAAAATGGCTCCTTGCTTTTCTATACAACAAAAAATCGGTTTAGCTTTAACGTTTTTATGCTTGAATGAAGATGAAAAAAAAGAAAATGGATAAAATTGTGGCTGAAAGAGCGCATTACTTTAAACAAACATGACATGGTACTTTAAGACATGGTAAATCACAGTACAGTGACAAGAATTCGGTCAGGACCTCACGTTCTTTGCTTCCGTTCGTATCCATAGTGCCGTTAAACATCCGCCTGCGACGACTCACTTCTGTATATATTACTTTCGTATATATTACTATACTCTTTGGCGACGACTGCCAAGCGCGCACTGAGGCGCTCTCGTCGGCCGATAGCGTTCCACACGGTCGGCGTCAACCACGGACACAACGTGTCGTGAAGGATGCGCTCGCGACCAAGGCCGTCGGACTCAACCAAAATATTGGTCAGACAACCGATGTCTACACTGTCCATTTTTACATCAACTCGACCAAGGTCACGACGGTTGGTGGTTGGTCCCGACCGTGTAGAAGGCCTATTACTGTTACCTTTATAAAAACCATAGCTGAAAGTCGATATCGAAAATAATAAAATTAAAATTAATAAAAAGATTATTCAATTCACACACTGTGAAAAAATACTTATCTACTTTTAACCGTCTTCAGAAAAAAGAGGAGGTTCTCAGTTTGTCGGTATTTTTTCTCAGTTAAAGTTTATAGTTACCTAGTTAAATTAGTTAGATTGGTGTACCAAATCAGAACGGCTTACAATTTCAAAAGGACACTAAAGACAAGTTATTGTGCGGATCCACTACAGTAATAGATATTTGTCGTCGTTGTAAAATTTTTAATAAGAGGGCGATCAATGAGAGTGGTTCAAAAGTGCTGTCTTCGAAATATAATACCAATTATTTTATGAGAACGGTTTTAAAATCTCTGATTAGGTATTATTGATTCCCGGATATTCATTTTCATCAATATGAAATAGAATCAACAAATCATTTAATTGAATTAGCAAGATGCATAATTTACAAATTTGTAGACGATTGTTTATATTTTACAAAGAACAATCAGGACCCTTAAACTTTAATTCGAAATAAATATTAAAAAATCATTCATTTTAAAAATCAATAATATAATAAATTCATGTTTTCGTTGTAACTGATTGATTTTGATAAAATATTATTCATATGATTTTAATTGAGTATTTTTCATAATGATAAAATCCATTTTATCGATAACGAATATTTTCCTTTATTAAGAAGAGCAACCCTAAAGATAGCCATAACAACGCAACTTGACCATTTGCAGCCACGCGTTCTTCCTCGTCCCCCGGCCCGCAGTAGTGAGTCGTATGCTTTGAAGAAATCTGCCTATACGCTCTCTAGTGGTTATATTCTCTATGGAAATAGTGCATAAAATAATTAAATCCCCAACACCAAAAGCTGTAGCGGAAGCTATTTTCTTTTCTTAACTTTTTTGAAGAAGTCAATTTTTGATCTGTTTAAGTAACAACTGGAATGTCGTCTAAATAGTTACATTGAAAACTTCGCCCTTTTTTCCGCTCATAGAAATTTGGGTGGTATGTTTTCTTCATATATATATTGGATGAAAATTTAAAATCTGTTCACAATTATTGAAGCTACCGCATGATAGGTACTTATACAATCTCTTCAGAGTTAGCTAAAAGTATATGCCTTAGTATTCTTCGTATATAATGCGGTGTAAACCGTTGATTCAATCTCTCAATCTTCTCGAATACTGATAAAGTAAATCCTTTTTGCGAATAAATTCTTAGATATCGCGAAGTGCCTTCAGAGTGTCGAGCCAAATTCCATTAAAAAGATTCAGGGAAATTGAATTTACTTTTATATTTTTGCTTTTGTTTAAGCACTTAATCTTTTATTTCCTACCTATCTATCGATCTACACTATACTAAATTATAATAAAAAATATTCATAGGCTAAATCTGGACATCAAATATTTTTGAAAACTTTTATGGCGAATTTTTTTTCTTATTTGTCGATAGAGAACCCAAAACAATTTCAACTTTGTCTGTCTCTCTCACTGAATACAAAATACTCTGAAACTACTAAAGACCAACAATTCATTGACTTCAAAAATAGCAAGGTTACTCAATTGAAACCACGCGGTGATATACAAGATCACGCTTGATCGCCGGGCGCCTGCATAGAAACCGTAGACAGAGGAAAGTGGAGCGAGCGAGTGGAACATAGTCAAAAAGTATGCGACACGATTTCGAACGCGGGCATTTCGTGAGGCCATATTCCCCTGTTCTTACGTATAGCAATCACTGGGGCAGAACATACATAAAATACATAGACAAAAATCGTTGATGCTTGTCTCATAACTTATCCGGTCGAATTTTTAAACGCGTTATCTGCATCCGGGCTCTCACCGCACAAACTAAATTTGATAGTCGGTGTGATTATACTATTGACAAAATTGAGTGCATCAAACTTATACTCGTATAGACTTAAAATGTCGTTTCTGCAGCGGAATGTAATAGAGGCGGGAGTCCTATCGGGGTATGGTGCCGAGGAACATGTTGTTCTTCAAACGTAACTAGTATTTACGATTTTCCTTTCTCATATGACCCCCATAGGATAATATGGTATGGTGTTTTCTCTTCCACTACACGGCGAGCACTGTACTTATTATTAACATATAAGCAACATAATAATTAATTAATTCTATATCAGATGTCTCTCACAGAATACCTGCGTAATAAATAACATATTACTACAATACCGCTGTGTTTCATAAGGTGAGCGCTGAGAACCGGATTCCCTTGTACCAAAGAATGTATACACTACGCGAAAAGAAACGACACTTAAGCATGTGTGCACGTAAAATCGCTTGCGGCTAGGTACGCGCGGGGCGTGGAACGGGCAGTCGCCGACTGCCCTAGCCGAGGGCTAGTAGTAATACCGATATTTGTTAGTATTAGTTAATATGAATGTATTCGTCAAGTGATATAATATTTCAATTAATATATGAATATTACTGATATTTTAATGTACATATTACTATTCTATTCATGTAGGTAGTTTAATGGTAGGTAAATTAAGTTTATGTTACCAAGTAACGTTATTAGTTTTTATAGCCGTGTATGCTAGGTTTATATGCTTTGATAAATATTAATGCAGTTATTAAATAAATGATATCATAGTATATGTATAAGTATTACTGAAAGTGATTTTAAGTGATTACAATTAAAATAAATTCCACTGCACAAAACAAGTGGCCTTGTTTTGTTAGTTTAATTTTTAATAATGTTTTATGACACCTAAAAATATGTGAACTCATTTTAATGAAAGTCGATATGATCTTAACAAGAATTATGGGGAAATACCATGACAATAAAACTAATATATCGTCAATAATTTTATTATATTACATTAACTGAAATATACACTATTAAAATACCACTAGAGAGTCAAGAAATTTTAGATATGTATAAAGAGTTTTTGACGTGACAACGTCTTATAAATTGGTTTGCCGGGTGACACTTCAAGAAACTGCGTTACGCTCCGCTCACGTTATGCGCTCACAATGAGAGCGAGTGAGAGGCACGCGTCCCTTCCACTCGGGCATGGTTAGCCCGCCTAAGAGCGAGAGAGACAGACATAAAAAGTGTTATTTCATCCTTCTTCCTACTATACGAATGAATATTCACATTAAAATTATTTTACCACTCAAAGTCATTGTCACGTAAAACTTTCGCCCGTATACCGACTTTACAGGCAACCAATTTTTTATATTTGTTCATTGTTGTATTTATGGATTATTTCATTAGAAATAGAAATTACTTGTCTCCTCAACACATAGGGAACAATTTGTTGGACGCCATGTCCCAGGAAACCTGCATACCTTTGGATTTTCTAAAAAAATATACATGCTACGAATTTTTGCAATTGTTAGAAATAATAATTTAAATTAAAAAATTAATCGAAAAATTCAAAAATATATAAGAGTAAATTATTTTTAAAGGATAGAGGCAATACTGATTATTGCGTACTGAAATACTAAGTGTTGGTTAATTATTTATTTATATTTGGTTTTGTCGGAAGTTTTAATATGCCTCATTTAATAAAAGTTGATTTAAAATTGAACGTATCCTTCACTACCCAAATACATAGGTTTACATAATATATAACACATATCTACTATGTATCTTCTTTGGTACAAGTCTATAATATTCCATTTCGGTTCGATATCAACCCTAGCGTTACACGCTTCAACTCAAGGTCACCGGCGCCGTACAAGGAGTGTCACCGCTGTGCTTGTACTACTGTCTACTATCCACTTAGCATCAGGTACACTATGTGCTCGTTTGTCACCCTTATTCAATATTAAAATATTACATAATATTTTTATAATCAATATATTATTCAATATAAATTTTTCTATTATTCAATATAAAAATATTACATAATATTTTTATATTGAATTGTTATAACCAAAATCTTCTCAACGAACTTGAGCGCCTTGTTAATAACTGCATCAGGTTTTTTAGGTCTCTCAATTTCTTATTCGCCTTAAATGGCTAACTATCCGAGAAAGGCGCACTTCCAGACTATCCTCTGTTCTCTACTCCATTTTTAAAATAATTTGTCATCCCCTTCCCACCTTAAAGAAAAATTTCAATACCGTTCCGTCGACCACGATAAGGTACCTCGTTATTCAAATAATCTGAAGATTTCAGTTCCACTCCATTTTACTGGCTTTTTCAGCTATTCTTTTACTGTTCAGGCTACACTACTCTGGGACTCCTTACCTGAAGACATTAGGAAAGCACCAAATAAGATAGCCTTCAAAAGATTGATCCGAGAACATCTTTCGAAAACATTGTCGTCAGCATAATGTCAATACCTTTGTCTAGACATATTACGTATGTATGTATATATATGTATTTATGTGTACGTATATGTATGTAGATTTTAAGGATAATTGTTATATATGAATTATTACGTATTTGATTGTATTCAAATGCATTAGTGTAATTTACAAGCCTTATTTTAATGTATTATATCTAAGTAATTAATTATATCTAAGTATGTATATAATCATATTTAGCTATTTAAGTCACCTGCCACTAATTTCTCACCACGCCATGGCTTAACTGGCAGAGAATGCTAACTGGCATTAAGTCCGCTCTTCGTAACCTGTATGGTTAGAACAATTAAGCTTTTAAATAATAATATAACTTTACTTTACTTTCAGACATAATTAGTCCATATTAAGTGTATGTATATTAGTAACAATTTTACTTAATACTATTTTAGTATTTATGCCTACATAATATGCGAACATTTTGATCTATCGTACTACGTTTACGCCAGTTTAGTTTCAGTTAAATTTTGTATGGGAATTTGAACAGCTCTCCGTGGGCGTATTTGGAACTAAAATTCAGAAGCATAATATTGCTCCTAATTGCTAGCGCCCTACGCTCCCTCTATATCACAATCATCGCTTAAATCGCTCGTTATAATGCGACCAAGATACTTAAAAGTATTAACAATATTTAGGGCTATATCATTAAGGTATTCGGGAGGAATACGACGCGGTGGCTGTTTCGGTGCTGTAAAAACAAGAATTTCACTCTTTTTTTATTTGTATTTCAAGCCGTGGTGCTCCGCAAATTTTTGCAAATAGACTCATAAAATTTAGTGTACAGGGAGTTTCGGGGATAATAAATCGATCTAGCTAGGATTTATTTTTAGAAAATGTCTTTTTGTCCGTGTTTTTAGGCAATGAAAAACTGCTACAATATCGTTAGAATAAGAAGGTAAATTTTGACAAATTGTTAGTGATTATAAATAGCTTAATTGGTATAATGGGCGGTCATAGAATCGTAAAACCCCGGTTCGAGCCCAGACCGACCGATCGACTTTTTTAATTTTTTTTCAAGTTCCTTTCTTTTTATTGAGAAAATCTATTTTTTCGAGCCCTTTTTTTAGTATTTTTTAAAAACACGAAAATTTAAATTAAACTAATTGCACTCATGATTTTTTATTCAAATAACCAGTTCAGTTTTTTCTATTATGTCGCTAAGATCAAAAAATATTATTCGTATTTCATCAGTATGTAATTTGTATCTAAATATAATTTCCAAAACATACGAATTAAAAAAAAACCGAGCAAAAAATACCGAGCAAAGCTCGGTCAACCGGGTACTACTACATAAATATATTACACACAAGTACTTATTATACTTACATTAATATAATATTATAAGTTACTGAGTAATTTACGCTGGTATTTGGTGAGAGCGTGGTCCTTCCCTGGCCGAGCCGTGCTCTAAAATGTAGTAAATGATAGTTATCAAATCGGACTGGTGACGGGATGCTTACCGTCACCGGTCTGATTATTTGTTCATTGTTGATTACTGGTGCCATAGGTGACAAATGTCTGGTATTGCGATCATCACTCCGCCAACAAAGCGTGGATTAGGACAAACGATTTAGATCAATTCTCTCTTCCTAGTAGAGACCTAAGTATACTCCGTATTAACTTTTAAGAACTTTTATTTTTATTTAAATAATTTTTTTAATTTAATTTTAATTTTTTATTTATTTTTATTTTTCTTTTTATTTATTTTTTTTAATTTTATTTCAATTTTAGTTTTTAGGCCGAACTTCACATGTCTTCGAAATATTTTTTTAAATTAAAAATTAATTGTTCAAATTGCAATTAACAATTTCATTGGTAACGGCGGGGATCGAACCCGGGTTTCTCGTGTACTGTGAAATTTACAGCGAGCGCTTAATATGAATATGTACTCAAAATTTTAGGTATATATACTAAACATATTGAAAGAGTTAAGCTTGAATATTAAATAAAAAAGGGAGCTTTCTAGGAATTCATGAGAATTATTTATAAATTAGTTAAAAAACCATTGGAAACTAGAGAGCTGCTTATCATTATCAACAATAGTTTTACTTTCAGTCCCTTGTTGATTTCAGGAATAAACTATAAGTTGTTGTTAGTTTATAATTTTATATTGTCCTCTTATTCACTGATCAGGGGTAAAGTCAAATTATGTAGTATGCAGTATGGTGATGCAGTATGGATAAAAGTGACCTCCCAAGACTTTAAATTATGACAGTAAAAAGATTACCAAAAGTATTTAGTGAGAACTAATTAAGAATATTTGTTAATTAGTTCTCACTAAATACTTTTTGGTTTAAATATAACTAACACTGATGCATGGAAAGTTCCAAATAGAGATAACTTTATTTCTTCAAGATAAGCTATATGAGACTTTTACCGCTTTATATTTTTTAGTCACTTTCGTAAACCGGGAAGGTAGAAAATGGTTGACGGGTGGCGTAATTCGCTTTGATGGATAGGTGACCGATGGCAATTCATGCTACTCTTGCTTACTCGTACTAAAAAATGCTATTCTCTCCTTACAGGCCTCGGGCGATGGTTCATAGCTATGGTAGGATCCAACAGGCGGAATTGTAGTTAAGTTATTAACAAATTTTGAACTATTAAAATGACATACTCATAAAATGTATAACGTTAACTTGTGCCCAAATACTCCATGCTGCTCAATTTTAAGATACCGCTAAGATTATGTTGTCTCAATCACTTTAAGTCAAAGAAACTATGACACCATAAGATTAATCATCTTAAAATTAATTAGCATTTGAGTATACTTGGCCATTAGTGCCAACAAGAAAATCACAAAATCTGGTTCCGATATGTATGTATGGTGATGGCGTGGCTGTAACAATTTTTTTATAAGATTTGGGTGACAAACGTGCACACAGTCTACCTGATTGTAAGTGGTTGCTGTGACCCATAGACATCTACATTTATCCTCGATTAAGAATTAAAAAGCAGATGCATTGTCACCCCTGAGGACTAAGATGGAATGACTAGTTTCCAGTAAAAACGGGTCTCCGGATCTCTACATCTGCTTTTAGAATAGAATAGAATAATTTTTACTCAATATAGATTACAAGTAATTCTTATTGAAAGTCAATATTTTATGTTATCACTGGTACGAAAAAAAACCTCTGTCCTGGGAAGAACCACCAAGAAACCCAGCGGGTTTTTTTAAAATAAAATTTACAATGTCAAGTAAATTTACAAAGACCAAATTTATTTTAGAAACAGCTTGGAAGCGACCACCTCATTTCCAGCGGTTATTATCAACCATGTATTTGTTTATATCATAATAAACCTTTTTATACATTTTTTGTTTAATTAAATATTTAAACTTGGTAATAGAGAGACCTTGTATATTTTCTGGGACTTTGTTGTAATAGAGTATACATTGCCCCAAGAATGAATTACTGACTCTGTGGAGTCGAGAAACTGGTAGCACCAGCTTGTGTTAGTTCCTAGTGTTTACAGAGTATATGTCACTTTTTTTTACTAAAACCACCTTTATTTTTTGAACATACATCCAATTTTCATAGATATACTGAGAGGCCAAAGTTAATATGTTTATTTTTTTTAATTTTCTCTAAGAGGCTCTCTCCACTAGATGGAGCGACGACCTGGTAAGATATGCAGGAAGTCGATGGATGCTGGTGGCTCAGGACCGTGCTTTGAGGCATTATTTGGGGGAGGCCTATGTTCAGCAGTGGACTTGTGAAGGGCTGTAATGATGATGATGATGAAGAGGCTCTCTCAGTTTAGGATTGTAAATAGCTCTAATGACCCTCTTCTGCAAATGAAAAATAGTTTCTGAATCAGCTGCATTCCCCCATAAGAAAACTCTGTACGAGATTATGCTTTGGAAATAACTGAAATAAACTAATCCAGCTGTCTTGACACTAGTGAGATCTCTGATCTTTTTTACAGCATATGCTGCAGAGCTTAGTTTGCTTGCTAGTTTAGATATATGGGGGCCACACTGAAGCTTAGCATCGAGAGTCATGCCAAGAAAAACAGAGGACACATTGGTACTCAGATTATTAACATTTGTTGTTGTAAATTTAATTTAGTTTTATTGCCGTTTAAATCTAGATTATTAATGTTAAACTTCATTGTACATACTCATGAGGAATATCATGGAATGCCTCATATAAATTAAAACAACATTCTTTCTGAGAGACGAAGAGCAAGTGAATAAATTTATTCAAGAACTTAATTGTCATACAATCGCACAATAGTTAACAATAACACAAGAGATGGTATTACTGGTATTTTGATATAATACTAACCCCCCCCCCCCTATTAAAATAACATAGATGCCCACAATATTTTACCCCATCTAAATGAAACCAAATAATTATATTGTTTTTACATCCTCTATTCCTAACATCTGCAAAAAATAATAATGCTTGGTATTACCCAAACCTTTAGCGAACTGGTCTGCTGGCATTTCAGCTGTTTCCAAATATCTTAGTTCAATAATTTTATCAACAATACAGTCTTTACAAAAATGGTAGCGAATAAATATGTTCGGTTCTCTTGTTAAAACTACTACTTTAAGACAGCCTAAGTGCACCCTGGTTATCATTAAACATAGTTATTGTATAGGATTCATTAATAATATTCTTTGACAAGTTGTGCAAATAAATTGCTTCCCTGCAAGCATCTGCTATGCCCATGTATTCAGATTCCGTGCTTGAGAGAGCAACTGATTTCTATTTTTAGCCTGCCATAACACTATACTACCAGCTAATTTGAAACACATACCTGTGTAAGACCACCTGTCAATAATATTGCTTCCCCAATCTGCATCAACATACCCTTCTAATTTATCATTACCATATCTAGTACATTTTAGTCCTTTTAAATAATTTTAAAATTCTTTTTGCATAAGCCCAAGTTACATTATCATAGCAATTGTTAAATTGACTGAATAAACTTACTGAACATATGCTATATCATGTCTGGTTAATACTGCCAAATACATGATTCTGCATTCTGGTATTTCCATATAAATTGTCTCCTCAAAGTCCCTGCTGTAGTGACATCAAGATGTGTAACATCTTAACCAAGTTTTACAGATAATGCAAACAATAATCTTAAAGTCGAATGCCTTACTACAGGCGAAAAGATCTCTGAATCATCCACATTTTGCTTCTGCATATAGCCCTTGGCTACTAAACAGGCACGATAGTGAACACTATTTTCACTCTTCATCTTTTTACGCAACACCCACTTACACTTCACTACAGTTTCATTATTCCTTGGCATATCCACTAGCTCCCACGCATGATTGGCCTGTAACCACTGTCCCTTTTATACTCCATGTAGCGCTTCTTCCAGACATAATCCATTAGCAACATCAAATGCATCCTCCGGAATACACATATTAAACATTCCATACCTTTCTGCTTTCATTCTGATTCTGCTGGATCTGACACGCTGCTCTGGTGAGTTATAAGCATCTTCATACTCACTAGGAACATATGTATCATCTAAGTAATTTGATGTTTCAAGCAGTGTATCCTCATCCATAGTTATTTCATTTGAACTTGGTCTATCCTTGACAATTGTGTCCCCCACTGAACGTGTTTTCAATAATTGGTATACTGGCAAGGTTCTTCTCAACTTCCATGACTATGACATCTCTGCTTGTTGTCACACATTTTGTTTTAGGGTTACATATTCGGTAACCTTTAATATCATCTGGATAACCCACCAGTATGTGCTCCTCTGACTTTCTATCCTATTTCTGGCGCTTCTCTTTAGCCATATGAACCATGACCTTGTTTCCAAATATTCGTAAGTGACTTATGTCTGGTTTGCTTCCAGTTCAGACTTCATAAGGAGTCTTTTCATTCAATGCCGTAAAAACAGTACGATTATGTAAATAAACAGCAGTGTTGGTAGCCTCTGCCCAGAACTGTTTTTCTGTGTTTGCATCAAATAATAAGCATCTGGCTTTCTCTACAATTGTTCAATTATTCTGTTCTAACAAGCCATTTTGTTCAGGGGTATACGTTTAGGGGTACTCCTTTGGTGAATGATACCTTTTTTCTTGAGAAATGAGTCAAACTCTTTGTTACAATATTCACAACCATTATCACTTCTCAACATCTTTATTTTCTTATTAGTTTGTTTCTCAATGTTTGCTTTAAACTCTGAAAAACATTGGAGTGCCTCACTTTTATGTTTAATGAAATACACATGTATCATTCAACTAAAGTCATCTATAAACAATATGAAGTACCCGGAACCTGCTAGTGATTCATACTTCATAGGTCCACATATTATGTCAGTGTGAACTAAATGCAGTAATTCTTTGCTTCTTGAACTTTCATTTGTGAACGGCAAACAACACTGTTTACCCTCGCAGCAAATTGTGCATGACATCTTGTTAATATCAATTTTTTCTTGGAGGTTCATTCCTTCTACAGCACTTGTCATTTTATTTAGGTATTTACTATTAACATGGCTCAATGGGCGATGTCAAGTGATCCCTGAGGCAGACAAATTAGTCACCACAATATCAGGTACTATCAACTTCTACACTTTATTATTCAACACAGCTGTAACCATCAATTCACTATTTCTATTGTATACTTCACAGCCACTTGTAAACTGAACATTATTACCGGATTTTATTAACTGGCTCACTGACAATAGGTTGGTAGTCAATCCTGGTGCGCATAATACATCATTGACTGATATTTCAAATTCACATTTATCGGTTTTTGTTACAATGGTCACATCTCCGGAACATAATACTTGCAACCTCTCGCTGTTAGCAACACATATATCCTTCATTTTGTGATATATGGCGTCCTCAATCCACTGTTCATTAGCTGTTAGATACATGCTCGCACCTGAATCAATGTATCAGTCATATTTGTTGAATTTGCCACTCAGAACAACAGCACTAAACGCATTACTTTGTTGACGTTGTATTTCTTTTGTATTCGAACTAGTATTATCACTATTTGGACACTAATTCTTGTAATGACCGGGCTGTTTAGTGTTTACATTTATCATTTACATCGGTATCGGTAATTTGACATGACGTTTAGCGCATGCATTTTTTATTAACTGGCTTTAAGGCTCTGGGTTCTAGGCCTTCTGAGCCTATCATTTATTCCAGAGTATTCATTTTTATATTTTATCTTCACAATATGCTGCTGCGTCACATTGCGAAGCCCTTGGGAAAATTGAACGACAGCTCAACCCAGCGGACAGTTGATGACGACAGCCACTCAAGCTCATAATGCGCATAAGCGATCAAAATAACTTGAGGTTTATATCGACATCAAAGCACTTGTTTCGTCATTTTCTTTAATAGTTCACACGCGCGGACACTTAGTTACAAAATCGCATCACTTTTACTAACCAAAATCTACTTCAAACCATTATTCACACGACAAAACAGGAGCGACGATACGTCTACGGCCAAGTTCCCGCCAAAACTCCAAAAGTTGGCGCCGGCATTGAAGTTTGTTTTCGTTGCGTTCCGTTCGTTCGATTGGTATCCCTGCACGTTGGCCATAGACAATTTATTACTTTTCTTATGTTGCAATTTCTGCGTACCGCTTGCGAATGCACCACCTAACATCATCGGATTGACCTATTATACTTCCGTGTCCACCATATCCATGAGTTTTGTTCTAATGGCGTCTGTTGTGATTTGTATACCTGAATGTTCCATCGCCATTATCATGGGCATGATTTTTTTAGAAAGCCCCGCGCTAACAATAAGCAACCGATCCACTCATCACGGATATTAAATCTTGTCCCATCTATCTTTTGTCCTGTTTCGACTATTTGCGTTACGTACGACTGCATGGAAACACAATTTTCTAGGTGAATCGATATCAAATTAAGTAAAAGAGATATTCTTCGTGTAGGTCCCGAATCATCAAATAATGCATTTAATTTGTTCCATAGCTCCAACGAAGTCTTTACGTCTTTGATATGGACATATAACGCACTATCTGTAGTCATTATTAATTTTGCCTTGGTTCTCGTGTCGTCTGCGGCTTCTATTATTTTCCCGGCTTCTGGCCTGATGCAGTGCACCTTATCCTCCAGGATCAAAAAATTCTCCGCCGCGAAGATCCACTCATTGTAGTTCTCCCGCCCTTTTAGCTTAGGAACATTTACAAGGTAGCTCGTTGTCATTCTTGCAAACTTTTATTGCAAATACAGAATAACACTTTGCTGTTTCACTACTTTTACTTGAGAATAAACTAATATGAATGTAAAACTAATAACCTATAAATTAAAACAACGTTCTTTCTGTGAGACGGAGAGCAATTGAATGAATTTATGCAAGAGCATAATTGTCATACAATCGTACAATAGTTCGTAATAATACAATAGTTGGCATAACTGGTATTTTGATATACATTATATTACTAATACCCCGTTTCCAGTAAAAAGGATCTATAGTAAGTGCCAAATCAATTGAGAAAAACGGACAATGACATTTCGGTCGTTTAACCAGTGGCTAAAAACCTTTAATATTTGGGCACTATTTATAAGTAGTACTTTTTATTTATAATGATTTTTGTAATTATTTTTTATAATCATTGATATAATCAGTTCGCGGTCAGTCGCCGCGCAAAGTGGACACGTTCACTGCAGTTAACGCGTAAAGCTTTATTATCAACTAGTGCGTTACGTTCAAAATTGTGTTCTAAAAATAGATCTTCAATATTGCTTATCTAAATAACCATGCAGTGTGCAATTTGCCAAGAAACTTTTAATGATTGTGTATCGTGCTATGGTTGTAAAAACCATCTCTGCTACGGCTGCACTGGCCTGGAAGAAAAAAGCTATCGTATATTCAAACAAGACAAAAAATCAGCATGGAGGTGTGCTCATTGCAAGAATACAAAAAATGAACCATCGATCAACGAAGTCATATTGAAAGAGATCCGCGACATTAAAAGTAGGGTTAACTCTATACCGGAATTGTTGGAAGATGTCAAGACCATCAAGTGCGAACTGGAGGAGCTAAAAGACGCTTGCAATGAAAACAACAAGCGATTGGACGAGTTTGACGCCAGAATTGCAACAATGGAGAAAAACGTATCAGAGATCAATCATATCAAGGACAAGCTTGCCATAACGCGCGTTGATTTTGATCGCATCCACCATGAAATCTTACTTAAGGAACAGTGGTCCCGGCTGAACAATATTGAGATCAAGGGTGTGCCTTTTAAAACCGGTGAGAACCTATTTCAGATTCATGAAGCTCTCTGCAAAGCCATCGGTTTCGACGTCCCCAAATCCCAAATAGATTATATCGCCCGAGTTCCCTCGCATAACTTGAAAGATAAATTGATAATTGTTCGATATATAAATCGATACACAAAAGAAGATTTGATTGCAACAGCTCGCGCTAAGAAGGAATTATATGCTAAGGACATAGGATTCACAGGAAGCAAGAACCGCATCTTTGTAAACGACCACCTAACACCACATTTTAAATCATTGCTGACAAAGGTGAAGGCCCTCGCTAAAGAGAAAAACTACAGCTATGTGTGGGTGAAGTTTGGCAAAATTCATGTGCGCAAAAACGATACCAGTCATACTTTTATTGTACAAAAAGAAGGTGATTTAAACAAAATTGCCTAATCAACTTTAAGTCCTTATTTTTATATGTCTTAATTCTATTAGCATTACTAGCTATTGTATTTTGCTATGACATAAATTTACTACGCAATTCTTATTTAGGCGCCTTCCCTATTGTGCTATCGTTCGCTCGGACTCGCACTTGCCAAACCGGTAATTTTTGCCGCTTATCATCGATCCCGTCGACCGCTTATTGTTTACTTCATACCTGCATATTTAATAATAATAATAATAATATTCCACAACTATCACACAACGCCATCTAGTCCCAAGCTAAGCAGAGCTTGTGTTATGGGTACTAGACAACTGATAAACATACTTACATATATCTAAATACATAAATATTATAGATAAATTACACCCAGACACAGAACAATGATCGTGCTCATCACACAAACATTTGTCCTGGGTGGGAATCGAACCCACGACCTCCGGCATAGCAGTCAGGGTCACTAACCACTAGACCAACAGGCCAGTCAAATTTATTTGTTTTATTTTTTTACTTGCTCGCACTATCTCGCTTATTAAACATTGCTTAATCATTTATATATCTTTTTTACGTATACTTATTTTGAACTCCGTGCCTATAAATTTTCCATGCCTCTGCCATGACTTTGTGCCTTATATTAAGACTCATTCTTCACTAAAAAATGGATAACGTAACTAAAAATAGTCTAAGCATTTATTATCAAAATGTCCGCCGGCTTCGTTCGAAAACAACGGTATTTTTCCGTAATTTATGCATGAGCACTTACGACATTATAATCCTCACGGAAACGTGGCTAATTGATGGAATTTTCGACTCAGAATTATTTGATGATAGATATATTGTATGGAAGCGTGATCGCGATTATAGCTTGACCCATCAAACACGAGGAGGCGGTGTATTAATAGCTATACATAAATGGCTCGCCTGCACAATACAACCAACATATTTTTCTACCGCTGAAGACTTGTGGGTGACGATAACATTACACAATAATAAAACACATACCAAAACAAATTTGCATATATGTGTACTATACCTATGTAGTCAAAATACTGGTAATAGTTTCTCTGTGCAGCTTAAAAATTTTTTGACTAACCTAGAACGATTTATATCAACATATTCCGATGATAGGTTTTTAGTGGCAGGCGACTTCAACTTAAGGGCTATATCATGGCTTCCCAATGGTGATCATTTTGTACCAACGGGAAATAAAACATTTGACGAAAACTTACTAGTTGACGAACTAAATCTTTTGGGTCTAAATCAATATAACGGCGTTGTGAACGCACATGGTAAAATTTTAGACTTAGTCCTGTCAAACTTTACTCAGGTAGTCTCCAACTGTTGTGACCCTCTTGTTCCCATTGATCTACACCACGGGGCACTCCTAATTGAATCTCATCTTCTTGATTTCATACCACTAAGGCCAGCCCCTCGCGATAGGTTTCTGTACAACAAAGGCGACTATACATCAATCAATGCCGAGCTGCTCAAAATCGATTGGGCTAGCGAGTTTCATTCAAGAACGCTAGATGAATGCGTCGATTATTTCAACTCAACCTTCCATATTTTGAGAGATAAATTTATTCCATCCAAAATTATTGTTAAACATCAATACCCACGTTGGTACTCTCTAGCGTTAATTAAGGTGATCAAGGAGCAATATAAATATCATAAAAAATTTAAAATTTACAATAATCGCAGTGATTATGAGTCTATGAAATTATTTCGAGTTAGGGCAAAAGCCTTAGTGAGTAAATGTTACACTGACTACCTAGCATCTGTTGAAAACTCTATTACTAAGAACCCTAAAAACTTCTGGAGTTTTACAAAATCGCGCTCAAATTCAAACGTTACGCCTAGTACTCTTTTTTATAACCATAAAGTAGTCAAAACTGGCAACAGTATTTGTGAAGCGTTCTCAGAACACTTTAGTTCTAACTTCTTGGATGATACTAGTACACAGCCTACCTCTGATCCTGCCCATATTGACTATCCACCTTCTATTGCGGATATCTCCAAAATCTACGTCAGTGAACAAACTGTCCTCAATCTCTTGCACAAACTTGACAAATGTAAATCTGCTGGTCCAGATCACCTACCGGCCGTATTTTTAATAAATTGTGCAAGGTCACTGGTAACGCCTGTAACTCTCCTATTTAATAAGTCTCTAGCAGAATGTAATGTTCCTGCTATCTGGAAATCGGCCTTCATCACTCCAATACACAAAAAGGGCTCTAGAGATCAGGTTAATAACTACAGGCCTATTTCCAAGTTATGCATACTAAGTAAAGTCCTCGAAAAAATAGTGCACTCTCAATTATATTTAGCTATTAGACAATCACTTCACGACTTTCAGCATGGTTTCCTCCCCGGTAGATCCACTGTCACGAACCTTGCTCTACTCAATGACTTTCTAACTGATTCCATGGATAAAGGCCATCAAATTGATGTCATCTATACTGATTACGGTAAGGCCTTCGACCGGTTTAACCATAGTCGCCTCATATACAAGCTTAAATGTGTTGGCATAAGCGGAGATTTACTTCGCTGGCTTTCCTCGTATATAGAGAACAGAACACAAGCTGTAGTGGTAAATAATTACATTTCTAGCTGGGTTAAGATCCCTAGTGGTGTTCCCCAGGGCTCGCTACTGGCACCTTTACTCTTTGCTATTTTTGTCAATGATGTCAACAACTGTCTGTGTAACTCTCGTCTATTATGTTTCGCAGATGACATGAAAATTTTTTCAAATATTTCTTCATTAAAAGACGCAGAAGCACTACAAAATGACTTGAGAAACTTACTTGATTATTGTACCTATAACCATCTCAATCTCAATCCTACAAAATGCTCAGTTGTTACATTTAACCGTAAACCCAATAAATTGCTGTACGATTACCACATTCGAGGCCAATCATTGTCCAGAGATTGTTCCGTACGCGACTTGGGAGTTATACACGACTCGAAACTTCTGTTCGATAAACATATCGAAAATATCATTGGCCGGTCTGCCAGAGCCTTAGGGTTTGTGATGCGTAGCTCTAAAAACTTTAAACAAATTAAAACATTGAAAACTTTGTATTGTTGTTACGTAAGAAGTATCTTGGAATATGCATCACAGATATGGAACCCTCAATATAAAACCTATATATCTCGAATTGAACGTATCCAGATGAAATTCATTAAACACCTTTGCTACCGAGTAAATGACCATTACAACTCTAACCTCTACCATGATAAGTGTAGAAAGTTCCACCTCTTACCACTTGAGATGCAAAGGCAAATAGCAAATATTACCTTTCTACTTAAGATAGCTTCAAGCGAGATCGACTGTCCAGATCTACTTGAGAAGTTAAATATAAAAATTTCAAAAAATGTTAGACGAAAGGTCCCACTATCGCTACCCGCAGCAAAGACTAATTATAGGCAGAATAGTTATATGTACCGTGCGAGCAAGAATTTTAATATTGTATCCCAATTGTTTAACTTAGACCTATTCAACACAAGTATCATTTCGGCGAGACGAGTTCTGAGTAAGCCTTTTTTCGATTCCAGCTGATGATCTTTTTTATTTCTTTTTATTTTATTTTATTTTTAATATTTTTTGCTTTTGTTAATCTGTAATGTTTAGTTATTTAATGCACGATGTTACTTAGTTAAGCTTACGGTTGGTGCGACAGTGTCCTATTAGCTGTCGGTAACTCATCGCATGCAATTATTTATATAGTGCCACTATTTGCGAAAACCCATAAATGGTTTCCTATTGTTTAATTGTTTTCTACCTACTCTGTTTTTGTTAACCGAGGGATTTCCGATTAAATAAATAAATAAATAAATAATATATATCTATTAACTATTATTAAAAAGTTATGTAAAAGACCGCTGTAGAAGAAAAATCATCTATTGTTATAAAGTACTTTTCTTCATTTAACAACAAAAAGCATTAATTTATAACACATATAAAGATTCGAGTGATTACAACACCGTATAAGTACGTTCTTATTCAAAAGATTAAACTTTATTTTCAATATTATATAAGAACTTTATATCTGTTCGATGCATGCTGACCGGCCCAAAAAAAGTGACGTATCTCTGGCTGCCATTGTCACGTTTCTTTTATAACGAACTGACGTAACGCGCGTTTTGTTTATTTTAAAGGGATGAATTTGCAAAAGCTCAATATGGTGATTATATTGTTTTAAATATTTTTTTAATATGAAACTGTTCTTAAATTAATTGCTGCGTTACTTAAGGCTACAGTCTTTTAAAGTTGACTCACATCGAATCATTAGCGCCACTTTGATTTCTTTTTTTACAGCAAATTATTGTTTCAGAGTAAAATATTTTGATAACACATAAATACCCAGATTATAAGTAATGGCTAAAATTTTTTTTTGGTTCATCTATGTGGTCTATGTTAGATAAATCAAACGGTAAATAGAGCTCTCTCGCACCCAACGCAATTTCGAGCTTTGTTCGTGTACCATTATAAGGCAATCGATAATAAAAAGGCGAAATCTATTCAGCGCGTTAATAGCTAAACATCTTCATCTCCAAAATGCGCTGTTTCTTTTTTCTAAATATCTTTCATTGTCTTAAATAAGAGGTCTCAATTTCGTTAAATTTCGCTGTTTTCGCCTCATAAAAAACTATTTGTTTCATAGCAATAGCTGAAAATATTTATGCTATAATTATTTTTTTCTCAAGGGCAGGTGTTTAATTAGACAAATATTAAAAAATAATAATTTAAACCACTTTATTTCAAAATTAATAATTATTTCGATCGACCTATAAAATATTGACTTTATAAACAATAATTGCGGGCAATATTCCTTAGTAGCCGCTGAGCGGCTGTAGCGTTCAGACGTCTTGTCTGTGCCAAATTTTTGCACTTCCTCTCGCTCTAACATTCCTCTTTCTCTCTCTTTCCCTAATCTTGGTTGCGCATTGTTACGAATTGAAGGTTTCTCTACTTTATTATTTTTTGCATATAATTCTTTAAGGGTTTATAAATCATTTTGTATTTGTTTTATAACTTTTAATTTCGATATGGACCATAAACGTAAAAAATATGCTTGTACCAGAAAACGAAAATTGAAATCAAACGTTGAAGCAATGAACAGAAATAGAATTCAAAGGTAAGTTTTTTTGTGTTTCATAGTAAAATAGTTAACAACGTGCATATGTGTGAGCACTTGGTTAAATATTAGGTATATAATTAGGTACCTAACCTACATATTATGTAAGTTCTTCAAGGAAATATAGAAGTATTATACATTTTTGGATTGCACATGATGTTTTGTTTACAAGCGACAGTAGCCTAATGGCAGGGAGCGGACCGCGAACTCAAAAAGGTCGTGGGTTCGAATCCACCATTCGACTACTGGCGTGAACCACTCGTAACACAAGCAATTTAAGCTTACCACGAGTGGTTAATGTCCTTTTTTTTAAAAAAAAGTACATTATGTTTTTATAGAAATACTTTTTTAATTTAATTTTTAAGTGTCATAAGGAAAATTTCGTCTTTTTGATTTTCAACTAGAGATTTCCTTGTTACCGGTAGCTGCTGATGTCGAGTTAATGACATTTTTAGATACGAAAACTATTCAGTAATACACGTAGACTACAAGTAAACTATTAAGTAATATCCTCAGCATCCCGTAATTTATTGTACGCCCACTATGGCCAATTTTGGATATAATGTGGCGTCAAACTGCTTACGACGTCCAATATACGGACGTCAAATAGGAGACTTAGCGCAATGTTCGCAAATTGTCATGCTGATCACAGAAACGTCAAAATCTAAAAAAAATTGGACGTCATTTTTCTTCCTCTTTAGCTTCCTGAGCTAATTGATTCTCGCATGGAACGCTCGATGCCAATCAAAGACCCTCCATACATCATTCAAGCCATTGCGAATAAATTAAAAAAAAGCGCTAAGTCGTCCGTCGATGCTGCTGTACAAGAATAGTAATTCATGCATATAGGTAAATGCTATACATAGTTACATTATACTTTAATGAGAAACTATAAATATGTGTGATAGTGGACTGTTTGTACTTATATAGAAATTATTTTGAGTTTTTTTTAATCTATTTTAGTATTTAGAACTACTTGACGTACTTGACGGATTTTCGATAGTGTCATCGACTTATTACGAAACCCTCAGTGCACGACTCATTCTAGCACTTGCCAGATTCATTTGAATAATCAATAATACGAGTACATGTTATACAGGTTCTAGATGATTATCTTTTAGAAACCTTTTCAACAAAACAACAAAAATTATACAAACTTAAAATATATTTTTTTTGTGTAACGAATTTTGTAATAAAAGCATGGAACAAAAATAGATACGAGGTAGAAAATCTGTATGTGAAAATTTGTTAGCTAATTATCAATAATCCTGTATATTAGATAAATTGATACTGGAAAATCTTAGTAGAGCAACTTTCCACGCTACGGCCAGAAAGATAACTGCGGTGGCGGTACATGAAGTGGCGGGGCAGGGAGGGTGTAGATGTGTCACCAGAACGCAATTTTTCTGTTTTGCTCTGAAAGACTGGGCTCTTAACATAAATTGAAATATAAATTATAACACATTTATTGCGATGTATCGTAAGATTTTACGATGCTTATAGGAACCACACACAAAACTATTTAAGATACAAAAAACAAAACATATGTGCTTACCTAGAACTGTGAATAATATCAATATTTATATATTGTTATCACTTCTAAATTGAGATTTTGTAAGTTACGCCTTTTGACACTCTGCTCATATCTGAGGTCATTGTCCGTATTTCTCAATCAATTTGGCACTAACTATACGGTTCTCTACACCCACCATACAAAACACAGTAGCGTTAAGCTGCTACTTTACGCAGGTATTCTGTGAGAGCGTGGTTCTTCCTCCGTCGAGCCGACCCATTCGTTGTATAACTTATACCAGTAATATAGTTGCAGCATGGCTCTACCAAGTATTTTTAAGATGTTGTTTAATATTCACTTTTTGAGAAGTCCGGAGTGAATTCGTACTAAAACTCATCACGCCACCTGCCGCAAGGAGCAGAACAATGTTTACGGAGCTCTAGCCATTGTGTCAATGTCAATGTTCTACTTGTAAGATGTGTTAATTACTACTAGTGGCCGTTGATTTAATAAGTATTAGTAGCAATTTGACCGTGTTTAATTAAATTTTTAAATGTGTATATTTAAACAAACTATATTTAACGTTCTACTGCACATTAATACATAAAACGTAAACATCTAATATAGAAATCAAAAAATAAACTTTTTTATCTTGAAAGGAATATTTCAAAGGACACGAAATTCACAGCTTATTAAATTAAACTGTCAGTAATTATTTGTTGGCAATATTATAAAATTCTTTTGATACAATCTTTATTCTGGGCGACTGTTTGACCGCAGGCGATTAAGTGTTTGACATTGGCCTAAGAGTACTAACTACAGACTACTAAGAGGATACTACGCATGTACTAACATACATAACGTGCTTGTACAAGGCTTGTACTTACTCAGAGACATTTTGCATTATGAATGTCAACAAACGACAAAAGACAAAATATGTCCATGTTTCAATTATGTGTTTGCAAAATATATTAACTATATATAAATGTTAGCTTTCTGCACTATTTTTCTATGCCGAACCTAACACTCCACACCCCGTGCACAATATGCTTAAAAGTGGTACGAAGTTTTCCCACCACGTTTTAATATATAGATTTGATGAAGTTAGACTACAGCGTATGTTGTAAGAGCGGTTTTATATTTTATTCGCCAGTATTATTCATGTTTTTTACATAGTATCCTTATTATTTCCTCATTGCTGAATGTAAAATAAATATTTGCGATTGCCTCTCGTCTCGTCTTGTGTTAAGAGCGATTCCATGGCTAAAGGTTGAATTTATATAGAAGTCAATGGAATTTATTCATTTGGAGTAGGAACAACGCGGTATATTTTGCATTTAAGAAAGGGTATGCTTTAAATAACTATCTACTCCTGTTTTATTATTATTATTAATTGGGGTACCTATATAGTTTTCTCATCTGATGGGTTCCATAAATATATAATATTGACTGAAAATGATAAATATCAATAAAATAAAATAAATACATAAATTATTATTATTATTATTATGGGGCCTTAATAGTGTATTCTCGTCTGACTATATAAATATATAAAACGAAATGATAAATATACATAAATATATATTTAATATATTAACATAAATAAATAAATAATACATAAATAAATAAAAGCCCAACCAGATGGAGGCCCTCGGCAGCGGAAACCAAACGGCCGAGGGTTAGGCGGAAAGGGAAAGAAACCGGTGGACGATGCGGGCGGTATCGAGGAGCACCGCCTTCTGCATTTGAGCCTGGAGCGGTCCGTCACGTCGTCCCAGCCGCGTCAGATGACCCCCCACATCGTCTTGCCATTCCTCGTTGGCTAAGAATAGAGGGGTAAGTCCTTTATCACAAGAAATAACGTCCTTATAGAATGGATCATCCGATCTCGCCAGGAAATAATTACGGAGGCTTCACCAGGAGTTTGCTCTGAAATACGGTCTCGGACCGGAAATTGCCGTATCACAAGTACTTGCCGGAAGCCATGCTCGAAAATGATCGCGCCAGGCTCTACTGGGACCGGGCCAACATCACAGACAGGACCATTCTTGCGAATAAGCCTGATATTGTGCTGATGGACCGGCCACAGTCAAGGATATTTTTGGTCGACATTACTATTCCGTATGACGAGAACCTCGTGAAAGCCGAAACAGATAAGCTAACAAAATATCTGGACCTGGCTCACGAGGTGAGCGGCATGTGGGATGGTCTGCCGACCGAAATTATTCCTGTAGTAGTTTCTGCAAAGGGGCTAATCCCAGTCAGCCTCTCGGGTCGGCGACTGCTGGGACGACGTGACGGACCGCTCCAGGCTCAAATGCAGAAGGCGGTGCTCCTCGATACCGCCCGCATCGTCCGCCGGTTTCTTTCTTGTTACAGTATATCCCTTTCAAAGAATTATTTTTTCTATTATTAACTCAGATATGTCATACCTTATCCGTTGTTTATTTACCTTATTAATGTTTTTACATGAGGAACATGTGTGTCTATGGCATTAGTTATTGTTTTATGTATTATTCTAAATTGTTCAACTGACAATGTATGTGTTTTAACTTTTTTTTTCTTAAATCGGAGTGAATTTCTTCTTCGATTTTGTTGTAGTCTCCTTAATTAAAATTCTTTTTAGGATTAGACTACTGCCCATTCTGTTGTTTTGTTTGTAACTGTATAGTGATCGATAGTATATCGACACTAAACATGCGTGATCGCTATTCTCAATTGCGGCCTCATAACTGATACCAACTATCAAAGACTCATCATTTGTCAAGATTAAGTGTAAAATAGATGGCTGGTGCCCCTGGCGAAACTTCGTACATTAATCTAGTTGTTATACTTACCATTGCAAGAAATTGGTTTCTTTTGGCAGTATACCCACAATTTGAAAGTGGCCATTTGACTCCACCAAAGTTAAAGTCCCCGTTATTATTACTGCGTTTGATTGGTAAAAGAATTTAATGTTGAAATTATAGAATATTGACCCATTAAGTAGTAAGAAATTGAATGAGAAACAATATTTAGGTACAAAAAGACGAGATTTATTTTTAAGAAACATTTATAACAATTATAAAATAACACGAACAATACTGAAATCATGGATCTAATTGAATGCAGTATAGTTAAAGTTACAGCCTACTATGTCTCATTCATGGGCACAGGGCTCCTCTCATTTTTCAGAAGGTTTCAGAGTTAGCCGCCGTGCTGCCGCAGTGCTAGTTAGTGGACTTCAAATGTCTTCGAAATATTGTTTTAATAACTAAGATATATAAGTTTCCTCACAATGTTTTCCTTCACCATAGAGCACGTGGTAAGTTAGCACTTAAAACTGTTATTAACAATTTCAATGGTACCATCGCGGTTTGAACCCGGGTTGCACCACGTACTGAGATATTTACAGTGAGCTCTTAGTCCCAGAGGTACCACAGCTTCTATACAGGAAAACAATGATGGGGTTAGGGCTATTAATTCTTACCCCAGCAGACCTCGAAGCAGCAGTATACTAAATTAATATAAAGTTACAGTCTACATGCATCTCAGCTGTTCACTAACCTCTTCTTATTGAAAGAATTAGCAATTGGCAGACTTTAAATGTTTTCAAAATAATTTTATTTATCCGTTATACAAGTTTCCACGCGTTGTTTTATATTACTGCCTGGAAAACCAGTACTTATAATTGCAATTAAATTTTTTGTGATGCTGGCAGATATCAAACCCGGACCGCATGCGTACTGAGAAATTTATGACGAGCGCGAATCCCCTGAGCTATCATGGTTCTTCATTTATCGCATTCAGGAAGTAGATCTTACTTTATTTCATTAACTGTAGATTATTAGAAACATGAAAGCAAATATATTCAAGCTCGAGTATATTTTGTGTACGCGATACAAATACGAAGTGAATATTGCACAAGCGCAATTAATTAGCGTCAGAATGTACAAAGCTATGGCAAATATTAAACAAAAGCTTCCATATTGCGTAACAAAAACATGCTACTTTAGTCCCGTTAACTTAATTAATGTATATCATTATGAAACGTCGTTAATTAAATCGTGACTTTATTTTTCCTTTTATGTTTCCATCATCTTCAATGTCATCATCAGTATATCAAAAAACTCCCTAATAGAGGGTTTTTCGACAGGGGTAGGTAGAAATTGAAATAAAATAAAATAAGCTGTGTGTAAGGTATTAACAAAATTCTTTTTTTATTTGACTTGCCCACATGTGCCATTAAGTGTGGAATTTGACATCGTTTAAATGTCCGTCTCAGCTTCTTACAGTGGCACGAATCCGATTGGTGGAATTTTCAATGACTCTTCTGCATAGATCCGGCTGAATTTGAGCAATGGCCTGTATTATTTTTACTTTTAGAGCATACGTCGATTGTGGTTTGTTTGCATAGACCTGCGACTTCAAGAAACCCCACAAGAAATAGTGTAGTGGGGTAAAATCGCATGACCGTGGTGGCCAGTTCACATCACCCCTGCGAGAGATAAGCTTACCCTCAAATCAATCATGGAGAATGCCAATCGTCGAGTCCGCTGTGTGGCACGTTGCGCCGCCCTGTTGGAGCCACATGTCGTCTAGGTCCATATGATTTAATTTGGGCTATAAGAAATTGGTGGTCTGTAGCGTTCAATGTTGGCGGTGACTGCCTCACCAGCGTCATTTCAAAAAAATATAGATCAGTCTAATTTCGTCCCAAAATTTACACCAACTGGTAACTTTTTGAGGATGCATTATCTCCTGGTGAACCTCGCGTGGATTTGTGTCATCCGAAAATGCGCCCCGTCGCTAAATATGATTTTCGGCTAAAATTAGGGTCCTCTTCCAAACGATTCGAAGCCCAGTCAGCGAACGAACGGCGTTATCTATTAGGGCGCATTCAGCGCAGCGCTTCCTCACGCCTCTAATTTGAAGACGACCTTAGGGTCATGAAAGTTTAACTCCTGTGTGAGTTGGATCTTGTACGGGTGTAAACCTTAGTCGGGTGTTTCTTATTTTTCGTGCACATTACACGACCAGGAGTCTTCATTTTTTTTAATTAAATATCTACATTTCTTATAAAGCAAATCAAATGTAAAAAGGTTAAGCTTACATGCATGTAATATTTATAGATAAAAATAACGTAATAAATTAATGATAAATAAAAAACTTCAATAATTCTCATTATCTTCGGTGTCCATTTACTACTCTCCTAAAAATTTTGTATTTTTAACCAAAAATATAAACATTTAATATAAAAAAATAACCATATTATGAAACTTTATTAAATAACACAACATTTACACCTAAAATAAATAACGATAACCCCACAATATAAAGAAATTTTATTTCATAAATGTTTATCAAAAAAAATTTCTGATTACCATCGGTTTTAGTGAAAATCTAAATCATAGTCCGCGTATTGGCGTGAATGTCACTATACCACCGCGCCGCGCCCCGCACAAGTCTCAGCCAGCCAACAAACATCGTAGAAGGTTCACGCCTGTTCGTGGAAAAAAAAAATATTTACGTGTAATGTTTCGTGGGAGGTGATTATTCTGGAATCGTCCTCTTTCCTCTCGTCCATATTATTAAGTGAGTATTAATGATTTTGTTTAATATGTAGTTAATAATCAATTTTAGTGATTACCGCCATAATTTAAAATAAACACGAGATTCGTAATTTTGATATTTTTTACGAAACAATTGGATAATAATAAAAACCTCATTACCTACGTCCTCACTATCTTCGTTTACCGTCGTTTTTTTAGCGATGGTGATGAGGTCAAAACGATGACAATTAGAATCAATTTTACGTCGATGTATTGTTATTTATTACAGTGCATTATTACATTTCAAACCGTGTGATCGCAAGTTCTAGTCCCATCCGTAGTTGAGATTTTTTTCCACAATAATACTAATACGATACAGTAATAATAATACTTTAATTCATAATAAAATAAATTAATAGTTTTTACTTAGTTTCTTGATGTAGCTTTAAGTTTGTTTACAAATAGTAAACTCACAAGCTAACCTTGTCTGTGTACTTTTTATTACTTTAGTTATTAAGGATGAGCTTGATATGATGAATACGAGCAATATCATATAATGTGTTGTTACAGATTATTAAGAACTAATAATGCCAAAGAAAGCCAGACAAAAATTAGAGCAGAAATGAGAGTGCGATCGATTACAAAAACAAAGAAAGTTTGCAGAAATTAAGGAAGATCCTGAAAAGTATACAGATCTGAAGGCACAAGAAAGAGCAAGATACCTTAAAAGAAAAGAACGGAAAAAAATAAGTAGCGCAAAAGATATGACACCTAGACAATTGAGAGTTCAGAGGAAGAAGTGAAGAGTTAAATCAAAACGTTATTATGAAAGAAAAAAGAAAAAAAAGCTACTCAACAGTTGTTAATAGATAATTATCCACCAAATAGTAACAATGAAGTACATCCAGCTGAACAAGATCCTCTCACTCAATGAGCTCTAAGGCTCATAACTAATTCATATCTAAATCGTTTGGATTACGGTAATAGTAATTCTTGTCAAGGGTGCCTAAAGAAAATATTCTTCAGAGAAAGGTTCGCTACCTACATAAACAAGAAATAGGCATTTTGAAACAAGAAATAGAAAAAACGAAGAAACAGAAAGATGGCATTAGAAAAATGTTGTATAGAATAATGAAAAATAAGAAGAAAAATGAAAATATACCGACTGAAGAAAAAGTAGAATGATTAGTAGAAAATGTTAATACACAAAACCGAGAAGAAATTAAAGAGCGACTAATGTTGGTAATGATGGTACAAGTGCTTGAAGAAAAAGGATAAGAAAGAATTCTCTCATGTGGTTATGACGGAAAAAGAAACGTTTAAAAAATATAAACTCTTGACCCAAACAAAAATATTTACTGTAAGACATAAATAAGAAAATAAGACAGCTAAAAATGAAAACTTGAAAGAGCAACTAATTTTGGAGTTTTTTGACGATGAGGAGAGCTGATAAAAAAGAATATAACTGAAAACCAAATAAGGAAGCAGAAAAGATACTTAACGGACACATTGACTAATTTGTACAAAAAATTTACGCATAATTCGAATGTTGAAGTAACGTATCAAAGATTTTGTAAATATCGCCCATTTTGGGTTTTATACCCAAAGGAGTCCAGTAGAAATATGTGTAATAAGTTCATATTAATGTCGATTTGTTTATAAAATGTCTTAATATAAATAAAATACTAAAACAATCTAACAGGACGGGTGTTTTAGAAAGCTTATGTTGCAACGTCCACGATGAAAATCCCTCATCATTCCTATCCTTTAACTTAACTACTTAATATCATTCCCCTCCTTGACGTTCTTATTACCGTTTCATTACGATTTTTGATATGATAGTAATTTTATTGTTATCTATACAAGGAAGGTAGAAACCACAAAAAGTTGAAGGATTTTATGGATATTAAAGATATTGGGGAAAAAAACAAAGTTATTCGGCAATAAATTTGACATTTACAAATGTCGTGGGATTTGCACGAAATACGCGAAACACCCAGTCCTGACTAAAATTTCGCCAAATTGAAGTTGGCGAAAGGCCAAGTACTTGTGCACGGAGTGGAATGGACTGCCTCGGGTTCCGTTGTACACTTTCACGAACCGCGACGATGTTCTCGGCCGATCTTGAGTTCCTTGAACGTACAGGTGTTGGCTGATTGTTTATCGAATTTTTTACTTCTTTCTTTCGTTTCAAATTTGGCCGCCAAACGTTGAAAAGTCGACTGAGAAGGGCCATCACGTCTACCATATAATGGGCGTAATGCGTGCAATGTTTGCACTAACGAACATTCATTTTTGATAATAAAGTTTCATCATTTGAATACGTTAGAAAATTAAAATTCGTGCTGTTCAATCGTGTTAGTTGCTATGGTGATTTGACGTCACCTAAACAAAATGGCCGCCATGGGCCTCGAAAATCTACTCGCACCAATTGATAAACTTTTTAGTACCACAAATCTATTTTCGTGCTGTTAGTGCTATTAGCCAGTTGGCTTATATGATGGCACTGATGATGATGATGATGATGATATTGATAATGCAACCCGGGGTCAAACCCTGCCGGCACCAGTGAAATTGTTAGTTACAATTTTAAGTGTTGTTTTATCACGTGAACTATTGTGAAGGAAAACGTTCTGAGGAAACCTGCATGTCCTAGAAATTAAAAAATATATTTCAAAGACATGTGAAGTCCACCAACACACATTGGGGCAACGCGGTGAACTTTTTCTAACCCTAAAACCAAAGAAATGAGAGGATTCTTGTACTCAGGGTTCCGCCGTAAATTTGGCATTCAGTAAATTAATGTCAAGCTAGGCGTAAAATGATCATATCAAACAAGACCAGTGACGGGAAGCATCCCGACACTGGTCTGATAATTTCGTCATTGTCAATTATTGGAGTTATAGGTGCGAAACGTCTGATATTGCGATCATCACTCCGCCAACAAAGCGTGGATTAAGACAAAGGATTTAGATCAATTCTCTCTTCCTAGAAGAGATCTATAGTCCGTATTGAACTTTTATGAACCCATGACGAAGAGGAAAAATAAATCATCTCCGACGACATAGACAATGGAGACGCGTACATAATTAAAACGAAACCGTTAGTAGAAATAGATCTGAATGGAAACTCATGTACAATTATCGCGTCTCTCTACTGGAGGCAAATAGCGCGCAATTAATTCTAACCTTGCGAAAATCCAGTCTACTAAACCGACGTACTGTTTAAAGCTCTATTATATGAGCTAGCTGGGAGGATTCTTTTTGAGCAGTTAAATTGTTCAGTACATACCTGGGAGAGTTTTATTGCTGATCTGTAGAGTATGAATTAAAATGTTAGAAAATTACTCTTCATGAGATTGGAAATTAAAGGTTTTTGAAGTGAAAACTCCTTTAGAACTGTTGGATTTTATTTGAAACTCGATGTAACGAAAAAGCGACACTCAAATATGCATCATGGGAGAGTACACTGTATGCTGTATTCTATCTCATCATCTGAGAGAATGAGATAGAATTAAAATTAAACAGTGTTTTTCTGAAGGTTTCACATTTACCGAGTGTGAACTGCACACATCTTTCTTCGTTTAAATATACAGATGTTTAGGTTATCCGTCAAAAACCAAGTCAATTTTAAAATATATTTCAACATCTGCGACTAGTGTTGCAGCTGGACGTAGAAACGGCTAGATTTTGATAATTTCCTTCCATTCATAATTTAAAACAAAAATTATATTAGGTTTTTATTTAGGGTAATTTTGTGGATATGTGAATG
This sequence comes from Parnassius smintheus behrii, assembly GCA_036936625.1. Taxonomy (NCBI): domain Eukaryota; kingdom Metazoa; phylum Arthropoda; class Insecta; order Lepidoptera; family Papilionidae; genus Parnassius; species Parnassius smintheus. Next base: position 43,118,763 of record JAUPFT010000009.1, on the reverse strand, counting down.
ACAGCCGTTTAGAAGGCTTTTTTTTAAATTAAGTGAATTAAGTCAATTTATCGTCATTGGCAACAAGGCAAAGACTCTGAATTAATTCCATAACTATTTTGTTTTGCTAATTTTGGCAACGAATACTAAAATCGTGTTCAATGGTAAGACTTCGTTTCTGCCTAGGACTCTATCTGGGTAGGCACCAGCCTCTGACCTGATCCTAGCGGCAAGCAGCAGAGCCTGCGCTGCTGTGCTCCCGCTGAAGACTTTATTTAGTCGCTATACGTGTACTATTCCGTTTTCTTCTTTTGCACAGGGAACATTAAAACTAATATTTAATAGAATTAAAAATTGTGTTTTAAATGTAACAAATGATGCCCATGTTGCGAAAGCTCTACACGACTGTGTATAAATCTAACTTTTATCTTTTCCTGGAGGAATAAACTTTAGCAATATTTAACAGCGTTACCGTCTCAGCAAAATCTTGCTATTAATTAAATTCTCACCACAAAACTTTTAACACGCTAGATAAATTTCTACAGAAATTGAATAGAGTTTAGAACTTTATCTTAGTTAGTGGTAGTGTTTAACAAAATATTCATCTTATTTTATTCATATGAACCTAATAAGCTGATTTTTTCTATTAATTATCCAAAAAAAAAACAATTAAAAATTGTGAAAATTTTACTAAAAACTAGAATACATTTGTGAAATGATTTATTGTTAAGTAGCATTCATCATGTTTCCAACATATTTATATGTAACCAGCTCTTACTCAAGACTTCGTCCACGTGGAGTTCGATCAACGACACAATTTCGACAAAAACAGCCAATGGCGTATTCCAAGACCTGGGACAGCATTAAAACGTAATTACAGAAGTGCGCACGAACCGTGCATTTTAAGGGGTATCCTCCATATCCTATAAAAAATTGTAACCATTGCTGGTTACAATTTTTTATAGGATATGGGTGACAAACGAGCACACAGTCCACCTGATGATAAGTGGTTGCTGTGGCCCATAGACATCTATAACTATCTTCGATTACGAATCAAAATGCAGATGTGTTGTCACCCGTGAGGACTAAGAAGTAATGATTCTCCGTTTCTCTACACTCACCATACGAAACGCAGCAGCATTTGTGTTAATATGCTTTTTATTATTGGAATTCTGTGAGAGCGTGGACCTTCCCCGGTCGAGCTGACCCACTCGTGCCACAACTATACTACTAATATAGCTCCAGCATGGCTGTGCCACGTAAAATAAAATAAAAAAACGTAAAATGTAAACACCTAATGTACAAAATAAAATAAAACGCGTTTTTGGCCTTGAAATGAATATTTGAAATCACACAAAATTCACAGCATATTAAGTTAAACTCTTATTAATTATTTGCTGGTAGTGAAAGTTGGGTGTGGCAGAAACAGCACGAGAGTAGAATAAACGTATTAGAAATGCGGTCATTAAGGGGTATGTTAGGGCTGAATATGAGTGACAGGGTGAAAAGTTGTGAAAAAGAAGAATGTGGTTTGCATGATGGTGTCATGACCAGGATTAAGAAAGGAATGCTTCGTTGGTTTGGTTATGTAAAAAGAATGGATGAGGAAAGAGTGACAAAGCAAATTTATGTTGCAGAAGTGAACGAAAGAGTCGGAAAGGGACGCTCCTAGGCGAAAGTTTATCGACCAAATTAATGGGATATTGAAAAGGGGTCAAATTAAGAGTACCCTTAACCGACGGGCATGTATGCGAAGGCATATGGATATGGAGGAGATGAGAGAGATGTGTCAGGATCGTACCAAATAAAGTCTGTAGTTTCTGCCTATCCCTCTGGGTAACAGGCGTGAGTGTTCATATGTTTAAAATTTTGCTCTTAGCACTATTTCGCTAAAAAAAATTTAGTTATGGCCCTATCTTCTATATACTTCACGCTGTGCACAATATGCTTAAAAGTTGTACGACGTTTTCCCATCATGTATTCAAATATTATTAACAACATAACCTAAATGGGTCAATACAAGGGGTCAATGTTACAATAGCGCCAACTGACGGTGTTATTGAATGTAAAATTTATATAAATTTAAAGGGTAGGGATATATAGATTGTGGAGTAACTGATCGACTTTATTGACCTTATTTAACTTTTATAGTTTTTCTATTTTAAATGTTTAAAAAAATAAACTTTTTTGTATTATAAATGAGAAGAAGCTAGACTACAACGTATATTATAAAAGCGGTTTTATATTTTATTCGAGAGTAATTTTCAGGCTTATTTATATAGTATCTTAATTATTTTCTCATTGCTTAATGTAACTTAAATATTTGCGATTGCCTCTCGAAACTCTTGTGTTAAGAGGGGTTGCATCAGTAAAGTTTGAATTTATTCATTTTGAGTAGGAATAACGCAGTACAAATATTTTGCATTTAAGAATTTGTTTTATATAACTATCTACTTCTGTATTAACAGATTTTAACATTAAATTTTATTAAAAATTTAATGTTAAAATTATAAAATATTGACCCAATAATTTGTGAAAAATTGAAAAAGTAGGTACATATAAGGAAGGTACTATAGGACATTTATAAAAAGAGCACGAATAATACTGAAATCATCGATCTAATTAAATGCAGTTTAGTTAAAATAGTTATATGATATTGTTAAAATGACAGCCTACCAGCTCCCATTCCTGGGCACAGAACTCCTCTCATTATTGAGAAGGTTTGATTTGAAGTTTTAATCATTGCCTGAAAAACCAGCATTTATGATTGCAATTAAACTTTTTATGATGCCGGCGGTATTCGAACGCGGATTACTCACGTACTGCGAAATTTATAAGTAAAAAAAAAGTAAAGTTACAGCCTATATACGTCCCACTGCTGGGCACAGGCCTGTCCTCATTTCTGAGAGGGTTTTAGGGCAAGGAATAGTCCGCCGCGCTGCCCCAATGCGTGTTGGCGAACATCTGCTCTGCTGTGATGTGCTGCTCTTTGTGAATATGTCTTCGAAATATTTTTTTATTTCTCTAACATGCAAGTTTGCTCACGATGTTTTCCTTCACCGTTGAGCACGTGATAAATCAGCACTTAAAATGGCAATTGACAATTTCATTGGTGCCGGTGGGGATCGAACCCGGGTTTCTCGCGTACTGTGAAATTTACAGCGAGCGCTAAATATGAATATGTACTTAAATTATAGGTATATATACTAAACAAATTAAAAGAGTTGAGCTTGAATGTTAGTAAAGCGCAAAGAGTACTAAGTAGATAACGTTTTATTAAAATTTAAATTTCTTATAAAGTTATTTGAGTTAATTTAAAAATATATTTCAACATCTGCGACTAGCTTTGCAGTTGCAGCTGGACGTAGAAAGGGCTAGATTTTGATAATTTTCTTTCCATCAACAACTTAAAACAAAAATTATATTCTGAGCATTTTCAGATTTTTATTTTGGATAATTTTGTAGATATATGAATCAAGCCGTATACAAGATTTTTTAAAATTCATTTTAAAATAAGAAAACTTTTGCCTACAACGTCTTTCGATTTATCGTCATGGGTAATAAGACAGGGACTCGAAACTAATTCCATAACTAATCCGTTAAGCTAATTTTGGCAACGAATACTAACACAGTATTCAATGGAAAAAACGTTTCTTCTGCCTAGGACTCTATCTGGGTAGGCACCAGCCTCTGACCTGATCCTAGCGGCAAGCAGCAGAGCCTGCGCTGCGGTGCTCCGGCTGAGGACTTTATTTAGTCGCTATACGTGTACTATTCCGTCTTCTTCTTTTGCACGGGGAACACTAAAACTACTATTTAATAGAATTAAAAATTGTGTCTTAAATGTAACAAAATCATGCCCATGTTGCGAAAGTTCTTCACGACTGTGTGTAAATCATACTATTATCTTTTCTTGGAGAAATAAACTTTAGCAATATTTAACAGCGTTACCGTCTCAGCAAAATCTTGCTATTAATTAAATTATCACCACAAAACTTTTAACACGGCAGATAAATTTCTACAGAAATTGAATAGAGTTTAGTACTTTATCTTAGTTAGTGGTAATAGTAAACAAAATATTCGTCTTATGATTGATATGAATCTAATAAGCGGGCTTTTTCTATTATTTATCCAAAGAAAAAAAAATATAATTACAAAATTGTAAAAAATTTATTAAATTAATTTTAATTAGGACTCGACTCGCGGGTAGTCGTACCGTAACCACGCGTATTTAGTGTGCTCAATTTTAAATTAATTAAAATCATTATTACATGTTTAATGTGAATATATATATGTTATAAGAATTAACTAGACTCACCTATACTCACTGCTCACTACTTCTCCTTAATTAAAAGATATCTGGAAGACTTATTTTTATGTCAACAATGGATGTTCAACTGGCAAATAACCTCTCTGAACTTGAAAAAATGTTTGGATCCCGAATGTGTGAATACGAAAAGAAGCTGCAAAAGGTCAACATGGAGGGCAATTCTTCACATACAGACTTATCATCACTAGCACGTGAGTTTGCTGAATTTAAATCCTTTGTTTGGCAATCTCTCTCAGCAATGAAAACTCAAATCCAATTACTTTGCCTTGGGCTTGATAGGCATGAAACGGCTATGAGAAGGAAAGTGCTTTTATTTCATGGGCTGCCCGAAAAACAAAATGAGAACCTTATCGATGTAGTGTATGAATTAATATCCAGCCAATTGCAGTTGCCTGATGTGAATAAAGATTGCTTGAAGGTCTGTCATCGATTGATAGCCTCACAGAATAAAACCCGACCTGTGCTGGTTAGATTTTGTGATACCGAACACAGACAGTTAGTATGGGATAGTAAAACCGGACTAAAAGGCTCCGGTGTAACCATCTCCGAGTTTTTGACCAGGAGTAGGCATCAAGTATTCACTTCAGCGCGTAAACATTTTGGTATAAAACAATGCTGGTCGTCCGAAGGCAAAATAATAATAATTCTTCCGGATAAATCTCGAAGGAAAATTGAAAGCATGGCAGAATTAGAACTGCTCACTGCTAAATATCCGTCTAGTACAGATGTGCAGAATGCGCCACAAACTGAAACAATGGCTTGTCCAATAAAATCTTCGACGAATAGTGCAAATGTTCCTAAGAAAACGCGCCGACGTTAATATCTGTTTTTGTGCAGTTACATATTATTGCATTTGTACAACGTCCCATATTTAGCCGTATTATGTATAATGTTTTGTGCCAGTAATCAATGTTTTTGTTTATACTTTAATCAACAAATATAGTTTTCTTAGTAGGTACATTATCAACCGTATGACACTGTTTTCAAAAGATCAGATTAATAAACTTTAATAGGTATTCTATATGTATGTGTATATATATATATATGTATATATATATATATACATATATATATATATACATATACATACATATATATATATATATATATATATATATATATATATATATATATATATATATATATGTTATATTTACTTTGAATACATTCATAGCTTAAAAGTTTGATATAAAGTATAAATAAATATTCTTAGCCTGACGTTCAATACAAATGAATTTTAGAAAGTGATAATGTTGTTGATTTGTACAGTATACTGTGGCCAGCTTTCTTTTTCATTTTCTTTTTTTTTCTCTTTTTTTTTATACACACTAATTGTTTAGTAACTAATGTTAGCTTTAAGTATAAATTTCTTCCATCATGCCAGTGAGTAAGATGAGTTGCACTTAATGTTACTTTTTTATTTTTTTTATTTTTTTTTAATTTTAAATATTGTTTTAGTTAATTTTTTTTCTTTATTTAATTTTCTTTCTATTTTTTTTATTAAGTAATTTATTAGTATTGTGCCTCTTTAATAATATGTATACAGATAACGACACAGATAATACTCGTAATGATAGCTTTTTCTCATGTTCGTCTTCATCTAACAGCTTTTTAAGCATGGATTCAGAGCCTTCCGTAGATCTTAATCTGCATGATCGCATTTCTACCCTCTTTTCTCAATATCCTGACAATCTTAACATAGCTCACATAAACGCTCAAAGTATTCCTTGCCATTATTCTGACCTTCTCGCATCCATTGACAGTGCTCATCTTGATGCTCTTCTAATTTCTGAGTCTTTTCTCAAGCCTTCCCTGCCTTCTATTCAATATTCACTACCTGGTTACGTTCTTATTCGTAATGATAGGGTAGGCAAAGGTGGTGGAGGCGTTGCTATCTATTTGCGTTCAGAAATTTCTTACAGGGTTATTAGCGTATCTCCATCAACTTACTCGGAATCTGCGGAACATTTGTTCCTTGAAATCACACTTCATCATACAAAAATTTTCCTTGGAGTCTTGTATTGTCCTAAACTTAATATCAATTACTTTGATACATTAGACATACTTCTTAATACTTTTTGTCCTGTATATAACCATGTAATCTTGATGGGGGATTTCAACACATGTTTATTGAAAAATGATTTACGTACTTATAAATTGCAATCTCTTGTGTCTTCTTATAACCTAGAAATCTTGCCTCTATCTGCCACCCACCACTTTCCCAATTGTATACCATCTCTTCTAGATCTGATTATCGTATCGTCCTTAAATAGTGTTGCTAATCACGGACAAATATGCGCTTCATTCTCATATCACGATCTCATCTACCTATCTTACCGTGTACGTCCCCCTAAGTGCAAGCCACATTTTCGATATCTTAGAAGTTATAAGGGCATAAACTTGGAGACGTTGAAGGGTGATGCTAGTTTAATCGACTAGACACCGGTAATTGATTGTTCTAATATTGAGGATAAGGTGATTAACTTCAATTCTCTAATCTTAGATCTATATAATCACCATGCACCAGTAAAACGTGTGAAAATAAGATACAATCCTGCTCCCTGGATCACAGCTGATATAAAAGACCTGATGGCGCGTAGAGATAGAGCCAAAAGAAGATATAAGCGATATCCCCTTGAACGCAATTTAATCAGCTTTAAAATTCTACGAAATCGCTGCAATCGTTTGTGTAGAGATGCTAAAAGGCGCTATTTTTTTTTTTTATAGAAGAGGAGGCAAACGAGCATGCGGCTCACCTGATGTTAAGTGACTACCGCCGCCCATGATCAACCGCAACACCAGGAGAATTGCGGGTGCGTTGGCGGCCCTTTAGAAAGGAGTAAGCTCTTTTCTTGAAGGTCCCCAGGTCGTATCGGTCCGGAAAAATCGCCGGTGGTAAACTATTCCACAGAGAGGTTGTACGTGGAAGAAAACTCCTTGTGAAACGTACAGTGGTGGACAGCCAAGCATCCAGATGGTGTGGATAGTATCGGGACGTTTGCCGTATAGTGCGTTCACGAAATTTGGCGGCTGGGATTAATCCGAACAATTCCTCAGAGCACTCCCCGTGATAGATGCGATAAAATACGCAAAGAGATGCAACATCTCTTCGCAGCGCCAGTGAATCGAGCCGATCGGAAAGCACTCGGTCGTCGACGATTCGAGCCGCTCTGCGCTGGATGCGGTCAAGTGGAAGGAGCTGGTACTGGGGAGCCCCAGCCCAGAGATGGGAACAGTATTCCATGTGCGGCCGAACCTGCGCCTTGTAAAGTTGCAGGCGGTGTGCCGGCATGAAATACTGTCCCGCTCTGCTGAGCACGCCAAGCTTTTTAGAGGCCAATTTGGCCTTCCCTTCCAAGTGACCACGAAACTGCACGTCACTCGATATGTCGACGCCGAGGATTCCGATACTGGCTGAGGCAACAAGGGGAGTGCCTTGAAACTGAGGGGATACGACAAAGGGGTTCTTTTTAGCGGTTAACGCACAAACTTGTGTCTTCTGGGGGTTAAACTGGACTAGATTTAGTCGTCCCCAATCCGAGACTCTGTTCAGCAAAGACTCGACTTCAGACACAAGTTTGTCCCGGCACTCGGAGACGTTTTCCCGAGAAATATTGGCTCGGCCGGTGTAAAGAGCATCACCAGTGCTGTCATCTGCATAACAATGAATGTTACGGGTATGCAACATATCATTGATATGCAGAAGAAACAGCGTTGGCGATAGCACGCAGCCCTGTGGAACACCAGCATTAATAGGCTTGCAATCGGAGCTTGCACCGTCTACAACGACCTTGATGCTCCGATCTGCAAGAAAGCTGGTGATCCAATCGCACAATTTCTCGGGAAGCCCATAGGAAGGGAGCTTCGAAAGAAGCGCTTTGTGCCAAACCCGATCGAAGGCCTTCGCAATGTCCAAACTAACGGCCAATGCCTCCCCCTTGAACTCTACTGCCTCCGCCCATCTGTGAGTGAGGTAGACCAGAAGATCACCAGCTGACCGACCACGGCGAAAACCGTATTGGCGGTCACTAATCAGCTGGTGATGCTCAAGGTACCTCATGAGCTGGCAGTTTACAATGGACTCCATTGTTTTGGAGAACAAGGAGGTGATGGTGATTGGCCGGTAGTTGGACGGGTCTGAGCGGTCGCCTTTTTTAGGGATCGGGTGGACGAAAGCCGTCTTCCATGATTTTGGGACTACGCCTAGGGAGTAGGAGTACCGGAAAAGACGCGTTAAAACCGGTGCCAACTCTGGAGCACACGTCCTCAGCACAATTGGGGGGATTCCGTCAGGCCCACTCGACTTGTGGATGTCCAGGGAGAGGAGTGCTTTGCGAACCGAGCGCTGTGTGAACTGCACTTCCGGCATGGAGCACTCACACCGCGGGATGGTCGGCGGCGTACTCCCCCCGTCATCGAGAGTCGAGTTAGACGCAAAGAAAGAGCCTAGAAGATCGGCTTTCTCCTTTGCAGTATGGGCCAGTGAGTCGTCCTCCCTGTGCAGAGATGGAAGAGATGGCTGACAGAAATTCCCCTGGACAGCCTTGGCGAGAGACCAGAATGCACGGGTTCCAGAAGGAAGGCGAACTAGTTTCTCGCCAATTCTGCCTATGTGCTCTGACTTTGCCTTGGCAATGACTCTTTTGAAGGACCTAGAGGCGGAATTATACTTCTTTTTTAGAGCGCTGGTGTTTACATCCCGGGACGCTGATGCATCAACCCAGGCTTGGTAGCACTCCTGCTTATAGCATGATGCTATTTTACAGGAGCGACCAAACCATGGCTGAGATTTGCCTCCAATGGGCACCACAGAGGAAGGAATAAAAAGTTCCATACCCTGAAGTACCACATCAGTAACAGAATCTGCAACAACGTTGGGATCATCCGGCGAGAAACAAACCCGCCCCCAAGGGTAGGATGCAAAGAAAGACCGCATCCCATCCCAATCGGCTGACCTATAGTGCCAAACACGGCGGCAGCCTGCAGAATGCAACCGCGATTTCAGCGTGAGTGGCACAACACTCCGGACCAGACAATGGTCCGAGGAGCCTAAAGGGGCGTCGACGGAAATTTGATATCCGTCCGGGTGAGAGGTCAGCAGAAGGTCCAACAGGGAAGGTGCATGATCCTCCACATCTGGAATCCGCGTAGGCGAAGTAACCAGTTGTGTCAGACCATATGCATATATATTTTCATGATACCCTCACAAATTGCGATACTGCAAAAGCCTGGAGTTTTCTGAGATCTGTCGGTGTCGGAAAATATTCTGCTAGTGTGGGAAGTGAAATTGACTTGGATAATCTCAACGAAAACTTTGCCAACCCTCCTGTCATAGTCTCACCATTCACTAAAGCCAGAACTCTACTCGAAATATCCAAATGCCCAATTCCTCATTATTCCTCGTTTAATTTCACTTCCATTACTGAAGATGATACCAAGCGATCCGTGCTTGCAATTTCATCTACTGCTATTGGAAATGATAACATCTGCTCTAAAATGATTACATTGATTCTTCCCTTTGTCATCCCTATTCTTACTCATATCTTTAATTTCTCTTTATCTTCTTGTTGCTTTCCGTCGTCATGGAAATTAGCTCATATTATCCCTATACCCAAAGTTTCGAATCCTTCATCTACAACTCATTATCGGCCTATTTCTATTCTACCATTTCTTTCAAAAGTGCTTGAACATATTGTCCACACACAATTAGCTAAGTTTCTTAACCGTAACAATATCTTAAGTACTTTTCAATCCGGTTTTAGGCCTGGCCACAGTACAACTACTGCTCCCTTCAAGGTAACGGATGATATCCGGTGCGGTATAGACCAAAATTACTTAACGGTACTCGTGCTGCTGGATTTTAGTAGTGCCTTCAATTCAGCATGCAGCTTCTTTTACTTCTTAGCATTCTTCATTCTATTAATGTGTCTCCTTCAACTATTCAATGGTTTGATTCCTACCTCCGTGGTCGTTTTCAGTGTATTCGTTCAAATGAAACTTTATCTAAGTGGTGCAACCTAGCTACGGGTGTTCCTCAAGGTGGCGTCCTTTCTCCTTTACTCTTTTCTGTCTTTATTAACTGTATCTCCAAGGTGATATCTTCAAACTTTCATCTCTACGCAGACGATTTACAGCTGTATCGTCATTTTCTAGCGACTGAAGCAAATTCAGCAATATTTGAAATAAATAAAGATTTTAATAAAATCTATGAGTGGTCCAGATCATACGGAATTGTTATAAATCCCAAAAAATCACAAGCAATTATTATAGGCACCAGGTTTACTCGTAACCTATTTGATTTTACTTCACTTCCAGCACTGCAAATTAATGGCACTCCACTAAGCATTTCAGAAACTGTTAAGAATCTGGGCATCATAATGGATTGCAAATTGACATGGAATGCACATATCGCAGAAGTTAGTCGGAAAATCAATTATACGTTACATTCTTTAAAATGTCTTCAAAGTTTCTTGCCTTTGTCAACGAAGATTTCTCTTGTCCAAACACTTATTTTTCCGATTCTTGATTATGCTGATGTCTGTTATTTGGATGCGACTGAGGAGCAATTAAACAAGCTTGAGCGCTTGCAAAACTTATGTATCCGTTACATTTTTGGGCTAAAAAAGTATGACCACGTCTCTTCCTATCGCAAACAGCTCAAGTGGCTCCCAATCCGACTTCGCAGGAATACCCGAATCCTATGCCTCCTTTTTAAAATACTCTACGATCCAACATATCTACGTGATCGATTCCGCTTTGCTCGTTCTCCCGATGCAGTTTGCAGATCACATTTAAAAATCCCCCTAAATTTCCCTTCCTTCAGAACTAAGTACTATTCTCATTCTTTTACAGTACATGCAGTTAGGTTATGGAATTCTCTTCCTACTGCAATTCGTGAGGCTCAAACAGTTTCAGTGTTTAAAAGGCGAGTTAAAGAGCACTATCTTTCTTTGTCGTCCCAATGATCCAATGTATGACTTGTAAATATATGTGTATCTACTTGTATTTCATTTTATATATGTATATAGCATAGTATTTAGGTATATGCATGTTTGTATGTATGAATGTATGTATATGTTTTTATTATCTTTATTTTATATTAAGTTTATTATAAAATTTATTATGAGGGTGCACACTAAATCTGCTTCTCTTTGAATCTGTCCAGTATCAGGCCTGCTGGAAGAAATTTCATTATGATATAAGCAGAGCCTTTGTACAAAATTTCTTTTTATTTTTCATTGTAAAATACTTCGTGTGTACATGAATTGTTAAATAAATAAATAATAAATAAATAAAAGTAGAATACATTACATGATATAGTTGTTAAGTGGCATTCATCATGTTGCCAACATATTTATACGTAACCAGCTTTTACCCACGACTTCGTTCGCGTGGAGGTCGAACAACGACACCATTAACGACAAAAACAGCCAATGGCGTATTTCAAGACCTGAGACAGCATTAAAACGTAATTACAGAAGTGCGCACGAACAGTGCATTTTAAGGGATAAAAGTAGTCTATGTCACTCTCTAGACCATAAGTTATCTCTCCATAAAAAAGCCATATGGATAAGTAGCCCCATTGCCACGTGACGGAAGGAAAACCTGACAAACACACTTTCACATTTATAATATTAGTAGAGATTGACATTTTAGCCTCGTTACCTACTTGCCTCTACTTGAATTGCGAAACCAATTTGTGTTAACCATATTAAGAAAAGAAAAAAACGATTTTTTTAACAACTGGTGTCAAAGTGGTTCCTTAAAGGAACGTAACTGATAAGGTGTTAATAGTGTTACGAGCTTAGGTTCGTGACAATAAAAATTGCCGACAGAATAACCTAAATTAACACTTTAATTAACTTTAACACTTTAACTATTAACACTTTAATTAAAGTTAAAAACACTAATAATTAATCACACTGATTCACTTTATTCCGCTCCGAAGCTTCGCTTGTCTCGCTAACTTCCACCCAAATATCCACCGAAATATCCAGAATATTCAAGTAAACACGCGCAAGGTACCGAGAGTTCGAGTTTCAACTTCTAGAAGTTTAGTTCTTCGGTTCGAGCCTAGATGGCGCTGTCGGTTAAAAGATTAGTGATGTCATTTTCTGGAAAGCTCCCCTCGCTCTCGTCTCTGACACTAGATGGCGCTAGTGCCGTCAACTTAGGCGCGTAATACTGCCCCCTCCTAAGAAATGCTCGTCCCGAGCATTATCGGCCCCATAATAACGCGCCAGGCGATCCACATGGGCGATAGTAGGAGTCCCTCTTGCGCCTTTCTGTATCCGGTAGGTTACATCGTTGATCTTGGTCACAATCCGGTACGGGCCGTCCCATTTAGCTTGAAGCTTAGGAGATTTCCCTTTGCTGCGGACTGGATTGTGCAACCACACTAGTGAACCTTCGTCGAATCATTTATTGTTCATTTTGCGGTCGTACCGGGTTTTCATTTTCTCAGACATTTGCTGGCCCGATTGTCTGACGTGCTCATAAATTTCATTTATTTTGTTCCGAAAGTCATTTGCATTATCGGCTATACTGCGTGGGGTATCAGGTGGTATCCCGGTGATCAGGTCTGCAGGCAGCCGTAATTCTCTTCCAAAGTTTGCGAAAGCTGGTGTCACTGCTGTATTTTCGTGAACAGAACTTCGATATGACAATAAAAACGGTTGTATGTACTTGTCCCAATCTCGTTGCCGATTGTCTACAACTTTTGCTAGGTACCTCTCCAATGTCTGATTAAATCGTTCTACCATTCCATCAGATTGCGGGTGATAAGAAGTCGTTCTTGTTTTATGAGTACCCATAACTCGGCAAGTTTCCTGGAATATTTGAGACTCAAAATTCCTTCCTTGATCGCTGTGAATCTCCAAAAGTACTCCAAAACGACAGAAGACTTCATGAACTAGTTTATCTGCAACTGTTGAAGCTTCTTGATTTGGAATGGCGAAGACTTCTGGCCACTTAGTGAAGTAATCCATCACAACCACGAAATACTTGTTACCGCTTTCACTGTCCGGAAACGGCCCCACCACGTCAATGGCTATTCTCTCCCATGGTGCACCAACATTGTACAACTTCAATGCACCTCTACTACGAGTCTGAGGTCCCTTTACAGCCGCACAACTTGTAAATTTGCAACACCAGTCCTCGACATTGTTTCGACAGTGGACCCAATAAAACCATTCTCGGATCTTCAGTAGAGTTCGTTTAACTCCCAGATGGTCTCCGGAACAATCATTATGGTACAGCTGTAGAACATCCGGTACTTTAGCTTTAGGGACAACCATTTGCAAGTGACAGCTGTCTCCCCGAACATTTTCCCATTTACGGCACAGAACTCCATCCTGAAGCTGCAAGCTGTACCATTGGGCCCAATAGCTTTTAGTGGTCGAACTCGTCGCTGAGACGTCGCTCCACTTGGGCTTGGGAGCACTGGCCTTCTTCCATTCCAGAATCGGCTTGATGTCTGGATTTTCCTGCTGTGCATGTTGTAAGCTGTCCTTCGACTCGTTGCTAAGGTGGTCTGTCCTGAGCATCCTCACGGATACCACTTGCTTACTCTCCTGCCCAGTACAATGTTAGCAATATTCAGGACAAGGTCTTCGTGACGATGCATCTGCGTTGCCATGAGATTTCCCGCTGCGATGGTTGATCTCGTAGAAGTCGTATTCTTGCAGTAGTTCAATCCACCTCGCAACTTGTCCTTCTGGATTTTTAAACTGCAATAGCCATTTTAGTGCAGCATGGTCAGTTCTTGAGCGAAATTTTCATCCCAGAAGATATTTGCTAAAATGCTGCAACGACTTTACCACAGCTAGCAATTCGCGTCTTGTGACACAATAGTTCCTTTCCGGTTTTGACAACGACTTGCTGAAGTACGCTATCACGACCTCTTGGTCACCATTCCGTTGAGACAACACACCGCCAAGTCCTATATCACTTGCGTCTTTGTCAACTATAAATCCTTTGCTTGCATCAGGGTATCCCAAAGTAGGTGTTTTGCACAGACGGTCCTTGAGCTCCTGGAATGCGATATTGCAACTTTCACCCCAGCAGAAATGTCGCTTCTCCTCGGTTAGCTTTTGCAGAGGTTTGGCTATATCTGCAAAGTTCTTCACAAATCGCCGGCAATAGGAGCACAAACCCAAAAATGCTCTAACCTGCGTCTTGTCTTTTGGAACCGGCCAATCCTCGACAGCGGCGATTTTCTCTGGATCCGTGCGGATACCTTCTTCCGATACTACATACCCCAAAAAGTTAACTTGCCGTTTGAAAAGTGAACATTTCTTCGGACTCAACTTGAGGTTGGCACTCTGAATCTTCATGAGCACGCGCTCGAGATTTTGAAGGTGTTCCTCAAACGTCAGGCCTACGATGATGATGTCATCCAAGTAGACCAGACAGGCATCGCCAATTAGCCCGGGAAGTACAAGTTCCATCAGCCTTTCAAACGTTGCTGGAGCATTGCACAACCCAAATGGCATTACTTTAAATTGCCACAGACCCTTTCCCGTCGAGAACGCAGTTTTCTCCTTGTCCTTAGGGTCAATTTCAACTTGCCAGTAGCCACTTTTAAGATCCAGCGTGCTAAACCCCTTTACTCCTGTAAGCATGTCCAGCGTGTCATCAATTCTTAAACGGCGGTAATCAAGTCAGAACCGCATGCTTCTATCCCTCTTCTTTACCAGCACCACGGGTGAACACCATGGACTAGATGAAGGTTCAATAACACCATCCTTCACCATTCCCTCAATCATGGTTTCCACTTCCTTTTCACGTGCTACTGGCAATCTTCTTGGCTGCTGACGGATAGGCAATTCTTCTCCTGTGTTTATTTTGTGTTGAACTAAGCCAGTCTTTCCCATGTCAGCATCGTTTGATGAGAATACATCGGCGTACTTGAGTAACAACTTCTTCGCCTTGACCAATTCGTTCGGGGAGAGAACACTGCGACAGTCTTCCAAAAGTGTGATCACTCTCGTTTCTGAATCCTTGCTGGGGGTCCCACTCGATATATATTGGCAGCGACGTAACCGATCCACTTCCTCACAAGTACCAACCAGTGTGCCTTTTTCTATAATCTGTTCCCAGTCACAAAGGTTCGAGCCTTCCTGATCAAGGTTCGAGCTACTTTCCATGGAAGGTCATTGTTTACCCTTTCCACAAGTACACAACGGTGAGCTTGCCCAGCGTTTCGAGAAAGACTAACCGGAACAATCGTTTCCGATCTCGGCGGAAGAAAAATCTTCTTAATGCTGTACATGTTCCCTGGTGAACCTTCCACAAAAAGTTCCTCCTGTCCACATTTCAAAACACCTTGCTTAACGTCGATCTCACAACAATTATTCCTCATAAAGTCTAGGCCTAGGATGCAGTCGTCCATTATATCAGCCACGATGACATTATGCAGATAGCTCACGTTGCCTAGCTTCAACTCCATCTCCTTCTCTCCACGGACGGGTAAACGCTGACCGGTGGCTGTTACCAAATTAATGCGTTCTCGGTTGTATGCGAAGTCCCTATGGAACTGACTTATTAGTTGGGAACTAACAACCGTACGAGAGGCTCCAGTGTCTATGGTCAGTTTACACGGCATTCCGTTGAACTCGCCCTTGATGATTAGACTGTTCCCATCGTGGGTTTGTGAGATCGAGATCCTTGGAGCTCTTTTAACATCAGCCAGCACCCGCCCCGTAGTTCTGACTTTTACTCGTTTCCCTGCTGCTGCTTGGCGGTGCTGTTGGCCGCACTACCCTCCTGAGATCGTTCACCCTCCCTTTCTAGGGTTCGCTTAGGGCAGCTGGATCGAAGGTGGCCCTTTTCCCCACAGCCATAGCACCTATGGCTGTATCCTTTGTTGCGGTCGCGAACTGTAGCTGCTGCAACCTCTTTGACGCGATGGGAACGTTGATCCTGCCACACGGCTTCCACCTCTAGTGCATGGGCCAAGGCGTCCTTAAGCGTCTCGTGGTGCCCGAGCTTCACAGCAGTTCTGACTTCCAGGTCGCGGATGCCGTCGACGAATGTCTGTACCAGGTTCCCTTCAATGAGCGCAGGTACAGACCGGTATGCTTTTCGCACCAGCTTCTCCACCTCTAGGGCCCACTGGTTTTCGTTGATGCGCTGCACGCTCTTCTTTTCTTCTGCTTCTCTCTCTCTCTATCTTTAAGCTGCGCACGAAAGACGTGTTCCAGGTGAGCGTCGCCATATCTCGCCTCCAATGCCTCAAGGAGTTGCTCATAAGTCACTTCCTCACTGTGAGCTTCCAGAACTGTTAAGGTCTGGTCGCGCAGGCCCAGTGTGAGAGCAGTAATGGCCTGAATTTTATTCCAGCCGTTCGCCTTCATAACAGCCTCGTACTGAGTTTTGTAGGCTGACCAGGAGGAGGTACCGTCGAACGGTGGCACGTTGAACCCACGTAGCGAAGGTGTTGTAGCTACTACGGGAGCTGTAGCTCCATTTCCAAGTTTGAGTTCGTCCAGTGATTTCTTCATGTCAGCCATTACGTTGTCAACCCGATTGTTTACTTGGTCGATTCAGGTTTCAGCTTTCTCGATTCGGTTTTCAGCTTTCGCGATTGGGGTTTCAGCTTCCGACAGGTGGTTGTCATGCTGAGCAACCCTATCCTTCACCTCCTTTATATCCTTCCCGAAGGTAGCGTGAAGGTCCTTCATGAGGAGCATCTGCTCTTCCAACCGACGGGCCTGTTCCTCTTGTCCGCCCCACAGCTGCTCCTCCAAACGACGAACCTGGTCTTCCTGTCGGCGGGCCTGTTCCTCCTGTCCGCCCCGCAGCTGCTCTTCCAATCGGCGTGCCTGTTCCGCCTGCTGGCGAGCCTGTTCCTCCTGTCGGCGAGACTGCTCCTCCTGTCGGCGAGCCTGCTCCTGCAGCATCACTATCAGAGCACCTAAGTCAGGTGCTGCAGATGTAGGGGCTACTGACGGGCTGGTGGCTGGCCCTCCGATGTCTTTGGCGTTGCACCACCAAATCTTCTTTAGTCCGTCTCCTGCTGGCGTTGACTTCGGGTACAGACACCCTCCGTTTCCTCCTTAGGCAAAATCGGCATGATTTTATCCCACTTCTGACACCAATTGTTACGAGCTTAGGTTCGTAACAATAAAAATTGCCGATAGAATTACATAAAATTACACATTAATTCACTTTACACTGATTAAAGTTAAAAACACTAATAATTAATCACACTGATTCACTTTATTCTGCTCCGAAGCTTCGCTTGTCTCGCCAACTTCAATACTTCACCGATCGCATCTTGCAGCGCCTATAAATATAAATTAGCACCGAAATATCCAGAATATTCAAGTAAACACGCGCAAGGTACCGAGAGTTCGAGTTTCAACTTCTAGAAGTTTAGTTCTTCGGTTCGAGACTAGATGGCGCTGTCGGTTGAAATATTAGTGATGTCATTTTCTGGAAAGCTCCCCTCACTCTCGTCTCTGACACTAGATGGCGCTAGTGCCGTCGACTTAGGCGCGTAACAATAGTATTCGTATTAAAGTAAGCTCATTTATGAGCATCAATTTATTAAACTAATTCTATTTCACACATACATAAGTTCTGATTACACACACAAATAAAATATCACAATATTAAAAATTCAGAACTCGTAATTTTTAAAGAAGTTTATTGTTGATTAAACTTCGAATTATAGCCTTGTGTGGCTGGCCGTGCCCGTATATTGTCTTCTTTTTACCGGGCATTTTAGAGAAATTCAATTAACTTTGGCCCAAAGTTAATAATAAAATCCGGCGAACCTTCATTAAATTTACGATGCTATGAGTCCAAATCAGCTAAGGGTGGTTTACTTATTAAATTGTAGGCAAAATTTCAGCATGAACTTAAAATTAGTCTGATAAATAATGATACCTTACAGGCCTTTGCCATTGGTTCATAAGGGGGTATATAATTTCTTTTGGGACTTACATAGGCTCTTAATGATTATGATAATGAAAATTACTGCGTTTGAAATAAATCAGTATAACATGGTGAAGTCGGAGTATGGGGCTGCTAAGTTGTGACCCTGGGTTTGAATCCCCGTTTGAGGCAATATTTTATACGATAATATAATATATATATAGATATTATAATTATTTATACGATACACAAACTATTGACATTTGGCTCTGGAAGTGCTTTTGTTAATATCCTTATATTATTCCTATTTAGTACCTAAGAGTAAAGATAGTATGATATATAGTATAATAATTATCATTATTAGCTTCTAAAAAGGGAGCTGTTTAAGAAGCCATAAAAATTAATTTAAAAAAATATCGCAAACTAGAGAGCTACTTATAAACAATACTTGTACTTTAAGTCCCTTGTTAATTTTAGGAATAACTTTAAGTTGTTGTTAGTTTATAATTTTATGTTGTCCTCTTGTTCTTTGATCAGGGGTAAAGGCAAATTTAATTAACTTTGGGCTAAAGTGATAATAACGTGCACTAAATTCTCCTTTTATTTTTGAAGATAAAGTAAGGTAATTGATATAATATTTGAAATTATTTTTGCAGTATATGAAAGTTTGTATATGAGCGATTTTTTTTATAGAATAAAGGTAACAATGCGCATACAGTCAGTCAAAAGGTGACAAAGCAGATGCTTTGTCACCAGAGTGCAGAGTCGGTAAGGGACGCCCTAGGCGAAAGTTTGTGGACCAAATTGGCGATCTATTGAAAAGGGGTCAAATTAAGAGTGATATTATTTAACTTTTATAGTTGTTATATTTTTAATATTTAAAAAATTAAACTTTTTTGTATCATAAATGAGATGAAGCTAGACTACAACATATATTGCAAAAGCGGTTTTATAGTTTATTCGCCAGTAATTTTCGGACTTATTTATATAGTACCTATCTTAATTATTTCCTCACTGCTTAATGTAACTTAAATATTTGCGATTGCCTCTCGAAACTCTTGTGTTAAGAGGGATTGCATCAGTAAAGCTTGGATTTTTTAATTTGGAGTAGGAATAACGCGGTACCAATATTTTGCATTTAAGAAAGGGTATGTTTTATATAACTATCTACTTCTGTTAATAAAATTAAGTGTTAAAATTACAAAATATTAACATTATTTAGAAGACGATATTTATTTCCACAGATACGTTTATGACAATTATAAAAAAAGCGGCCAAGAGCGTGTCGGACCACGCGCAGTGTAGGGTTCAATTTTTATTTTACCACTTTGTCGGCGTGATTGATACACATACATACATACATAAACACTCACGCCTGTCACCCAGAGGGGTAGGCAGAGACTACGGACTTCCATTTGGCACGATCGTGACATAACTCTTTCGCCTCTTTTACATCCATATATCTACGCATACATGCTCATCGGTTAAGGGTACTTCTAACGTGGCCCATTTTCAAAATATCGCCAATTTGGTCGATAAACTTTTTCCAAGGGCGTACCTTCCCGACTCGGCCGTTCACATCTGCCATATAAATTTGCTTTGTCACTCTTTCCTCATTCATTCTTTCCACATGACCAAACCACCGAAGCATTCCTTTCTTAATCCTGGTCATAACATCATCTTGCATACCACATTTATCTCTTATCACGCAATTTCTCACCCTGTCATTCAGATTCAACCCTAAAGAATATCCTTAAAGACCGCGTTTCTACAGCATTTATTCTACTTTCGTGCTTCTTCTGCCACACCCAGCTTTCACTACCATACATTAAAGTAGGGACTAACACAGCGTTATGAATTACCATACGTGCCTGTTTTGACAGATTCTGGTTCTTCATAATAGAGTGTAGTGCCCCATTCACTCTATTCCTTGCATTTACTCGTCGTTCTATATCCCTATCATATCTACCATCCCTGCTAAATACACATCCCAAATACACAAACTCATCCACTTGCTCAATTAACTCTCCTTCTATTCTTATTTCACATACCGTTTTGCTTTCTTCTCTTTCAAAAACCATCACTTTCGTCTTACATGCGTTCACTTTCATTCTCCTTTCTTTTAATTCCCAGTTCATTAATGTAACCATCATTTGCAACTCAGCCGCCGATGACGCAAATATGACTTGATCATCGGCATACAAAAGGCATTTGACGGTTAACTCGCCCATTCTTAACCCACATTCTTCATCTTTCAAAGTTTGCAAACGCTGGTCCATAAATAGGTTGAACAGCCAAGGGGAAGCTACACAGCCCTGTCTGACACCTTTTTGGATGCCAAACCAGTCCGAGTAGACCCCATTGATCCTGACACAAGCACTAGAGTCCTTATAAAGAGACCTTAACGCCTGTATCAAACCATCGCTCAACCCATATGAGTTCAGTGTTTGCCATAACACATTCCTGTCCACTTTGTCATAAGCCTTTTCCAAGTCCATGAATGCATAAAAAACTTTCTGGTTTTTGTGCATTCATGGACATTATTATTATGTTAGGAGACTTTAATGGAAGGGTTAGGGTGAAGAGGTCTGGTTATGAAAGGATATTGGGAACGTTTGTTGATGAAAGTATAAATGAGAATGGTGAAGACCTCCTCACCGTATGTGCGGAAAAGAATCTTTTTGTGACGAATACTTTTTTCGTCATAAAAAGATTCACATGTATACATGGGAAAGAGGTGATGATAGAAGCATGATAGATTTCGTAATTGTGGATGAAAGAATGAGGAGCGCAGTCGTAGATCTACCGGGTTTACCGGGGGTCCATCGTAGGGACGGATCATTACTTGGTCTTATATCGAATTAATGGTCTTTTCAAGCGTTGGCGGCATCGGACATCTGTGTCTACCACTGCGTTACAGCGTATAAGAATAGAGAAGTTACAAGATGAAGATTTGAAAGAGAAGTATAAATGTAGACTCAGAGAAAATATTAGATGTTTGAATGAGTTGTGTATGAATGATTTAGACTTGAATACTGTGTGGGATAATATTAAAAAAGGTTTGGTGGATACCGCCACCGAAGTATGTGGTGTAAGTAAGAGAACAAATGAAAGAAAAAGTAATACGTTATGGTGGGATGATGAGGTACGGGTGGAAGTTGTTGTTGAAGGTTGAATCAAAGAAGAAAGCATGGTTAGATTTACTAGCAACCAAAGCTGGTAATTCTTCTGGTATGAATGATGAGATTGAAAGAAAAAAGGCAGAATTTAGACGTCTAAATAAGAGAGTAAAAGAAGTTGTTGAAAGGAAAAAGAAAGAAAGAACGGATAAGAATGATAGAAGGATATCTGATAATTTCCAGGCTAACATAAAAATGTTCTGGAAACTCGTAAGAACTGCCAGGGGAAATACAAAACAGCCTATAATAAATGCTATAAGAGACGAGAATGGATGTATGCTGAATGATGAAGTTTCGAATTTAAACAGATGGAAGGAATACTTTGAAAGCGTATTTATGAGCGAAGAGTCGTCTGAATTAAATGAACTAGAAATTCCGAAAGAAGTGGAAAGGGGTATGGAGATAAGTGTAGATGAAATAATGAAAGCAATGAAAAGCATGAAAGCAGGTAAGGCAGCTGGATATGATAGAGTATCACTCGAGATGCTAAGGGATGGAGAGGGAGTGGTGGCAGGCCTGCTGTATACCTTGTTTAATTTATGTTGGGAATTAAAACGGGTACCGGATGACTGGTGTAAAGCAGTTATAGTACCAATATATAAAGGAAAAGGGTCACAGCAGGACTGCAAAAACTACCGCGGTATCAGCTTGCTTAGTATTGTGGGTAAACTGTATGCTAAGGTGTTAATTGAAAGAGTTATGAAAGAAACTGATGGAAAAATTTGGGATGTGCAAGCGGGTTTTAGAAAGGGAATGGGGTGTACAGATCAAGTCTTTTCCATGCGCATGTTTGCGGAGAAGTTTTTGATACACATATTGGTACCAAATTTCAGCTTTCTAGTGCTAACGGTCACAGAGATTAAGCGAGGACGGACAGACGGACAGACAGACATGGCGAAACTATAAGGGTTCCTAGTTGACTACGGAACCCTAATAAGAGCACGAAAAATACTGAAATCGTGAATCAATGTAGTATAGTTAAAGTTACAGCCTACTACGTCCCATTAATGGGCACGGACCTCTTCTAATATTTGAGTAGGTTTGATTTGATGTTTTGCATTACTGCCTGAAAGACCAGCACTTATAATTGCAATTGATTTTTTTATGACTCCAGCAGGTATCGAATCCGGATTACTCGCGTACTGGGAAATTTATGACGAGATTTAGTCCTCTCAGCTATCACGGTTATTTATTTACCGCATTCTGGAAGCAGATGTTACTTTATTTAATTAACTATATAGATTAATAGAAGGCCAATATATTCAAGCTCAAGTGTATTTAGTTTACGCGATACAAATACGAAGTGAATATTGCACAAGTGGTATTAATTTGCGTCAGAATATAGAATAGAAATTATATTTATGTTCTCATCACAAACAGGTACAGAATTATTGATGACAAACATGTTAAAATATAGACGTATTGGAACCCTAGTTTGCGAGAGACTGGTGCCTAATCTGGGGGCACGGTAGTGCCCCCGCCAAAAAATCGGCACATCCGTACCATACTTTTCTCGAAGCAATTCAGGCCATTTTCTACCCCCTATAACTTCGTAGTGGATAAAACTAGAAGCCTGAATTTCCAGTAACCTACTAGGCATTGTATAAATATGGTATATTTTATTCAATTTGAAACAGTAGTTTAAGAATTATAACTAGTCAAAATTTCTTAATTTTGTCAAAAGTAAAAAGTAAAAGATTTGGTCACTATATTGATATGGTCACTATAAAATTAATGTTGTTAGGTTAGCTAATTACGTAATAACTTAAAACAGAAGGACCCTTAAATAGGGACTGAATAAAGTAACCGACTTGATATTACATGAATCTCACAACTTTTTACGGTAGAAGAACTGAGTTGCGAGACTTGGAAGTTATCTTTTTAATGGTATAAAGGTATTAAAAATATACAAAGCTATGGCAAATACTCGTATTACACAAAAGCTTCCACATTGCGTAACAAAAACCTGCTACTTTTGTATTTTTAGTTTAAGTCATTAATTATATTATGACCTTATTTTCATATTATGTTTCATCATCTTCATTATCATCATTAGTACCTATATCACAATACTCCCTAATAAATGATTTTTAGACAAGGGTGGGTAGATGTTGAAATAAAATAAAACAAGCTATGGTTGGTGTATTAACAAAATTCTTTTTTTATTTGAATGGCCCACATGTGCCATTTTAAGGGCGGAATTTGACATCGTTTAAATCCCGACTCAGCTTCTTACAGAGGCACGTATCTGAGTGATGAAATTTTCAATGACTCTTCAGCATAGATCCGGCTGAATTTGAGCGATGACCTGTGTTATGTTCATTTTAGAGCACCGGTCGATTGTTTTTTGTTTGCATAGAAATGCGACTTTAAGAAACCCCACAAGAAAACGTCCAGCGGGGTAAAATCACATGACCTTGGTGGCCAGTTCACATCACTCCTGCGAGTGATAAGGTTACCCTCAAATCTGTCATGAAGAATGCCAATCGTGGAGTCCGCTGTGTGGCACGTGGCGCCGTCCTGTTGGAACCACAAGTCATCTAGATCCATATCGGTTAATCTGGGCTGTAGGAAATTGGTGATCATCGTGACGCCCTTTATACTGTAATTCTACTTGTTAACACAGCTATCCATCCAAAAATGCGCCTCGCCACTAAATATAATTTTTGGCTAAGATTGGATTCCTCTTCAAAACGATTTGGAGCCCAGACAGCGAACAAACGGCGTTATCTATTAGGGTCATGAAAGCTTAGCTGCTGGGTCAGTTGTATCTTGAACGGGTGTAAACCTTAGTCCCGACGCAAAATTCGCCAAATTGAAGTCGGCGAAAGGCCGAGTTCTTGTGCACGGCGAGGAATCGACTGCGTCGAGTTCTGCTGTACACTTTTACGAACTGCGACGATGTTCTCAGCCGATCTTGAATTACTTGAACGTACGGGGGTTGGCTGATTGTTTACCGAACTGGTCTTTTCAAATTTTCCCACCAAACATTGAAGAGTTGACAGTAACAAAATGGCTGCCACGGGCCGCCAAAATCTACCCGCGCCAACTGAAAAAGCTTTTAGATTACCACAAATTTATTTTTGTGCTGTTAGTGCTATTAGCCAGTTGGCTTATATGATGATGATGATAATAATAATGCAACCCGGGTTTAAACCCCGCCGGCACCAATGAAATTGTTAGTTACAATTTTAAGTGCTGTGCACGTGAACTACTGTGAAGGGAAACATTCTGAGGAGGCCTGCAGGTCGTAGAAATTAAAAAAATATTTCGAAGACATTTGATGTCCACCAACACACATTGGGGCAACGCGGTGAACTTTTTCTAGCCTAAAACCTCAGGAATGAGTTGAGTCTTGTGCCCGGACCTCCGGTCCTAGGGGCGAAACCGCCGTATATTTGGCATTCAAGAAATTAATGTTAAAGCAATTATAATTTGAAGCCCCTACTTTTCCCGAAACTTCACGTTGTGAATATTCTTGTCACGTTTGATGATTTTATATTCCCTACCATCTTAAAGTCCAAAATTTTGTGTTTATACTAACCGAAGTTTTGCCAAACATATTTGGAGAATTACTTCTGCAGTTATAACAAAGTCACGTGAATTGAGTCGCTTCAGAAATTTTCTTCCGGTGAAGGGAAAGATCATTCTGATGCAATCTCTTATTTTGGCTGTTATTGATTATGGCGATGTGTGGTATCCCGCCCTCGAAATGCTATCCCTTTATAAGGTTCAGGGGTTAATTTGTTTGATATCAAGACACAAATAACTAATTTTGGAATTTTTGTCTGTGTGTCCTGGCTAATCTTTATAATGTCTGAACGTATTGTGACGAAACATCATGAACAGATCATAAAACAATGCCAGAAGTGAATTTTATCCGAAATACACGTAAGATTTTTTGTAATATCGAAAATTTTTGATATTAAATGAGTTTTGTTAATTACCACGAGAGATATAAAAAAAGTTTCGAATAAAACTTTTATGGCTAGCAATATTTCACAAAAAAGTTCCGTACAATAACTCAAAGTTTTGATACAAAATTAATTTTTTTTAATTACCAATAATATTTGGTTACCTCTTCCCTGTGCCACTCCAAGATAGCATTTTGCAGAACCAGCATATGTGCCAGCAATGTTTTGTCCATTGCCAGTTACTGTTCATAGGAACATCCCCTTTGCTATGCGTACTAGTACTACGAAAGACGAATTAAACCGCATAATTCGAATGCGTGGATTGTCGACAACGAAAGGATGGAGACCTGCTCAGTGTCCGGTTTCCCGATTTTTGGATTCAGTAAGCAGCCTGTATAGTTTACAACTTCCAAGTTTATAAAACAGTTGTCAACGGGGTGTAAATTAGATTTTTTTATAGGAAAAGGGTAACAAGCGAGCACACAGTCCACCCGATGGTAAGCGGTTGCTGTGGCCCATAGACCTCTACATCTATCCTCGTTGACGAATCAAAGTGCAGACGCGTTGTCAGCCTTGAGGACTAAGATGGAATGCCTCTTTTCCAGCAAAAAGGGTCTCCGGTTCTCTACACTCACCATACGAAACACAGCAGCATTAGGCTGCTATTTGACGCTGGTATTCTGTGAGAGCGTGGTCCTTCCCCGGTCGAGCCGACACATTCGTGCTACAACTATACAATTAATATAGCTGCAGCATAGCTCTACCACGTAAAGAACCATTTGGCGACTCTCGTTATTCAAATGCCTGTTAAACTAAGACTAAGCATTTCGTGTCGATGCATGTTTCTTATATTAAGTGCACGATAAACGTACTATTTAATGCAACACAACATGTAGCGACATGTCGCGTTGAACTATATCAGGCCAGTTCATTATGGGACCGCCTGGTAAGTTTAAATTTTGGATACTCTTTGAAAAATAACCTTGTGTTTCAAAGACATTTGAAATTCACCAACAAGTATTGGGGCAGCGCAGCGGACATTTCCTGGCCTTTTAGGAAGCATGTGCCCAGCAGTGAAACGTATATAGGATGTGACTTTAACTTTTTAACTTTATATTAATTTGACGTCTTTGTGACAATATTCAATTAAAAATTTTCTATCTTATATCTTCACATGTCCGCATTCGATCGACGTCATTAATGTGTCATTTGAGTAGTCACATTTCATAACAGTCTATCGAAAGTTAACAGTTGAAAATAAGCCTGGGGGTTGCTAAGATTATGGATAGATTGCCACATGTGGTGATATTGACCATTGCCGCCTTACTTTTTGGGCGGATTGGTGACCGCAGTTATTTTTATTATTTTGAGTTGTAATCAGGAAATGCTGTTAATATACAATTATTTTATCTTGTCGTCTCTTATAACCCCAATGGAACAATATGGAGTAATGTTTTCTCCTCCGCCGCAATCACACGACGATCATTATACCTATTATTAGCCCATTAATAATGTAATAGTTACTAAATTTTATACCAGGCGACGTCGAATACGTGTTTTTATTTATTTTAATAATAAAGTGGACATACGTAATGTTCGACCCATTTATGTGGCTGCTTTTAAGGTAACACGATACACGATACCCGCGAGAGACGTCACAACGTCTCAACAAATTTATGTAGAATTGATAAATATTATTCCCATTTGAATGGCTCTAGATAGCGTAACGCGAGTTTTGCTGACAGGATAGGTAAATAATTATTTTATTTGCCTTCCCATTTTTACACTATGCCAGCTTTAATTTTTTGTTAAATATTGTTTTTTCTACATCTGTCGTTACTCGAAAACATACGAAAACATTTATATTTTATTTAAACCGTTAGAGTCACGCTGCAGCTATATTATGATTGTAGCAATAATGGGTCGGCTTGACCGGGGAAGGACTACGCTTGTGTTTCGTAAGGTGAGTGTAAAGAGCCGGAGACTATTTTATTAAAAAAAACCGGCCAAGAGCGTGTCAGGCCACGCTCAGTGTAGGGTTCCGTAGTTTCCCGTCCGTCACAATAAGTGTTCCCACTTATGAGCTTAAAGGTTAGGTGACTCTAGTCGACATTATTTCCATAGAAATTTCGGAGGGGTTTTACTCCGCTGTTTGACAGTGTACATCCAAAGTTAAACATGATATCGTTTTGTCTCATTGTTAATTTTGTCTGTACCGAAACAGAATAGTAAAATAAAAAGTCATTAAAAAGTTACGAGCTACCAAAGATTCGTTTTTATTGCCAATTTTAACATAACTTTGGGCGTAAATTAGTAATAAAAGCAGTGTAAAATTTCGAAAACAAAGTCGGTTCCGACACAGCTCAATTATCGAAGAATTCAATAAATTTTATTGGTAATTGATTCATGCAGTGGTTTTTTCATAAAACCCCTCCTTCCAAAGGCCTTTTCGTATTTTTTTTACGCGCGCGT
Organism: Parnassius smintheus behrii; assembly: GCA_036936625.1. Taxonomy (NCBI): domain Eukaryota; kingdom Metazoa; phylum Arthropoda; class Insecta; order Lepidoptera; family Papilionidae; genus Parnassius; species Parnassius smintheus. The sequence goes on along the minus strand of JAUPFT010000009.1, from coordinate 43,091,008 downwards.
GTTTATATGAATTATCGTGCATCTCACTGAATAATATTTCCCCCGGTGCGGTGCGGGAGGACGACACTTACACACACATGCATGCGCGGTGACGCGCGCTTATTCTAGTTTTATTTAACTCAGTCAGCAGCTGCGGCCTGTGACGTTCGTATGACTATAGCTATACCTGCGCTCTAAATTACTACGCTACATTGACCCCTGCTTGAACTTTGGATTTCGATACTACTTTTTGACTTTGGACTAAAATTTGGACTACGTACATTTTTGTTGCAAATTAGAATTGTTGGCTTGAGTGAATTTTTCTGTGGAGTGCACTGTGCCAGTGACATTGTGTTGGTTCAAAGAACAGGTGTGAATAACTACAAATAAGCAATGGGTAAGTCATATAATTTGTTAAATCTAATTTATTTAGTGTTACGCTAAGGTACTGATTGAAAGGGTCATGAAAGAAACAGATGGAAAAATTTGGGATGTGCAAGCGGGATTTAGAAAGGGAATGGGATGTACAGATCAAGTCTTTTCCATGCGCATGATCGCGGAGAAGTTTCTGGCCAAAAACCAAAAGGTTTTTTGTGCGTTCAAGGACTTGGAAAAGGCCTATGACAGAGTGGATAGGGATTTGCTATGGCAAACACTGAACTCATTTGGGTTGAGGGCTGGCTTGATACAGGCATCGGAGTCTCTTTATAGGGACTCTAGTGCTTGTGTTTGTGCTTGTGTGTCAGGATCGTGCCAAATGGAAATCTGTAGTATCTGCCTACCCCTCTGGGTGACAGGCGTGAGTGTTTATGTATGTATTTAGTGTTCTAACACACGAACGGCACGCGTCAACGACAGCAGAGGCGTTGACGACGGCGCCTTCCACCAGATTAGATTGGATTGTTGGATTTTCTACTCTGGAACTTCTAAAGCCGCGTCTCCACCAAAAATGTTGACAACATTTATGTTTCCAACTGTTGACAAATTAACAAAAGTTGCCAACATTTGTTTCCGAAAATGTTCCAAGAAGCGTCTCCACCGAAGGAACAAATGTTGGCAACAAGAGTAGGTATTCCTTTGGTGTTGGCGCCGAAAATGGAAACACGG